>OX637533.1:52708194-53123194 GCA_951800035.1 Linnaemya tessellans
CGCAATGTCCTCCTAGAATAGGGTCGTTATGATAAATTTTTAGTAATTTTTGTTTATCGTTTTCTTCTGATATACTTTGAATTGGATCCGTAAGAATAATTTCAAAAGTTTTTAATATTTTTGTACCATGATCTTTTAATTTTTGTATCGAACAAATTGTGAAAAATAAATCATTTTTATTCCATTCTGCTCTATATATTTTTTCATTGTTGGCCTCATATTCTAGCCTCGAAAGCATATAGTCTAAACTAATTGTTTCGTTAACAAATTCTAAATCTACAGATACAGATTTTTTAAAATTTTTATATATATTTATGCGCAATTTCTTAATATTTTCTTCATTAATAATTTGTGTTCTTATTTTCGCTATATTTTTACTAAATTCGTGGGAAAATTTATCATATATTTTAAGTTCTAGGTTCTCGTTTTCGGAAAAAGGGTTTAAAACAACTTTATTCTCATGTTTGTTTTTTGACATTGCACGAGTCACTGCAAGTACTTGGATATCTTTTCCTTTTAATTCATTTATTGAAATTCTGGAAAGTGCGTCAGCTCCTACGTTTGATTTTCCTTTGATGTATTCAACTGTGAAATTGTACTAAGATAGTTCGAGCCTGATACGTGTTAGTTTAGATGACGGATCTTTGATATTAAAAAGATATACCAATGGTCGATGATCTGATCTAACAATGAATTGAGTCCCATATACATAAGGGCGAAACTGTGTTATGGCAAAATGAATGGCAAGAAGCTCAAGCTCAATAATTGGTTTTTTCTGTTCAGATAAGTTGAAAGATTTCGAAGCATAATAAACTGGTAAATCGTAACCATTAAAGTCTTGACTTAGACCATATTTACACCTTGCAATAAACGCCGCAACTTTTGCATGCAACTTTTTGTATATCGGTAAGAGATGTAGAGAAGAAAGCGGGGTTGAAAAAGTTGCATAACGACGCCTGCCGAAGCATTTTTTTTGATTTTGTTTTGTTTTATTTTCGCTTTTAAATATGGCATAAGCAATGTGTCAAAATTGATTCTGTTCTAAGTGTTGTTAACTTTTTTATTGAAGCAAAAACGTAAAGTTTTATTATTAGGAAAACTGTTGTGTATCGAAAATTTTAAAATTATAACTACTACATAAATATAAGTATACCAGCAGCATCCCGCGTATTTTGCTACCTCATTACTGTGCACATGTATATGATAATCAATAATTTGTATTAGGTACCAAGATTTCTATTACAAACAGGTATTATTTATCTTAAAAGCTTTTTTGGAAAAGCGCCTTTTTAAAACTATTTGTTTCCAAAGAGTTAGTTGTTCAATATGTACAATTTGTTTTCATATATTTCAGTATCTTTAAAAAGTGCGATCCTAAAACGTACTTTTTCAAAAATACTATTTCAAACCAAGCGACTTTTCCAAAAATCCCTTTATTGAAAAAGTACTTCTTGTAAGAAGTTCCCTTTGCAAAAAGTACTTTTCCAATTAGTCTGTGTTCATACGAGTCATGTTTTACTGACATGATTCTTACTTTTTCTTCTTTGAACTTGCATTCGTGTTCACACAATTCATGTCTTGTTGACGACATGTACATATAGTTCTATTCATGTACATATGGTGCTTTACGAATGAGAAAGCAAAACGTACTGACAGTACATGCGCATGAGTACTCCATACTTTTTCCTTCTCCCCTCTCGCCTATAAAGTAGCAATCATGTCAGTAAAACATGACTCGTATGAACACAGACTAAATAAATTTTATAGAAGGTCCCTTTTGCAAAATACCGTTTCGAAAGAGCACCGTTTTCCAAAAAAAGTACCTTTTAATAATAATAAGTACATTTTACAAATAAGTTTCAAATATGTAATATATGTATATATCTGTGGCAATAAATAATAATGGCTTAAGTTGACATAAGTTCTTTTTCATTTTATTACATATTCTTATTCTCTTCTTTAAGATCTATCACTCAGCTAAATTTCAATAAAAAATTTCATTATTAATAAAACTATACACATTTATATTTTAACTTAAGTCTTCTTGGAAAATAATACATAAGCCAAACCATCTTAACTCAACTTATTTTTTTCAATATTAAAATATTTGAGCATCAAAACTTATATACACTTAAGTTCAATAACTAACAGCCCATTCAAATTATTCCTCATTAAAAAAACTTTTGTTTAACTTTATATAAAAACCAAACACAATTTATTTTAGACAAATCCCTTAATATCTCAAAAGACGAAATTTCGACTTAAGCCATTATTATTTATTGCCACAGATATATGTATATATATATATATATATATATATATATATATATATATATATATATATATATATGTATATGTATATAATTTATGTTGTATATATATATATATATATATATATATATATATATATTTAATGTATCTTTTCCCAAAAGTACATTTTTTAAAAGAGTACATATTGTAGAAAGTTGTTTATCTAAAAAGCATCTTTTTAACAGAAGGCAATTCGTCGGTTGGTTTCTAGTTTGCTGCAAACTTAATGTATTTTGAATATACTGTGCCCCAAACCAGAAACCAACCGACGAATTGTGTTTGGCCTGCTTAACTAAGAATTTTTAATCGCTTTATAATGATAGAAAACGCTTACTTGACGACAGCGTTTTATTGTTTACATTTGCTTGCGGGCCATAAAATTGCAAAAAAATCAAAGTAAAATAGTAATTAAACACTGAAAAAGAATTTAAAAAGATATAAACTTAAAAATAAAAAATGTGGAATAGAAAAGTAGTTGAGCTTCTCCTGGTGCAGTATGGCCAAAAGGAAAATTTATATAATGTCCGACATCCAGACTATCAAGATCGCGTTAAGCGCTCAAAGTCGCTTTTTGAAATTTATGAGTGCTTAAAAGATGTGGATGCAAATGTGACTTTAGATGCAATAAAACTAAAACTCCATAGTTTACGGACGCAATATCTAAAAGAATTAAGAAAGGTTGGAGAAAGTAAAAGAAGTGGTGTTGGACAGGAAGACGTATATGTACCAAAATTATGGTGTTACGACCAACTAAAGTTTTTAAAAACACACCTTTGTTCAAGACCGTCTACTTCAAATAGGACTGATGAAGGTATTAAGTTTAAGAAAAAGCAAAAAGAGGAGATTTTAGATATTTATGTACATATTTTGTATATATTTTTTAAGAAACAAGCAAGAGTGACAGCACAGAAATAGAAATAGATGTCTACGGCGATTGCTCTGTTCCAAGACCGTATTCTTCACCTATACCAATTGAAGTAGAAACATCTAAATCGTCTACGTCTATGCCATCAAGTCCAAAACTAAATATGCCTGTGTCATGTGCAACCCGATTACCTACTTCGGCTAAAAAAAGAGTAAACTACTTAAAAACTTTAATCCTATATGTTAAAAATTGTTTACTTAACAAAAATGTTTTTTCCATTACAGAAATCAATTTTGAATGATCAAATTAATGGTGTTAAAAAACTTATATGCAAACGTATAGAAGAGAGAAGTGAATACGAATGGCTTAGCAAGCAGGTAGATTTCGAATTTAAGTCGATACAGGACGAAGAAATACGTCGGGAAACCGCTTGGAAAATACAGAGCGTTTTACGGGAAGCTGTGTTAGCAGATGTTAACAAAAGAAATTGTACGTTACTAGTACATACATCATAAAAAGCACATTATTTACTTATCTTGGCCAGTATTAAGGTTTAAGTTAATTGTGTGTCAAGCTAATTGGGCCTAATGCATCAATGTGAATAGAAATGAGTTCAGTTACAGTTTTACCGACGTTTCGTAGATTTTTTGTTTGCCTTTTCAAGAGATTGTCTATTTAAATGACAAAAATATGGACTAGTTAATTACATAGCTACATATATAAAAACACATAAAGTGGCTTTAAATTTCTGTGATGTTAGGTTAAGTTGTGTTTGAAAATATTATTAGGCATGTTCTGAAAATGAAATTTTTCAAATCACTAGTAATTTGAAAAATGTGATTTTCAGAACATGCCTGTATATTTGGCTGTATTTATATGTACATATATTTTTATGTTCAATATGTAAATGTAATTAATTATTCCATGAATTGCAAGACAAAATTACTCAAGTAAAGTTGAATTTTATAATTGTTTTTATTATTTAAATAGACGATCCCTTGAAAAAGTAGACAAAAAAAGCTATAAAACATCGGGAAACACTGTAAAGAAATGGTTTTTTATTCACATTGCAACACCATGCACAATTAGCTTGGCACACACAATTAATTTATTTGCTTAAATGTTTATTTGTAGTTTTGAATTGGCTAAATATATTTTTTGTTTTTGTGTTAAGCTTTACGAGTTGAATTCTATTTTGTTATTGTTTTTAGTTCTTTTTATTACAGAATAAATTTTTTATGTTTTTCATTAATTAAAAACATGTAGTTTTACAATTTGCTTTCTTGCCAATCAACTTTTCCCTCATTGCAAAAGTACTCCTCAAATCCCTGTCTAATACGTTCTGCAGCACCTCTTAGGTTTGTAGTACTTTCTGATGACGATGTTTCTCTCCCCTCGTAGCTTTCAGACGATGTTAATTGTAAATATGATGAATTTTTTTTGCTAAGCAAATTGTGGAGGACACAACACGTCTTTGTGACTAACTCAACATTTTCGACAGACAAATTGATCTCTTGTTGGAATATGCGGAATCTATTTGATAGAATCCCAAACGCATGTTCAACCACATGTCTCGCACGTGAAAGCCGAATATTGAAGATTTGTTGTTCTTTGAATTTTGTTTTGTATGAATAAGGCTTCATGATATGTTTTTGAAGAGGAAAAGCATCGTCGGCGACTATAACATAGGGCAAATATCGTCCATTTCCAAGAATTTTATCATCCGGAAAGTGGTTTTCTGCATTATTGATAACATCTTTGAGGTCACTTTGAAACAGAACACCAGCGTCGTGGCAACGTCCATTGCATCCGACGTTAATATATATGAAACGGCAATCAGCATCTACAAGGGCTAATAATACAATGCTATTTGTTCCCTTGTAGTTAAAATAGAAAGAACCATCAACACGTTTGGCTTGGAAACTGATATGTTTCCCGTCTAATGCTCCTAAGCAATGGGGAAATTGCCACTTCAATGCAAATTGTTCTGAAATCAGTTCCCAATCTGTTTGTTTTGTTGGAAACTGCATAAATATGAAATAGATGTATATTTCCTTAATTGCATTGAACTTTTATCGCATTTATGTATAAATATCTACATACATAACACGTACATACTTTTAAATATTCGTCTTTAAATTTGATCCAGATTGCTCGGCAAACTTCTGGAATCGCATAGCAAAGAAATGATGAAGAAAGCCTTGTTTGAAAATTTGTGCTGGTATACGATTCACCAGTTGCCAAGAATCGTAGTGTAGCTGCTAATTTTTCTTCCGGTGATATAGATTGCCTCAGAAGAGTATTTTTCTTTACAATGTCGTCTTTTATTGCCGCAAGGATGTAGTTAAATGTAGCTTCATTCATACGAATGTAACCGAAAAAAGAAGACACATCATTTGATAGTTCTTTTGTAAGAAAGCAAAACGATCCCATGCTTGGGCGCTCTTGCCTCCACGGTTTGACCCACTGCCTCTTTCGCCTTTTATTTGGTAGGCTTATAGCTGTTTCGCAACAGTCCAACAATTCTAAAATAATTTTAACGTCTGTATCGTTACTGATGTCCATATATTCTATGGCTAACTGGGTGGTATCGATAATATCTTTTATAATTTCCTCCTTGGAATTACTCATTTTTAATTTTTGCACAATTAAAACTTTGCTACAATAAAAACATGTATGTTTTAAACAACACAGAAAAACATGCAAAGCCAAACTGTCAAAAATAAATGCTATAAAAAAATTCTAATATAAAAGCGAAAAGAGTTTCGAAGCAACTTTTAAAGAGAATAGAGAAAAAAACCCGGCGTTTATTGCAAGGTGTAAATATGGTCTTAGTATAGCCCCACATCCTTGTTTAGATGCGTCAACTGTTATTAAAAATGGTTTTGTAAAGTCTGGATACTGTAAAATTTTAGGTGATTGCAAAGCAGATTTTAGTTTATTAAAAGCGTTTTGACATTGTTCATTCCAATTAAAGATAATATTCTTTCTAGTCATATTGTTTAAGGGTGCAGCTAAAATAGCAAAATTTGGGATAAAGCGTCTATAGTAGTTAGCAAATGCTACGAAGCGTCTAACCGCATCCTTATCAGATGGTACTGTATAGTTTTTAACTGCGTCTATTTTTGATTCATCTGGTAAAAGTCCATTTGCAGTACACTTATGTCCCAAAAAGGTGACTTCAGATCTGAAAAAATTGCATTTGTAAGGATTTATTTTTAAATTACATTTTCTGAGAATGTCAAAAACGTTTTTCAAATTATTAAGGTGATGCTGTTTACTACAACCGATTATAATAATGTCATCAACATATAGGAAAGCTTTGTTGGGCATAAGACCTGAAAATGCAATTGACATCATCCTCGAAAACGAATTTGGTGCTACGTTAAGACCAAAAGGCAAAACTTTCCAACGAAAAGACCCTTTATCGGTACTGAATGCAGTTATGTCACGTGAGTTTGGATGTAAAGGAATCTGATGAAATCCAGAAAATAGATCGACAATTGAAAAATATTTTGCTCTTCCTAAATTGTCTAGAACGTCGTCAATGCGAGGCAGAGGAAACTTATCTGCAATAAGTTTTTTATTAACCGCGCGATAATCAACACACATTCTATACGCTTTTTGGTTGTCTGTACTTTTTTTTGGTACCAGAATTAATGGGCTATTGAAATTGGAATTACTAGGTTCAATCAAATTATTCTGAAGTAAATTTTGAACTTGCCTATCTATTTCTTGCTTCTGCGTATGGGCCAATCGGTAATTTTTTATATAGACTGGAGAAGAGTCGACCAGTCTAAATTCTTGTTCGTAGAAATTGTTTATTGTCATCTTATCATCTTTTAAAGCAAAAATATCCGCATAAAATTCACATAAAGGCATCAAATCATTTTGTATATCTTTTGGCATTTGACTTTCCAGCACTCCTCTTAACTTGTTGATACGTTGGCTATCAATTTTATTTTCATTAATCGAGTATACGTAAAAATTTTGCAATTTCTCCATTTTCAATCTATCATTTTTTATGCATTGAAATTTATCAGTGGTATTTACGATTCGCAAAACTGGATTATCTGATTCTATGATTCCTTTCCCTATAAAGACTCCTTCCGAAATTTCCTGTGAATCAACAAACATTGGTTCCTTAATGTTGCAAAGATTCATAACTCTAAATACCTCACATCTTGGTGGTATAACGCAAGTAAAGTTTTTAGTTCCGTTTAGTATGGGTATTTCAAATCTTTGATTTCGTATAGAAATTGTTAAAGTCATATTTTCATAATTGATTTGACACTTATTGTCTTTAAGAAAGTCTTTACCTAGAATACCATTTGCTGGGATATTAAAGTCATCATTAACAACGTGAAAAACTTGTTGAACTAAATAATTTGAAATTATTAAATTTGTACAAATAGTTCCTAACGTGGATATTGCATTGGTCGTAATACCAGTGATGCTTATGATTTCATTTTGATTCAAAATTGTGTTGGGAATTAAACTTGAAATTTTTATTGAGGAAATATCTGCCTGTGTATCTACAAGGAAAGTACTATGTTGATTTGTATCAGTGCAGTTTACTTTTACAAAATCAGAATAGTTTGGATTTAGACTGTATATTGATTTTTGAATAGTTTGTTTGTTAGGATTGTCTGGGCGAAAAATAAATTTGTTTTGTTTTAATTCTCTTCTCCCCCCAACAGCGGTTGTTGAGGGGTTTCCGAGTTTAAACATCTAACGGAAACCGTAGAATTGTTGTTGGACGAATTGTTATTACGAGAAAAATTGTTATTACGAGAAAAATTGTTATTACGGGAAAAATTGTTATTACGAGAATAATTGTTATTAGAAAAATTGTTATTATGAGAAGAATTGTTATTATGCGAAAAATTGTTTTGTCTAGTGCGGTTAAAATCTCCACGATAATTCCCGCGGTACGAATTGTTGCGTACGTTATCAAAGTTGTTGTTTAGAAAATCATGATGGGAATAATTAGAAACATTGCGAAATTGATTTGTGCCGTTTCCTCGAAATGAGTTATTATTATGAGATCGAAAATCATTTCTATATCTGTTGTGACCTTGAACCGCTAGAACCTGTTGTTCCTTTAATTCTGTTAACTGCTCGACTACCAACTTAGCAATAACTTCGCTAGGATCCTTAAAAACCGATGATGCCAATATGGACTTAACTAGGATAGATTTTGCGTTTAAGCGGCAAACACTAACTGTCTGTTCTATAGCCATTTCGTGCGCTTTGCTCTGTGTAATACCTTCTCCCATCAAAGAACGTTTCAATGAGTCTGCAAGGTCTTCAGCCTGTTTGGCAAAATCTGAAAAATCGTTATTTCTTACACTTAATGCTGCAATTTTGCCAGCAATTACTTTTGAATTTTCAGGTTTGATACCATTTTTTAAAGCAGTTTTAATATCGTTTATTGTGGTAATAGTATCGGGTATTATTTCACGAGCCTTTGCTTCAAGTTTAGATTTAATGAAATTGATAAAAGTAGTCTGTAGGTTCGGTTCGGTAAGATCTTCGATTTGGTCAATCTTGTCTAAAAATGACTGTAATCTTAACGGATTTCCATCATAATTTTCTCGAATTATCGAGGCACACATAGATATATAAGTTCTTTTCTGATCAATGGTTGCCATTTCGTTTTCTGTTTCTAATCTTGTTTCTAAAATGTTTATTCCCAACTCTTCTGTTTCTGCACTAGTTTCAATAATATTTATTTTCAATTCTTCGCTTTCACTTTTTATCATAACTTTTTTATCCACACATACAAGCAAATGAAATTTTCTTGGAATTTTTATGTTACAATTAAGTTTTTCAACACATTTTATCAATACGCCTCTACAATTGTCGACTTTGGAAAAAATTTTATTTCAATCGTCTTGTGACAAACCATTCGAATTAATTTCAGTATAATTTAAAATTGAATTGTAATTTTCTATTAAAAGCGTTATATATTCATTGATTTTATCTGAATTTGTTGATAACGGCCTTTTTTGCAAAACTCTTTTCTTTACATTATAAAATTTGTTTAGTAATTCCTTAAATGCGTTAGGATCAAAAGACATTGGTCAATAAGCCTGTACAAAGAACCGATTTCATTTTTGAAACTAAAATCAACCATTTACCTTTATTTATTTTTTCCCTCACACACTAGATAAAGTGAAATGGAATTATTTAACTTGTTATGTATTTTTATGATTTTATTTTTCTAATCTTTAAATCTTGAGATCTTGGAAACAACATTCCGAAAAATAGGTATTCAATAAAAATTAATATTGGTTATTGTCTTTATTATGGTTATGGTAAAAAATACAGGGTTAAACAAATTTAAATAGAATTATTAGAGTATATTCACAATATAAGCAACAGTTTAATTGAGTCAAGGTAAATGTTGAATACTTCGGACACGATCATTTATAATTTTACAAAAAAAAAGATTTTTGTTCTAAGCTTTAAAAAATTTTTTTTTTTGAAATCCCAAATAAATCGAAAGAATGTTGCTTGTATTGTAAATAAATCTTATAAAAATATAAATATTATATAATTAATATTATATAAATATTATTAATATACAAATATATAATTTTATAAATATTATATAATTATTATTATATTTTTCCTGGTGTTGTTTATCATGAAAATATGTTGTTCGTCATCTGTTACCTGTTGTTGCTGTTTGGATGATGATATTGATGTGTTTATGCTGATATTACCTCGTTGTTGATATGTTGACTATGATGCTGATGGTTATGTTTTTGCTGATGATTTTCTTGTTGATGTCTATGTTGTTGATAATTATGATGTAGATGTGTATATTGTTGATTATGTTGCTGATGATTGTGCTGTTGAAATTTATGTTGTTGATGTCTATATTGTTGATGTTGTTTCGTTGTTATATATTGTTGTGTTAACATTTTTTTTTTGTTGTAATTCCTATTGTTGTGTCGTTGATATTTTTATTTATGTTGATATTGCTATTATTTTTACTGTTGTTATTGTCTTTAAATTTAATTTTTATATAATTTTAATTTTATTTAAAATTAAATTGTTGTTTTTTTTTTTAAATTTACTGTTGTCTTTTCTCAAAACTGGTTTTTTTATGTTGTGGTTGTTTCTTTAAAATTTATTATTTTTGAAGAACTTTTGTGTTGACTGTACTTTATGTATTTTTGATAACTGTTGTTTTTTTTTTATATATTTGCAAGAATGTTTTTTTTTTATTTAGTTTTTTTTTTTTGTAACTACTGTTTCAAAAATTTTTTTTTAAATTATGGCATTCCACAAATGAGTTATTAATTTTAAGGAAATTTCAGCATTAATTTTGACCTACTGTTTTATTTAAAAAAGTTTTTTTTTTTAAATTCTTTTTGTTTTTGCTTTTATAAAATTCTTTTTGTTTTTGCTTTTATGAGTTTTATACTTTTTTTTTTTAAACTTGAAAATTCACTTTTTTTTTTTTGTTGTTAATTAATTTTGCTTTCTTTAATACTTTTTCTTTTATAAGAATTTTGTTTTCTTTGTTAGTTTATTTCCATTTTTAAATATTAAAATTCTTTTCTAGACGGAGAACTGTCTAAAAGTCGTGCTACTTTGTATACTTTGCTTCACACAAAAAAGTGTAAATTTGATCAGCAATATATTTTGTTTCTTCTCTCACTTCATTTGTTCTGTTTTCCACTTTTGTTTTGTTATTATTGTTTTTATTTCTTGTTCTCTGCTTTTTATTACTCTTTATTTTATTTCGTATTTTATTTTTCCTTATTTGATTTTTTTTTCCCATCACACTTGTACAATTTTATTTTCTTTTTAATTAGTTTATTTGTTTGGAATTAACTTTTATTGGTTGTGAGTTTTGGTAACATTATTTTCTTAATTCTTGTCCTTCTTTCCAAACTGTCATGGTCGCCATGTAAATAAAATGAAACGACTTAACTTGTTCAACTCAAAACACAGACTATTCTCTGTCCATCTTTATTTATTCTTTTTATACTTACTTACTTCTACTGTCCTTATTATTAAGATTACTTACTACAAAACTACAATCTAACAGTAATAAATTCTTTGAATATTTTAAAAGTAAGTAAACAAGTTTAAGTAAACAACTTTACAGTGGGCAGTGCAAGTTTCCTTACAATATATGTATGTATGGTGGGCCTAGGTATAGAGTATGTATGTGAACTTAAGGGGGAATCAGTGCGTGAATGGTTTTAACTATAGGTCTAATTAGGAATTAGTTGATTAATTAAAATATGGTTAGTTTTATTTTATAATTTAGAGTTAGGACTTACTACGTTAAATTATAGTGGAGATTGTTGCTGTTGTGTAGGATAGTTTTAAATGTGAATGCTTGGATGAGAGGTAAGACGAATGAATGTAGTTGAGGGTGAATTGATATAGAATGTCTGGAAGAGAGCATGGGATTTTAGTATTTATACGGGATAGGATAAAATAAGTTAGGTTCTGACTCACTCAGCAGGCATCCCTTACGGTGGGTGGGGCTGAAGTAGAGTATATCCTTGGGCGGACCAAAATTTGGAGTGATCTGTATATAGGGTTGATTTGAATTTCTTTGCTTGGTTACTCCTCAGTTAGGGTTTTTCTTTCACTTGTTTTAAATTCCAGTTCCTTTCCAAATTATATTCTTTTTGTAGGGGGTACTTCTCGGCCGGGATTTATGGCACCAGCCCTATAAATCTCGGTTGGTCTTAGTCCCTACATTCCGAGGCGTAGGCAGACTAAGGGACAGCGATGGGCTGTAAAAACACTTTTGACCAATTTTGTGTCGTAGATACCGACGGCTCATTGCCGCCGTTGGACGATCGGCACGGGATTGATGACACAAAATTGGTACAAAAGGTTTTCCATTTTGAAATTTTTAATAACACACATAATCTATGGCAGGGAAAGGCAACCTATACTATTACATTTTGCGATTGTATTACTTATTACTCTCTGCGCTCTCACCACGAATCGGTATTGCCAATCAACTTTCGTCACTTCTCCCCAATTAAAACTTTAAAATCTCCAAAAACTAATTTAATTTTATTGTGGGTATTTGCAATATATTAGAATATTCGTATCGGCATGGCATTGGGGCAAAATGATGTTTGTGGCTCTGTATGCAGTGATGGTGTGTAAATAAGAAGGTTTTGTAGGACATTTGACAAAGAGTAATGAAAATGCACATACGTACATATATATTTTTCATTGCATTATTCACCAACAGGCATTATTTGCAAAAAGTTTGAATGTAATGAACACAATGAATTGTGGTTCAAATTGTTAACAAAACACCAGGTGGTCATAAGGGAATGTCATTCATAATTTTCCGCACCGCTTCATACTTTTCGCCAAAGCATTTGCCTTTCCCTGTACTAGAATCAGCAAAAATTTTTTTCATAAAGATTTCTCAACTGTGATCGGACTCACATTGCTTTCTGGCAACGCTGATTCTTAAAGTATGCGATAAACACAACCTGCCTGTTTGAATGCTGAAACTAGACTGATTAATACCAACCAACCAAGACTGATTAAAGTTGTTTACAGCTCTACAATGCGTGTACACACGTACGTAACAGAAGAGTAAATGAAAAGGCGCCGCACAGTGCTTTGTCCCCATATAGTGAATCGGCAAAATTAGAGAAGTTATCGTAGAAAAATGAAATTTGGTGTGCTGATTCAAAATATGTTAATTAAGAAAAATTCGAAGTTTCGGAAAAATCGGTGCAAGGACATGACTACCTCCCATACATAATTTTTCTCAAAAACTAAATTGTAACTACATTAGTGATCAGAATGCACTGAAAACTTATAACAACTTATAAAACTATATTTTTGGGCTCTCTGAGAAATTTCGCTTCATTCGATACAAGGACATGACCATCTCCCATATATCCTTTTTCTCATAAACTAAATTTTTGCTACATTAGTGATCAGAATTCGATGAAAACTTATAACAACTTATAAAACTATATTTTTGGGCTCTCTGGAAAATTTCGCTTCATTCGATACAAGGACATGACCATCTCCCATATATCCTTTTTCTCATAAACTAAATTTTTGCTACAAAAGTCGCCAAAATCAATTTTATGCAGTTTTTCTTAATAAATATTTGATACTAAATTTAATTTTATATAACACTTTTTTAATATAATTTTTTAGAAAATAATCGTGTAGAAATTTAACAGAAAATCGCCAAAAGTAGAAATAAAGTCGCCAAAAATTATATATTGTAAATTTTTCTCATCCAAATTTAAAAGGAATTAATTAAAATAACTAATATAACAAAAATCATAAAAATCAAGTTGGTTTCATTTTTTGCAGACGAGTATTGGTAGGATTTATTTTTTTTATCTACTCGTTCAACAAACTAATTTTCCTGAATTGCAAAAATTTTTAATTTAAATTTTGTTAAAAAAATAGCCACAATATCGCCATTGAATTTATTTATCGCAGAAAAATCGCCATGTCGCCAAACCAAAAATTTAGACGCCAAACAAGTTTAAAACTCTGACATCTGATTATTATTAGCACACACAACAACAAAGTGCAGTGTGTTCACGGAGTAAATGAGTTGAAACATAGGGAAAACAATGAATCGAAAAGCAAAAAGGAAAACATGAATCAGCTGTTTACAAACAAATGTTGATTACTTGATACTTTTTACTGGATGTCGTTAGTTTACTTTTTGTGATTTTTTTTTACTGAGAGTAAAATCATTCTTACTCTCCCAGTAAAAGTTACTGGATATTTTTTACTCGAAAAGTTCTCAAATAGAGCTACAGTCAATAAAATTGCACAGCTTGCAAAAATTGAATTGAACATTGAACGTCGCTGGAGCACTTTACTTGGAAAAAATTATATAATCACTAGCTGACCCCGGTCCGCGTTGCTGGCCCTAAGCAAACAATAGTGTTGTATATGGCATTGCTGGTACAATATGAAAATTGGATTTTGCCCACGAATAATATAATAATATTAGAATAGAATTAGAATAATATTATTAGAATAACATTGCGCCATCTGCCGGACGAACTTCAAACTACACAGAAACACTACTCACGCCCTATAGAGTATGTATATGAAGTTTGGTCAAAATCAGTTCAGTAGTTCTTGAGTTACGGTGCAAAAACACAAAAAAACTAAAAATTGCGCCATCTGTCGGACGAATCACTATTTCTGAAAGCTGCGTAGCATTTACCGGGGTAGAATATATATAAAAACACACGCCGGTCTTTTACAAATATTTTGTGGGGTGGAAGGCGAAAATCTGTTGGGGCATTGAAGAATTCACCCCTAACAAATAAACGTGTTTTTGATTTTTATATATATTAAGATATTTTTGATCTTTGTAAAACTAAAAAATATATATGTTTTAAAAAAATACAAAATTTCAAATTTCCGGTTAAAAATCTTAAATTTTTTTTTACTGGTGGTTAGATTTGTTAACAAAGTATATAAATCAAAAATAAAAATTCGCCTACTTTTTATTTATATATTTTTTTAATTTTTTCAAACTTTGCAAAACTTTAGGGTTTACGTCAAAATAAAAAAAAAAATACTTTAAATTTTTGGTAAATTTTTGTCACTATTTAATAAAAATTATACACTATATCAAAATTTGATTAGTTTTTTAATAAAACAAAAATAAAACAAAAAAATTTTATAAACTTATTTTTTTTAAATTTTGGCAGTACCATAAACTTAGGTCTTTGCAACTTTTTCTGAAAATTAGGAAATATGTCTTAAAAAATTCATATAAGTTTTACATTTCCGGGTGAAAAATCTAAAACTTGTTTACATATTCTATTTAAGCCTTTTACAATGTACTAAAATCACAAATAAAAAATTACCTACTCTTAAAAAAAAAAATTTTTCACTCCATCAAACTTTTGCATTTTGGGAATTCCAAATAAAAAATCGCAAAAGTTTTCGATTGCACAAACAACTTTTCTATATAAAATATTTACAAAAAATTATTTTTGTTTTTTTGTACCTATAGTTATAAAAAAAACTGTTAAGTTTCAAAGCAGTTCAATAAAAAATTCAATTTTAAGAATTTTTTTTGTAACACAGTAAAAACCGTTTTTCCGTTCAACAGTTTTACCTCAAACATTTTCTGACATTAGCGCCCTCTACTGTTAACAAAAAGACGAGATGATAAATTCTATTTACGAATTTATTTAAGGTACTTTGTTAGCTTTACAAAAATGTATATTACTTAAATATTCTAAGCACTTTATTTTATTTTAATTTTGCCTATGGGACAAAGCACTGTGCGCCGCGCCCTGCATTTGCCTTTCCCTGATCTATGGACTTACCTGACATCCACCCGTGATGATGAAGGCCTTTCATCGTGATGCTTGGCTTGTGAGAATTGAATTCGCCGTACAATTCATTCATGATCGGCCATTCATTAAAGTATAGGGATGCCAGATCAACAAAACTAAAACTTTAGTAATGCTACTGTACCGTTTTCCGTTTTAGCGAGGTAAGCTTTCTCCAAAATCCCAGACACCAGGAAGCTATTAGCTCTCCCATCCTGGACCAGACGTGGGATTCCAGGAGTGGTTGGGTTTGTCGTGTGTACCCTATGAGTGGTAGTTCAGTGGTCATCACCTGTTTAGTTGTGTTGATTGTATAAATGGTTTGTTTGTTTTGCTGTCCCTTTTTGTTTACGAAAATAGGAAGGCGGTATTTCTTTGTTTACGAAAGTGGGAAGGCGGGTTTTTTTGTTTACGTATTTGGAAAGGAGTGTGGATAGGTGCAAGAGATATAAAAGGGGGGTTGTTTATTTGGAAAGGGATGCATTTCTGATTTTGAAGTCTTTGAAGACACAGATCTAGCTGGAGACGTTTTTTTTTGGTTCAGTGAAGGTGTTTTAAGAAATAATTTAAGAAAAAAAAACATTATAAAAAAAAAGAAGGAAACCGAAATATAAGTTTTATACAAAAACAAAAAAAGTAAAAACCAAATATATAAATACTGTAACAAACAAAACGCAAACGATTGAAAAGAAAGAAAATAACAACGAAACAAAGAAGAGATCTTAGGTTGAATAAAAACTGAAATTAATATTTATAAAATAAAATTAATAAATAACCACCCCCAAAACATTTGCGTCGGGTGAAAAATAATATATAAAAAGAACACCAACACCAAGGGATCCTGAAACTGAAGTTTAGAAAACCCAACCGAAGTGCAGAAGAGTCGCACATAGCCAGCTGAGAGGAAGTGTCTACAGGAAGCCCACCCAAAAGTATCAGGTATCGTGCCAAAACGTATAGACTAGTACATTACGGGACGGACGGTGATGTACGTTCATTTTTATACATATATTTATATATATGTATATATATATATATATATATATATATATATATATATATATATATATATATATATATATATAGATTTAGCCGCCTTAGGTCAGTAAGGGATTCTACCGTGTTTGATGGTTATATACCTCTTGTGTGAGTTAGGTGAGCTCATCTAGGGCCACGCGATAATTTGGTTTTTTTTGTCCGCGGGTTTTCCGAAACAAAAAAAGGGGAAAATTTATATATATCTTGACGGTGCACAGAGGGGTATTTGGCCAATCTAGGCGGCCAAAATTATTTTGATTGAATTTTGTATGCAAAATATTTAGAAAAGACATGTTGTATTGTTTATATAAACAAGCAAAAATACGTATTTCATGTTTTTCGGCAGCAGCTATATTAGCAATTATTGATGAAATATTGCAGATTTCGGAAATTCGTAAAACGTCTTCACGAACTATGAATTTGACCTTTGAAGAACCTAGACTTGGAAACAAAAAATATTGTAAATGCTAAATTTTAAAATGAAATGTGTAAAAGAAGTGTGCAATAAAGCAGCATGTACAGTAAAGCATCAGAATTTTTGGTACATTTTTCAGCAGTAGCATACTTCAAAGGGCTATAAAATAGTCATCCGCACATATCCGCAGCCAATTTTTTTTTTCCAAACCATGAAATATCAATTAATACACACGAGCGAGAATCTCAGTTGCGTTAAGTGGTGTTATACAACTTTATGACTATAGTTAATTTTTTTAATCAATTAAAATTAACAAAAATACCATCATTTTCAATGTAGCTCTGCCGGTACCAGAATATATTATATTCCTATTAAACTATGTGAATTATATCATATTTACCTGCATTACAATTATCCATTTTAATAAAATTCATAAACTGAAAACACGCTTTTATTCAAGTTTTTTTCACGTTGACTTGTCTCAAACACAGCAAAAAAGCATATGCCCAATTAGCAAAACGAAACTTTGACTGCGTGGCGAAAGCGAACGAAAGCAAAAAGGAATTAAAAAATAACGGGATCTAGTCCAGCATTCTATTCTCTTCACCCTACGGTGGGTAGTTAAAAAAAAAAAGTGAGTTTTGAAAATTCGAATTTTGGCCGCCTAGATTGGCCAAATACCCCTCTGTGCGGTGTTTTGTTACCGGGGACGACTTACGGAGCGTTA
Source organism: Linnaemya tessellans (assembly GCA_951800035.1). NCBI lineage: Eukaryota > Metazoa > Arthropoda > Insecta > Diptera > Tachinidae > Linnaemya > Linnaemya tessellans. The sequence goes on from OX637533.1 coordinate 52,725,894, forward strand.
ATAGGACACACCAGGGACGGACGGCCGTAACCTGGTGGAACCTAGCTTTTTGCTGTCTTATTTTAACTTGCCGTAAAGATTAAAGTTTTGTTTTGCATTTTTTCTTTTTTTTTCTTTTTCAAATTCAATGATCCTGTTTGAATTAAAGTCAAAATCGAATTTTTAGTAATTTCTTTTGTTTTTGTTTCATGTTTAATTTTTAATAATTTTGTATCAAATATTTTTTTTTATATTTTGCATTCCGATTTAATTTGTTTTTTCTCATATTTTGCCTGTTTATTTAAACTTTGTTATAATTTCATATATTTGTTTCATTCGTTTATTGAAATTTTCTTTAAATATATATGTATTTTGTTTTTATTTGAATATTTAGTAGTTTTTAGAATGGTATTTTAATTTGATTTTATGCGGTAAGTAAGGGACAGGAAAGATACCAAGGGACATCCAATAAGAGCCGATGTGATGTCACGGAGGAGCCGTGAGGTTCCTAAGGGGAGGGTGAATTCCTGGCAGTCCAGCCGCCAGAGGGTTTCATTTGGTATGTATGTGTAAGTGTACTGAAAGGGAGTAAACGTGTGTATGCTTCGGGCTCTATCTCTTAAAAAGGAATTTTTCATTTGTGCACAAAACAGCTTGAACCACAATGCTGTTTATATATATATATATATATATATATATATATATATATATATATATATATGTGTTGTGGTTTGACTAGACTGGCTGGCAAGATCCCACCCAAGACGGCAGTCTGGTAACATTGTTTTGTCTGTTGGTAGCTTTTGGGGTGAATGCACAGGCCACAAAACAGATGGCACACAAAACCATCTGTCCAATATAAACAACAACATCTAACGCATATAACATAACACATACACTAGATGTATTATTATAAACAATAACATGTTAACATCAGATTGATACAGTTCTCGGATTCTTTTTCACAATAAAATTTATGCAAATAGGAACTGTATCAAATTCAACTAAGCCACCTAATAAGTGGTGACAAAGACAATACACATGAGCACTGATGATGAAAGGGTTGCGTCTTTCGAAAACAGCTGTTCTGCTCTGCTGTGTAAGTTGAATAAAACTGATGTTGACTTTCCTTTGTGCCTTGGAATAATTATCATGTCTTTCTGAGATTTAAAAACAAATTTCGAACAATTAGTCTATGAATCTTAATTCAATTTAATCAGTCTAGTTTCAGCATTCAAACATGCAGGTTGTGTTTATCGCATACTTTAAGAATCAGCGTTGCCAGAAAGCAATGTAAGTCCGATCACAGTGGAGAAATCTTAAAAAAAAAATGTTTGCTGATTCTAGCAAGAATGATAAAATACAGATTACGCCTTGCGCATGATTTACCGTTTGATGATGTATTTGTTCCCTCGAAGAGATTGCCAAATGTTTATTATATGCAAAACTAATACTTCCTCGTACAAAATTAATATTTTATGCTATTTTTGGCAACTCTTCACTCAATTTACTCAGAGAGATTTCCAACAAGCAAATGAAATTGGATTTATGAAAGTGCAAGTTTTGTGTTATATTTTATAATAAATTAAAGTAATTATTAAATAACTTAAAGTGTAAAAAACGCAGAAAAGTATTTTTATTTCAGCTTGTTGGCGTAATCTTTATTTTATAATTTTTGGATTCTAGTACATGGAAAGGCAAATGCTTTGGCGAAAAGTATGAAGAGATGCGGAAAATTATGAATGACATTCCCTTATGACCACCTTGTGTTTTGTTAACAATTTGAACCACAATTCATTGTGTTCATTACATTCAAACATTTTGCAAATAATGCCTGTTGGTGAATAATGCAATGAAAAATATATATGTACGTATGTGTATTTGCATTACTTTTCGTCAAATGTCCTACAAAACCTTCTTATTTACACACCATCACTTCATACAGAGCCACAAACTTCATTTTGCTCCAATGCCATGCCGATACTAATTTTCTAATATATTACAAATACCCATAATAAAATTAAGTTAGTTTTTGGAGATTTTAAAGTTTTAATTTGGGGAGAAGTGACGAAACTTGATTGGCAATACCGATTCGTGGTGAGAGCGCAGAGAGTATATAAGTAATACAATCGCAATATGTAATAGTATAGGTTGCCGTTCCCTGCTTTAAGGCATTTTGCTTAACAATGGTTTACCAGTCCGTGTTAAATTTTTTTTTCATAAGGCTGTTAGAGTGTACACATTACTGAGAGCGATAACGAAAGCAGGGCTGCCAGAAATTTTTCGTGAAAAATCAGCAAATTTCCCAAAAAAAATCGGCATTATCGGCACTTTCATTTCTTAAAATCCGCAAAAAATCGGCATTAATTAAAAAACTTATTTTAACATATAAACAAAAACAATTCAATATAATTTATTTAATATTATACATAAAACAGCATGTATAGATCAATAAATTTGCACCTCACAAGGTTTGAAATTATTTTGGGGTTTCGTTTAATCTCCCAATTGTCAATTTAACAGAAACGATTTATTATTTTATTCATTTAGAATGACTTTTACTTACAAAAAATACATACGATCAACTTGCTTTTTATAAAACAGAATAAAATAATTAAAAAAGATGTGTGGTGTCGTGGGACACCGGATAGGAACGCAGTTCCTTATTATAAAAATATTAATTTTCAGTTCTATTCGAGGTATAAAGAAAATAATTATTCGGGTATACATATTTTATTAGGATTTTTCTTTTCGCCGATCAACGAAAATACAGAATCAGTTTTGTTCCCAAACGAAATTGAATTCTGTCACGGCCCGGCTGCGTATGATTAATATTTGTTTATATGGAATTGTATTACTCATACGTCTTAAACATTGAGTTAGAAACAAAATATCTTACGTTCCGGACGTTTCTTCCCGGTTAGGGTACCCCTCCGCAACGTCTCATAAGGAACTTCGTTCCAATTAAAATATATACGTCTTTTCCAATAGTATTTCAAAATTTTGCTATTATATTTCAGAATTTCCTAAAAATTAACTCTACTCATAGGTTCTAAAATAGGGGTTACAAAATACAATTAAAAATTTAGAATATTATCTAATATGTAACTGTAAATCCTAAAATGTTTGAACAAAATTCGTAAATATAATACAAAAATTGGAAATAATGTGGTTTTCATAAATCAATCATAAATATTTGATTTTGACATTTTTATTAAATCGTTATTTATTTCGAAATTAGAGTTTTTCATTTTCAAATAATCTTTAGAATAAAGAATTCCTTCTTTTAAAGTTTTATTTTCTAAGGAACATCGGAATTTCGTGCACACCTACAACAAGGCAGTTGAATTGTTATTAAAAGGAGAATTATATAATAATAGAATTATATAATAAAAGATGTTCCACACTATTATTAAAAAATCGACATTTTTTAGGGGTAAAATCGGCAAATCGGCATATTGAAATTTTTGAAGTAAAAATCGTCAAAATGCCGATAAATCGGCATTTCTGGCAGCCCTCAACGAAAGTCAAGTTTGAGTGTTGATTGTTCTTATACCCCCCAAAAAGGAATTTGGAGGGTATATTCCCTTTGTCATTCCGTTTGTAACCATATCCATCTCAGACCCCATAAAGTATTTATATTCTTGATCAGTGATGAAATCCAAGACGATCTGAGCACGTCCGTACGTCCGTCTGTGGAAATAACGATTCAGTCCAAACGAAATGAACTAGACTCTTGAAATTTGATATAAATATATTTTGAAGCTTAGAGCAGGTTAAGTTCGGATATGGGCTAAATCGGGCATGATTGAAGAAAGTTCCGCTAAGAAGAACTAAACCAACCCAGAAAAAACAACATAACTTTTAAAGTTTTTTGGTTATTTTGTTACGCAAATGATATATTTTTATGTCAAATACGGTCCAACGCCTTAAACTTGGAGTCATATAATAAAACAAAATAATTTTTGGACCCCGCCCATTTTAGTGGGCGTTATTATATGCAAAAATAGCATAAAAATTTAACAAATTGTTTTACTTAAGCCTACATTCCTTAAAAATAAAATCTTTAAACTTTAATAACCAAGCTGAGACGAAATCTGGTACTACTCTGCCCTAGCCCCTCCTCAGCCTAAATGACCCTACAAAAAAATTAATTTTGTATACAGTTATCCCAAGCATTTATTTTTAGAGTTTTATGAATGCCAATTTCTGTCCTATCCCCTCCTCCCCCTTTGCCCCCTAAATGACCCTACCAAAACAAAAATTGTATTTTGTATACAATTATTTTTAGAGATTTATGACTGCCGATTTCTGCGCTATCCCCTTCCCCCCTTTGCCCCGTAAATGACCCTATAAAAAAATAAAAAATTTCATTTTGCATATAATTATCCCAAACATGTATTTTTGTGACAAAGGTGAAATGTTTCTCTCACAGACCTTGTCAGAGTGACTCCGCCAAAGTACAGTTTTTATACCCTCCAAAGAGAATTGGACCCCATAAAGTAAATGTGTATATTCTTGATTAGTGATGAAATCTAAGACGGTCTAGCAATGCCCATACGTTCGTCTGTGGAAAACATGATGTCTATTTTTGAGCCCCGCCCCCTTTAGCGGGCGTTAACGTACGATATTATATAAAGGAACTCTGTCCCACCAAGTTAAACATTTTAAATTCACTTACTAAATATTTGGATGGTATTTAAGATTCGACCCGATCAAATATAACGTTTTTACTTGTTTATTTTACTATATTCATACGCATATGTATGTATGCTGAGAAATAAACTAGTGTATTCATACATGTGTGCGAATAACTAGAAAATATTTTACCGATTCATTCTCGAACGCGAATATAATACAAAAATTTTTTACATTTTCATTCATGATAATTTATCATAAATTTTAGTGTTGATACACGAATTCTTATGAACCCTGGAAAAAAGCAGTAGCTTACTTCATAGAACAATTATTTAAACTCAAAGACAATCATAATCTGGAGTGTTATAAGCGACAGAAATGGATTAAGTTGAATGAGGGTGCTAAACGACAATTTCGGTTAAACTAAGCGACATCTAAAAAAAAATTTTGTGTGGACTTTTTGTTGCTTACGACAATTAGATTTTTATAAATGTCGCTTAGCATAATTTTTTTTTGCGGATAACACAAATTTCAGGGAGCAACATTATTCCAGTGAGAAAACTTGGCAGTTGATACAATTTAATCGAGCCCAAGGATTTCAAGATATACTCAAAAAAATGACCTGCCGTTATGTTACAAAAAACGGAACTGCGATTTGACTTTGGTAACATAATTGTTTAACTCTGCGAGTTGGGCAAGTCTTGTTAATCAAAACTTTTTTGGTAGAATTTGGACTAATATACAGTTATTTTCCAAGTTATAAAAAGAAAAAATCTTGTTTCCATTTCTTCTTTTAGGAAAAAAAGATCTGGCGTTACGTTACTATAATTTCCAGTTGATATTTATTTTGCTTAAATATACGAAAAAGACATAAATATTAGAAAATTATATAAAAAACTGCATTTGTTATTTATGTATTTATTACTTGCGAATATGTTAGATTTGTATATATTATTTTATAATAGTTTTATTTGAAGATACAGTTTCAGCTGCTTTTATTTGCATGTTCAATTTTCGTTAAAATATTGGTTAAATAGTTGATATTCCTACTAACTAGCACCACTTGCAAAAGTGGAAAAATTGAACAAAGAACGCTGATGAGATGGCGTAGCGGCCTCGAAATCAGTACTGATCCGTTCTGCTGGTTTAATGACTATGAAAAATATTCTTAATATTCCACTCTCAAAAAAAAAAAAAAAATTAATAAATAGAATGCAATCACGTTCATTTATTAAAAAAATAAAAATAAATAAAAAATAATTTGCAGTTTCGCAGATTTGAACCTATAGCCTGTTGGGAAATTAACATCCTGTAATACAATTTACATAAACAAAAGGTTCACTATTAAAATAGAAATTCATACATTAATTTAAAACGTTGCGAGGGCACGCGCACTTGTTTACATGTTCATTGTAAATTGAAAACTAAATTCAATTACTTGAACATAAATAACAAAGAAGCTTTAGTTATCAGCAGCCGATGGCTCTGGAAAAAGCGAAAGAAATACACGGAATATTGGGAATATTAATTGTCAGGGTTGGGGAATTTCGTACTAACCAAAAATGTAATAACTTAATAATATGAATGTGATAACTTCTCATATTCAATTTTCGTTAAAATATTGGTTAAATAGTTGATATTCCTACTAACTAGCACCACTTGCAAAAGTGGATAAATTAAACAAAGAACGCTGATGAGATGGCGTAGCGGCCTCGAAATCAGTACTGATCCGTTCTGCTGGTTTAATGACTATGAAAAATATTCTTAATATTCCACTCTCAAAAAAAAAAAAAAATTAATAAATAGAATGCAATCACGTTCATTTATTAAAAAAAATAAAAATAAATAAAAAATAATTTGCAGTTTCGCAGATTTGAACCTATAGCCTGTTGGGAAATTAACATCCTGTAATACAATTTAAAATAAATGTTATTTTGTCTGGCGTTACGTTACATTGGAATATCGTTTAAAGAAAAGCAAAATTTTACCGTTAATAGATACTAAATTTATTTTTTGCATTTGTTTTATGATTAAATATTTTTGTAGCAACAGTTTCGCAATAAGAGTATTATTATGAAATTGCTCTTAGGAATGTTAATTATAAAGAGAAAATGCCCTAAAAGTTAAGAAACACTTACCACAACGAGAACTTCAAATTTGTAGCTCAGTATTTCACCAAGAATGATTGAATAAAGATTACGCCATCCCGAACTAAAAAAAATGAGTGTGGGTCAAATGACGTCACGAAATTATTTTACATTTAAATGTTAAGTCAACATGACAGTGGGGCATTTTCTTATTATTTCCCTTACACAATATTATTAGAAAATTGTTTTTATTTTGTTTTTATTTATTTATAACATTATGAAAATTATGAAATATTGAAAGAATATATAAAACTGAATAACAAACACAAAAGTCCATAGCTGCAAGGAGTTTTTAAATAAATACTATGAATCTAACAATAATTTTTTCCCAACATTTTACATTAAATTAGAGAATTTGTTTGTAAATTTTAAGACTTTTTCATGATTGATATTTTTGCTTTAATATTGGATTTTTTGCTAAAAATTTATTCTATAAATTTTAAGTAATTGGCTGGAAAAAAAAAATTAACTTGATTTTTTTTTTTAATTTTTAAATTAAATCCCGAGACATACATAAATACTTCCCACCTATATTTTGACATAATATGACATCAATGTGTCAAAAAAAGAAAAAAACGTGAAAATGTGAAAAAAATTTATACATATGTTAACAAACGAAAAAAAATATTTTTTGAAGCGTACTTTTTTCTGTTTTTATTTTGTTATTTTATTAAGTTTTCTTACCTTATGCGTAATAATTAAATAAAGAAATGCACAAACAGATACGTATACTTACCCATTTCATACTTTAAATTTCTTTCAAAATCGTCCTGTTTAAAATGTAAAGAGCATATTCTCTCTCTATGTATCTTAATGGAGTCCGATCGATTGCAAAATTTTATCCAAAGATTAATTAGCTCTTCACTGTTTTTTGGGAAAGAATAAAAGGACACGGCTAAAGAAAAATGTTATTAAAAACAAGCACAACATTTTCTAGTACAACTGCTCACTTGATTTTTTACCATCGTTTTGCATACATTTGCCCACTGCACACTTCATGTTTACAATTTACTTCGACTTTTTAATTAATTTTTTTTACACTTACGGATTTCAAATAAATAGCACTCACGTTTTTAATAAAACTTATTATTTTTTTGCACTATATTGCCTTAATTTTTGTACAAAATTCTTTGGTTTTAACTAAATTCAATAAATAAATTTTTGGAGAACTGTAAAAGAAGTTTTCACTACAGGGTTGCCAAATTTTACAGAGCATATATATTTTTTCGGAGAATTAATTAGGAATTAAAGTAGAATAATATTGACTTCTCGGGCTTTCTAATTTGTTTTTACCGAATATACATTTAAAAGCGTATTCATAAATCACAGTGAACGTCATCACTTTTTATGAATTCGTTTTGGGACTTAACTTACGGCAGATTTTCGCTTTTTTATGAAGTATAGCTCGTTTAAAATAAAAAAAATGCAATAGAAACTTTTTAAGGCTCGCTTTTAATTTAGTAGTTATAGGCGTTTAAATTTTATATGTTAATTTATGAATAACTTCTGCAGTATAAATCCGGTATGGTTGGTATTTGTATAAATTGACAGTTTTTAAATATCTTTTTATCGATGTATAACATATTTAGTTTGCTTTACCCATTAAGAAAGAGTGCTTGTTCCCATATTTTGTAAATTTTTGTTTTTAAAAATTACTTTCCAATTTTTATATTCCGCTCGGAATATAACGATTATTCCTTGAAATTTATTTTTTTACTCAGCAAATTAAAATTATTGTTCCAGTTTTATTTTTAGCTCGAAAAATAAAAATTATTCCCTAAGTTTTTAATTATGAAGAAAGAAAGAAGAGATATCTGGTCTAAAACCTAGGTGCGTATGTCCTACGGGATTTTCTGAAAATACATTTTTGTGTAAAAATGTTAGACTTTTTGACTATATTTTTTCTAGTAAGTAGTAAGATAAGACAATCAAATTAAGCACGAATGCATTTCTTACAAATGTCAACCATACTGTCAAATATTTATTTCATACAAATTTTATCTTGAAAACCATTTTTATTCGTATTTAAAATAGATATTATGATGAAATTAATTATTCTAAATATATACGAGTAGTTCATTCTAATTCAACACACTACAGATTCATATTCAACTTCCAAATGAATAATATTCTTATTTTTAATCATTAATATTAATCATATAAATAAAATTTTTTTATACAAAAAAATCCTTTAATAATTTGAAAATACATAGAGTAGGCAACCCTTGCATGGGTTAAACTACGTCATCTAACGGGAAATCATTCGGATGGCGTAATCTTCTTTTCTATCATTCTTGGTATTTCACCATCCCAACAAAGGAAAGCTTTGAGCTCCTAAATTTAATTTAGGAAAAAATCAGTTTGTTAACTTTTAATTTTTCAATCAAAGTGGACTTCTTTCTGGAAATGCCCATATATATACATATACATATATATATATATATATATATATATATATATATATATGTATGTATAAATGTATATACCCATATATACATTTACGTATAAATGTATATACTCGTATATATACGTATAAATGTATATATATATATATATATATATATATATATATATATATATATAAATATATATATATATATATATATATATATATATATATATATATATATATATCTGTATATACACATATACATATGTATGTATATACTAATGCATATACATACTTCCCAAGTTTCAATTAAACATTTAAATTCTTCTTAAGTTTGATAGTTATAATATTTCTTTTGAAGAAAACTATTTAAAAGAAATTGTTGTCATTGTAGCAAACTTTGTGGCACAAATCCACAAGTTTTCAACTGACAAAAGATTAGTTGATATCAGTTGCCTACAGCCAAGCAAGCCACAAATACCGCAACAATTATATTCTACTATATTTACTGCTAATGTTTAGAAATACATAGCTTACATGCATTCATATCAAATACCAAACTTTTCAGGAGAGCGTTTTTATTCATTTGCTGTTATTTGGTAGAGAGCATTTACGGAAAATTTAAAATCAGTGTTAATGCGGCTACTCTAAAAGTAGGCGTAGCGACGAAAAAATCCTACATTTTAAGATACAAATTTGTTAAAAAATAGTAGCCAATATCCATCTACTTCTACTGCAGATACGGGCGTTTCATAGCACAATTGTGCTGAGATCATTCACACGTATTCTTACCCTTTTTAAGTTAGTCGTCGATGAGACAGCGACGAATGAATATCAGGCTTACGAATTTTTTTATATATTTTTCCAGAATATTTGTCCAGCAAACAATTTCAGTCATGATGATATGCGAAAAATATTTTGTCATAAACAATGCTTTCGATAACATACAATGCATTTTATACAATTTTTCTCCAATAACGGACTATACTAATACTTCTAATTTAGAAATACACCTAGTCTTATTAATTAGTCTTTGTAAAATCTTATCAAAAATATCTTCCATGCCGATAAATATCAAAGCTTATTAAGTTTGATACATCCAACCGCGTATTTTTTTTGCGAATATTCAGTGCTATGCTCCAGCAAACAAGAATTCTTTTATATATATTTTTTCCTGACTGAAAACATAACAAATTATTGTCCTATATTTATTAATTTTTTTCATTTGACTGTTTGCTTAGAAAAAGTTTTATTTTTTATGAATAATTTTACGTAATCAACGTTTTTTTTAACTTAGAAAATATTAGTACTTATGTGTAAATATATAATGCACCATTATCTTTCAAACGCCTTGCTTTTTGTGTGGTGGGTAGCTCGCAAGCTCAACACATACACAATTTCCCAATACATTGACGGTGACCACCACTGTTCTACTGCTACATTCACATTTAGACAGCAAACCTTTGCATACGGCTACAGTTCCAACTTTTTCAAAGTGGAAGTAGCGGTAGACGCTGTATTATTTCGAAGCATTTTTAATTTTTAGCTACATCTCCCTTTCAAAAAAATAAACCGGCAAGTAGAAGTAGCGGTAGACGGAGCATTTATTGTTAGCTACAGCTACTTTTCAAAAAAATAAAAATAAAACAAGTAAAAACGTTATATTCGACCGGGTCGAATCTTAAATACCCTCCATATATTTAGTAAGTGAATTTGAAATGTTTAACTTGGTGGGACAGAGTTCCTTTATATAATATCGTACGTCAACGCCCACTCAAGGGGGCGGGGTTCAAAAATATGCAATATCATGTTTTCCACAGACGAACGTATGGGCATTGCTAGACCGTCTTAGACTTCATCGCAATTCTCTTTGGAGGCTATAGAAACTGTGTTTTGGCGGGGTCGCTCTGGCAAGGGCTGTGGGGGAAACATTTCACCTTTGTCATTAAACTCTAAAAACAAATGCTTGGGATAATTATATACATATAAAATTTCTTTTTTTTGATAGGGTCATTTAGCAGGCAAAGGGGGAGGAGGGGGTAGGGCAGCAACAGACAGTCATAAAACTCTAAAGATAAATGCTTGGGATGATTATATACAAAATTTAAAAAAAAAAATTTTTTTTTTGGTAGGGTCATTTAGGGGACAAAGGAAGGAGGGGGGGGGGGGGGTCATAAAACTCTAAAGATAAATGCTTGGGATGATTATATACAAAATTTAAAATAAAAATTATTTTTTTGGTAGGGTCAGTTAGGGGGCAAAGGAAGAGGTGGGGGGGGGGGAGGTAGGGCAGAAATCGGCAGTCATAAAACTCTAAAGATAAATGGTTGGGATGATTATATACAAAATTTAAAAAAAAAATTTTTTTTTTGTAGGGTCATTTAGGGGGCGAAGGGGAAGAAGGGGGTAGGGCAGAGTAGTACCAGGTTTCGTCATTAAAGCTTAAATGTGTTATTTTTAAGGAATGTGGGCTTAAGTAAAACAATTTGTTAAATTTTTATGCTATTTTTGCCTATAATAACGCCCACTGAAGTGGGCGGGGTCAAAAAATATTTTTATTTTATTTAATGGCTCCAAGTTTAAGGCGTTGGACCATATTTGACATAAAAATATATCATTTGCTTAACAAAATAACCAAAAAACTTTAAAAATTATGTTGTTTTTTCTGGGTTGGTTTAGTTCTTCTTAGGGGAACTTTTTTCCCTCTTGCCCGATTTAGCCCATCTTCGAACTTAACCCGCTCTAAGTTTTAAAATATATTTTTAAAAAATATATATATAAAATATATGCCAAATTTCAAGAGTCTAGCTCTTTTCGTTTGGACTGAATCGTGATTTCCACAGACGGACGGACGGACATGCTCAGTTCGTCTTAGATTTCATCACTGATCAAGAATATATATACTTTATGGGGTCTGAGATGGATATTTCGATGCGTTACAAACGGAATGACAAAGTGAATATACCCTCCAAATTCTTTTTTGGATGGTATAAAAATATCAATGAGTGTTCGAACTAGGGTTTGGGATTTCCCGGACTTTTGCTCTTCCCGGGAAACGGGAATGAAAAAATCGAGATCCCGGGAATTCCCGGGAATCCCGGGAAAATTAAATTTCCACATTAAGTAAATGTATCAACTAGAAATTGGTTAAAAATTCATTGTTTTATTCTTTTATATGTGATAAAAATAGTGTAATAGCAATTAAAAGAGCAAAAACATAAAACATTTTATTTAATTTAAGTGAATTCAGGCACATGGAGTTAGCTTATATTTATACTTTAAAATATAAGTAGCTATTATATACATAAACATATAGTAACTATCAAAATGAATAGCATAAAATACTTCAACACTACTTCTTATCTATTTAGCTACGAAATGAGTTTTTAAAACCGTTAAAGCATCTAGCAAATCACTGGACATTCTGTTTCTTATTTTTGTTGCAAAGTTCCCAGCGATAGAAAAAACTCGTTCACTTTCCACTGAAGTAGGTTTTATTGTTAATAATGCATTGTACAGATTGTCCAAATTTCTTGTTCGTATGTTACTCGCTTCAAACAGCTTAAGTTCTTTTTTAAATTGATTATCGGTCATTGATATTGCGCTTTCATTTCGTTTCTTTGCATTTTTTATTGCGTTATTTAATTTGTCCTTAAAAGTTTCTTCCACTTGTACTTCGCTAACAACATAATTATCCGACGGCTCAATATAGTCGCATTGTTCAAATAATCTGTTGAATAATTGTTCCGCATAATCTTTTAAAACCTTTTTCGAAACATTTATAATTTTGCCACTTTTTAAATAATTTAATAGCGCTAGCATTTTATCATCACGCCGTTCATTTATTTTTTGTTTTATTGCATTTACCATCGTTTTTGAAAGCGTTGTATTTAAATTTAGAAGCTGCTCGTACAGGGTTTCAATAATAGCGTTAGCTATTAACAAATTTGAGTCCCGACGACTCAATGCCTCTACAGCATCTTTAATTGGGCATAAAACTTCCACTAAACTTTCTAAAATCAACACGTTTTCTTCCACCCACAAATCTATAGAACTAAATTCAATCAACGTTTTTTTAATTGCGTTCTTTGCTTTGAGAAAAGATTGAATCATTTCAACCATGCTATTCCACCTTGTTCTGACATCGTGAATTAATCGAGACTCCTTACCAAATTCCTCTTTCATGTGTTTTTCGAGACAAGCAGTTTTTAAAGCACTTTTCTTGAATGTTTTTACAATCGTTCTCGCAAAATTTACAGCACTTTTGTAATTTTCTAAATAAACATTGAATATTATAATATTATATCATTGAAAATACAGCAATATTATATTTTCTTACCGATAATTTCATATGGATCAAATTCTATGTCCATATCACTTTCGTCAGTTTCACTTTCTGTATTATCTACTAATATTTTCGATTTTCCATAAATAACATCAAGCACAGCTAAGTGAATAGAATGGTTCCAGCAAAAAAATCCGTCAATTGGACTTTGTGAAACAAATCGCTTCATGACATTAGGACCATCTGATAACGTTGCAACAATATGATTTGGCAACAACAAATTAAATTCTTCTAGTTTAGATTCAACAAGTTTTTGTATTGCATCCGCGGTACACCTTCCAGATATATAAACCAAACCCAAGTTATAAAACGAATTATTGCCATGAAGCAAATATTTAAATATCTTTTTTGGGCGACACTAGTCCACTCATCCAACACAAGTGTGAATCGAATATTACTGGAAATTTCATTTGTAATACTTTTTTTAATTGTTTCTTTAACGCCACTAAAATACTTCATTATAATGCTTTTAACATCAGTTTCCCATTTTGGTAATCTCATATTTTTTTTGCAAATACTATCACGTATAAATGAACTATGTGTAATTGTTCTAATGGACATTCCGTCGACCGCTGCTAGCTTTGAAACAATTTCAGGCAACGTTTGGGTTACTAAAAAATCTTTTATGTTAGGTTGGGGTGGTGTTTGCGGTGTTATAATATCGTTGCTCTGTGCAGAAGTGTCATTATTAATCTTGATGTTATGAACCACAACAATATGTCGCATAAGACCACTGGTGCTACCTCCTTTAAACATAAGTCTTTTGAAACATATATTGCATTGAGCTGCGTTGTCTACTTTTTTAAAATATTTCCAAGCTTCAGACATTCTTTTCTTATGACAATATTAATGTTTTAATGGAAATTTATACAACCCACATACACTGTAACACTTTCATATTTTGTTAGCACTTCTAATAACGTATGGTTTACGCTTTTGCATTAATGTTTGAGTTTTCTATTTAAATTTTCATCAAAAGCATCAGAGAAATGTCGTTATTTTCGAACAGACTTTTGTGAACAGCTGTTTCTCGCTGACAGTTTTTCTTGCTATATAAGAAAGCTGAATTTTTTAATACTATAAACTAGGGTACCTAAATCTTAATGATAATTATACACGCTAATTTTACAACTATTGAGAACTATTACAAATTTGATACAGAATCTAGTTATACATGAAAAAATAATACACCTTTATATATTATATAATTTCAATCATATAAATAAAAAATAAACCATTAAAGTCCAGCATCTATGTATTAATGTATACTTTTAATTTCCCGTTTCCCGGGATATATCTAAAATTTTCCCGGGACAAATTTTGGTGTCTTTTCCCGGGAATTCCCGCCCGGGAATTCCCGTTTCCCAAACCCTAGTTCGAACTCACGGGCGATGTGTTAACACCTTCTTGTTACACGGTACCTGTTCGATTTCTATGAACACAGACCCACAAACCCGGAGGTAGAGTTAATATAAAGTATTTAATGAAAAAGAATAGTTTATTGAATTTAATTTTACTTTGTATAATTTATTAATGTTATGTTAAAATTGGTCTGTGATAGCTAAAATATGAAACATAAAGTTTTGATTGTATCCTATTGATATAACGTGAGAAAACAGCGTCAATTGTAGTTCCTTGGATAGTAGTTGGGGACTCTAACGAAGTATTCATGGTAAGCTTGAATTTATCGTAGAGGAATTCGATAAGAGGTAGTGCTTCTACGGTTGAACAATTCGTATTAAAGTCACAACCCATTATTATTGGCATTGAAAGATAGTCCTCTTCTAGTTCGCGTGAACCATTTTTGGTGTAGGGCAGAAGTGAAAAATGAATAAATTTTATTATATTCTGGACAGACTGGTTGAGTAAGAAGCTGTGCCTGCTCTCTCTTTTTCCTCCGATATTCTGCCATATACTTTCTTTTTTCTTTTAATACCGACGCATTAAGTAGATGCACTCAAAATGAAAAAAATACTTAATACTTTTTATTTATTTTATATTAAACCCACAAAAAACAAAGAGAATGCAAAGCAACAGACAAATGTACTTACATACATTGTTATGTTTGTACATAAGCTACATACGTTGCTGTCTTGCTATCTCATTTTTATATATGTGCGTATAACCACGTCACTATTCTCTTTGCTATGCATAAGACAAAACCGAAGATCAACATAAAACACTTTTTTAATATTACTCCAAATTAATACTCCGAATTAAAACACTTAAATCTCCGCTCGCCGATATCGGATCGCCTTAATTTTTGACCTAAACTTTTCGTCGAAAAACGCACTAGCGTTTTAATCCAAAAATTAATAAAATCGGCTATGAATTTCTGGAGAATATCGCGTGGGAAAATTATATGAAAATCGCCCAATAATCACTTTCAATACCGACTGCCAAGCAACGAACAAACAAACGATGATTTACTCTTACATCTTACACCTAACACTTGCGTATGTATTGAAACTGATAGTTTACTGCCCTAGAGGCGCGCGTATAGATGTTAACACATCAATAAAGCGGCAAGTAGAAGTAGCCTCTTTGCTACTTCAACTAAGGTATTGGTAGGGGTAAAAATCAGCAAATATATTCTACTTAATTTTTTGCTTCAATTTGAAGAGTATCCAAAAACGAAAACATTATTTCTGGCTACTTTATATGAATACTTTATGCTTGGAGCCACGTAATACAAATATTTACTTCAGGCTACTTACAGACAATAAGAAGAACGAAGAAAGAATGTGTGTTATTTTGTATTTCAGGTGACGATATATAAAAAAAACGGATTTCATGAAAGAGCGCGTCTCAATCATAAACGATAAATTCCTAACTGAATATTTTTATTGGATAATAGGGCTCAAAAGAAATAAGTTTACAAACTGTTCAATATGGCAGCTCTCTAAACATACAATCCAATAAAAATATTGGCGCATATGCAGAAATCGTAATTAAAGTCGAAACTTATAAAACAGAAACTAAAAAATAGTTCATAAATAGTTAAAGATCTTATTCACAAATCATAACTAACGCAGCAACTGCTTTCAGCTGTTAAAAGCAATGCAACACTGCATTCAATAGATTTTTGTTGACAAAAAACACATCGCTAGTTTGTTTTGTGAATTTTTTTTTGGACGAAATGGACCCAATTAGCAAAGAAAATAAGGTAAGTTTATTATAATTTTTAGAAAAAAATATGTATTTATTGCTTTGTGCATTTTAGAGAGACTCAAATTGGTCGCCAGATGAAAAAACTTCATTTAAAGAATTGGTGTCCAAATATGTTAACATCATCGATGACAAGAGGAACGACACTAAGATGATTTACAAGAAAAAAGAGGCTTGGCGCCACATCAACGAGCACAAGTCGTTTGAAGCAACAGTGGCACAGTCTAAAACAAAGCTGGCAGCTGTACGAAAGGCCACTGATGCTGCAGGAAATCTTATTGAAATTCCTTCTCTCGACGAAAATGACGAGGAAATTTTAAATTTAATAGCACCGGAGGTAGCGGAAGATACGTGCTTAATATATAGCAACTCTCAATGGGAAAAGATTGACCCGCAAGAGATTATATGCCCATTAGAAGAAAGTCCTGTAAAACAAGAGAATAAAGCACAACTGTCACCGTACATTAACAAATTGTCTGTATTATAAGAAAGAGAAACCCAAATTAAAAAGATAACTGCGCTTGCCGAGGAACTGCAGGAAAAGCAAATTGCAAAATTGGAAAATGAGGACATCGTAAACAATATGCCAATAGCTTTTATGCAGGAGTTGCACAAAAAACAATTAAAACATATGGATGACCTGCATGAAATGAAAAAGCATATGTTATCAAAGCTAATTTCTAATAATAATAACGATAGCTTTACAATGTCATTATATATGTGATATAGTGATATGGACACCTGTATACAAGCAATAATTATATTGCTTAAATTCAAATGATTTTAGTACAAAAAGCAATCACATAAGTACAAAATACTTAATTTTTTAATAGGTTAATGAAATGAATTACATTTTTGTTATATTTTTCATAGAGTAAAAATAATCTCCGATCTCCTAATTTTAATTATTTGGAAAAAGTAAACTTTTGTTTGTTTTACTTTTTCTTTGTAAAGCTTTTTATACATATGTATATATCCGTACATATATGTACATACATATGTACATTATATTATATGTATATTTTTCTATACATACATATGTATAGTGTAAAACATGTGTATGTATGTATATCGACTGATATAATTAAAATAAATGCAGTGCTTAAATAAAACCATAAAAAATGTTTTTCAATAAATCCTGTCGCTTAATGGGTCATAAAGCTTCAACATATTATTTTTATTTGATATAATTTGTTCATTTTATTATCAGTCTGTGAATTGCCTAAATGTTTATTTGTCCCTTGATCATTTACAAGTATATTATGTATTTGTATTCCCTTGTTTGCCTATTTGTTTACGTGTAAATGATAAATTTCATTTGTATGTTCATTCTACTGCAGTGCTTTTGTCTCGTTAAGTTGTCCCGTTATTTAAAAGGTTGTTTTTGTACATAAAGAATTTTAGCACAACTTAATTTATTTTAAAGACAAAATTTAGTTCGTAAGGAAAAGCACTGCGGTGAGTACTTAATGTACTTTGTATTTTTTATATATTTTAATTAAATTTTTTTGTATAGAAATAAACGCTTCACACCATTTAATAACTTTGGTCTTGTTATTTTTTGTTGTTAAATTCGCTCCTTATGAACAGCAGTCACCGCCGTGACGACAAATTTTATTTCGCAGCTTTGTGCGGAAAATCTTGTTTTTCCTTCCTTGCTGGAACAATTGGTTCTCTGCCTAAGAGACACGTTTTATTTCGCAACTTTTGTGCGAAAAATATTGTAGTTCCAAGCTTCCGGAACATAGGTGATATTTTGAAAAAATTTATTGTGGTCCCTTGCCTGCCGGGACAATTGGCTCTCTGCCTAAGAGAAAATAAATTTTTGGTGTAGAGGTTCCTCGCCTGTGGGAACAAGAAATATTTTCAACGTTTGCAAAAATATTTGTGCTTCATTCTGCCAGCTGAATACAATATTTTTGGAAATTTTTATAAAAGTGGTCCCTCGTCTGCCGGGACATATTTAAAATAATTTGTGGTGTCTTAAGTGTGTGTTCCTTCGTTTTTATACCCTCCAAAAAAAGAATTTGGAGGGTATATTCACTTTGTCATTCCGTTTGTAACGCATCGAAATATCCATCTCAGGCCCCATAAAGTATATATATTCTTGATCAGTGATGAAATCTAAGACGAACTGAGCATGTCCGTCCGTCCGTCCGTCTGTGGAAATCACGATTCAGTCCAAACGAAAAGAGCTAGACTCTTGAAATTTGGCATAAATATATTTTAAAACTTAGAGCAGGTTAAGTTCGAAGATGGGCTAAATCGGGCAAGAGGGAAAAAAATTCCCCTAAGAAGAACTAAACCAACCCAGAAAAAACAACATAATTTTTAAAGTTTTTTGGTTAAGCAAATGATATATTTTTATGTCAAATACGGTCCAACGCCTTAAACTTGGAGCCATTAAATAAAATAAATATATAAAATATTTTTTTATAGGCAAAAATAGCATAAAAATTTAAAAAATTGTTTTACTTAAGCCTACATTCCTTAAAAATAACACTTTTAAGCTTTAATGACGAAGCCGAGACGAAACCTGGTACTACTCTGCCCTACCCCCCCCCCCCCTCCTTCCCCTTCGCCCCCTAAATGACCCTACCAAAAAAAAATTTTTTTTCTAAATTTTGTATATAATCATCCCAAGCATTCACCTTTAGAGTTTTATGACTGCCGATTTCTGCCCTACCTTCCCCCCGCCCCACCTCTTCCTTTGCCCCCTAAATGACCCTACCAAAAAACATTTTTTTTGTTAAATTTAGTATATAATCATCCCAAGCATTTATCTTTAGAGTTTTATGACTGCCTGTTGCTGCTCTACCCCCTCCTCCCCCTATGCCCGCTAAATGACCCTATCACAAAAAAAGAAATTTTAATTTTGTAAATAATTATCGCAAGCATTTATTTTTAGAGTTTTATGACAAAGATGAAATGTTTCCCCCACAGCCCTTGCCAGAGCGACACCGCCAAAATACAGTTTTTATAGCCTCCAAAGAGAATTATGATGAAGTCTAAGACGGTCTAGCAATGCCCATACGTTCGTCTGTGGAAAACATGATATTGTATATTTTTGAACCCCGCCCCCTTTAGTGGGCGTTGACGTACGATATTATATAAAGGAACTCTGTCCCACCAAGTTAAACATTTCAAATTCACTTACTAATTATTTGGAGGGTATTTAAGATTCGACCCGGTCGAATATAACGTTTTTACTTGTTTGTGTTCTCACTTAAGCAATTAATTTGAAAAAAATTTTGGAGTTCACCATGCAACGATCGCCCGTAAGAAAAAGCCCTCGATTGCAGTCAGCATTAAATCAAAATAATAATGGTCCACCATCTGCCGCTGGAGCTCCATCCCACCAGTTCCTCTGCCGCCGGAACAACAATGTCGTTGCCAGTAGTTCCTTCTACATCTGGTGTCACAAATATAAACGTAAGTATATCCAATGCAGGTGAACAAAATAAGTCCATCCCTGCCGCTGCCGGTGTGCTGATAGGTTCCACCGCCATTGGAACATCTGGTACCATAGCCACCACTTTCACTGCCGCTCCCATCATGGCTACCAGCACCTTTCAACATAATCAACAAAATCCAGGTATTCATTTGGAAAACTTGCAAAGCCAAATCAATACGCTCCAGGCTCGGTTGCTGGCTGCCCAGGAAGTATTGTCCAACGCCCTCAATGCCAATTCGTCTTCATCCGCTGAAACGCCCCAGCCATCCAATATGGCGCCACCAGCTACAGGTCCCAGTGATGCCAACGTTGGCAACTCTGCCTCAGCCAACGTCGACTGCGCTGGTCGTCGTACGCCATTTTCTTGTGTTAGCTGCAATGCAAATCATTCCGGTTTTTATGCAAGCCAACCGCCATTAGTACAAATGTTCCCGCCTAATAGTCTTGTGACTCAAAATGGTGGTTCGATGGCAGTGCATAGAAAAATTTACGATTTACCAGAGTTTAGTGGCATACCTGAGGAATGGCCCATGTTTTCAACAGCTTTTAACAATTTCACTGCCGTCTACAACTATAATAATTTTGAGAATTGTGTTCGCCTCCAAAAGGCATTAAAGGGTGATGCACGTGAAAGTGTTAAATGTTTGCTCATACATCCGGATAATGTGAATGTGGTGATGGATCAACTACGTTTTCGATATGGTTGTCCAGAAATGCTTATTCGTTGTCAATTGCAATAAGTGAAAGAAATTCAGCCCATTGGTGAAAGTGCTATCGACAGGCTTGTGCCGTTTGCTGTTAAGGTGCAGAATCTTGCCGCCTTTTTGGAATCTGCTAATGGACAACGGCATTTGGCTAATCCTACACTAATGGACGAACTGGTTGGCAAGCTTCCCTTGAGTAAGAGAATGGAGTGGGCCCGATATGCCTCAACAATTAAGCCTTATCCAACTGTTCTGAATTTCAACAATTGGCTCAAAGATGTTGCTGATTTGGTACAAACTATTCAAGGGGTGAGTGGTAATCGAAATTATAGTGAACCAAAAAGAAAAGTTGTCCTCCATGCCGTCGATGGTCAACGCAAACAGGAATGCCCTGTGTGCCAGGGTAACCACAAATTGTTTGAGTGCAAAAAATTTAGTTCATTGAGCGTGCCTAATAGATGGACTTATGTGAAAAAATTTAGGTTATGTTTTTCTTGCCTTGGCTCGGGGCATCCTAGTAGGAGTTGCCGTAACCGAAAAGAGTGTCCCATTGATGGTTGCCTAAGAAAACATAACAAATTTTTACATGATGGTCAAAGTAATAATGGTGAAAATAATTCTGTGTCAAATGAGTTGGGAGCTTCAGGTGGTTCAAGAAATTTAAGTGCGTCCGTCCTAAGTTGTGTGTCCCGTGCCGCAGATAAAAGTGTGCTGCTATTTCGAGTTGTGCCAATTATATTTTATGGTCCTAGTAACAAGGTTGAAACTTATGCGTTATTGGATGAAAGTTCTTCTGTTACTATGGTGGACAGCTCCTTGGTGAGGCAACTGGGCCTTCGGGGGGCAACAAAGTAAATTGAATTTACACTGGTACGCTGGGAAGGCATCTGAGGAAATGCACGTAAGTGGGATTGGCAAGAAAAGGAAGTATGCTCTAAAAAATGTTTATGGTGTCTCAAATTTGAAATTGCCGGCTAAAAGTTTTAATATGGACTTAAGTGCTCCTCCTGGTTTACCTATTAAAACTTACAATGGTGTTGCCCCTAAGGTCCTGATTGGATTGGATCACTGCCACCTTGGTCTTCCTGATGAAATTGTGCCATTGGAAGAAAGTGGTCCTTATGCTGCCAACACACCATTAGGCTGGGTCGTTTTTGGCCCGATGAAGGGTAAGCCATTAAATTCCCATTTATGTTTTTTGTCAGTTCAGCTAGAACAGAAGGTTTTGGAGTGAAGGTTTTGCCAGTCGTAGAATAGAAGGAGGTTACACGAGGTCGTCAAATTATGAAGGAATCTACAGTGAAGGTTCAAGGGAGATTCCAAACTCGGCTTTTGTGGTGCGCTGATGATATTGTCCTGCCTGACAGTTGGTCCATGGCTTTAAATAGACTCAATGGTATTGAAAGGAGGATGAAGAGGATTCCTGAATTTGGTGATGCCTATAAGTCCATCATGAAGGGTTATGTATCCAAGGGGTATATACGAAAATTGTTGCCCAATGAAGCTTCTGGTGTTTGCCCTAGGACTTGGTATCTTCCTCATTTTGGAGTGGTCAACCCAAATAAGCCTGGAAAGCTTCGTCTAGTTTTTGATGCTGCTGCAACCGTTGAAGGTGTCTCGCTGAATTCCATGCTGTTGAAGGGTCCTCAAGAATATAAGTTTTTGCCGTCAATTTTGTTCAACTTTCGTGTTGGTGCTGTTGCACTTTGTGGGGACATTAAAGACATGTTTCACCAAGTCCTTGTTTCTCCTGAAGATAGGTGTTCCCAACGGTTCCTTTGGCGTGAAAATGACACGAAGCCACCCGATACTTACGAGATGCTTCTGATGACATTTGGGGCTGTTTGTTCGCCCTGCGTAGCCCATTATGTTAAAGAAACCAACGCTTTGAGCTATCGTGAAGAATATCCTCGTGCGGTGAAGTCTATAGTGGATCATCATTATGTGGATGATTTCGTCGACAGCTTTCCAACTACTGAAAGAGCTATTGAGGTTGCCCAACAAGTTCGTGACATCCATAAGTCTGCCGGATTCGAGCTACGAAACTTTTCATCCAATTCGACGGAAGTAATTGTGGCTCTTAAAGGTACAGTGGAGAAGCCGGTGAACTTTTCCAGCGATATCAAGGAGCTGCAATCAGAAAAGGTCTTAAGTATGTACTGGCAACCTAAAGATGATACTTTCAGGTTTGAGCTAAAGTTCCACAACGTGAATGCTGATGTCATAGAAGGTCTGAGGTCCCCAACAAAACGTGAGTTACTAAGTGTGGTCATGTCTCTCTTCGATCCACTTGGTTTTTTGAGCAATTTTATGGTCACAGCTAAATTGTTGATGCGTGAAGTATGGAGACATGATATCCGATGGGATGACGCTTTGCCCGAAGATATGTATGACGTGTGGAACAATTGGCGCCAAGAGCTCAAATATATTGTTAACATAAAAGTGCCTCGATATTATTTTGGAAATGGCGATCCTACTCGACTGGAGCTACATGTTTTTGCCGATGCTAGTGAGGATGCATTTGGTGCCGTGTCATATTGGAGGTCCATAAATGCTGATGGAAAAATTGAAGTATCCCTTGTAGCTGGAAAAACTAGATGTGCCCCTCTAAAAGCGATGAGTATCCCCAGGCTCGAACTTCAGGCTGCTGTTTTGGGCACTCGATTAATGAATACGATTTTGATGGAGCATTCCATGAAGGTGTCTCGAACCATCTGTTGGAACTATTCCACGACAGTTATCAATTGGATTGGCTCAGGAAGCCGTAGATACAAGCCCTTTGTTGCTCATGGAATCGCAGAAATTTTAGATTCCACTAGCCCAGCAGATTGGAGATGGCTGCCAACCAATCTGGATGTTGTTGATGAAACCACGAGGATGAAGTCTCAAGTCAACTTTTCAAATGAATCCAGCTGGTTTAGTGGCCCTAGTTTCCTTTATGATGACGAAGATAAGTGGCCTAAATCTGTCAACATTGATCCTACCAGCTTTGATACTGAGGAGCTACATCCAAAATTAGCCTAACTGATTAATATTTCGCCTCTTATTGAATTCAGCAGATTTTCGCCCTATTTGAAACTGAAACGTACCGTTGCCTGGGTCTTAATTTTTATAAATCGATGCCAAAAGAAAGAGATTCCAGAAGGAAGGACTGGTTTGACAGCTGCTGAACTAAAAACTGCGGAAATGTATCTCTGCCGCCAAGCCCAACGAGTTAGATTTGATGCCGAAATAGAAAATAAAAAAAATAACAAAAAAATAATTTGCAGTCATGCAGATTCGAACTTAAGCCCGTTAAAAATTAACAATTTACATAAGAAAAAGTTCGACTAATAAAAATTCATACATAATTTAAAAAATTTAAAATCTGAAGAAGGTTTGCCAAAAGGTAGTGAATTGTTTATGTTGGCTCCATATTTGGATGAAAATTCACTACTTCAAGCTTATGGCCGTGTGGACGCAGCTAGTTGGTTACCCATGGAAATAAGACATCCGATTATATTGCCTTCATCTCATCCCGTTACCGAGTTGTTTGTGGCCCATGTACACTGCAAGATGAAGCACCAGAATTTCGAAGCAACGATATGAGAAATCAGAAGATCATTTTGGATTCCCCGCCTTAGAAAAATTTTGCGTAGGTGTGTTTCCAAATGTTTCATTTGCAGCTTTCGTACTACATTGCCGGTGCCACCACTTATGGGTTCTTTGCCAGAAGACAGATTGACGCCATATATTCGGCCCTTTACATACACTGGTCTGGATTATTTCGGACCACTAACTATAACCATTGGTCGACGCCATGAAAAGAGATGGGTTGCTCTATTTACCTGCCTAACCGTCAGAGCCATCCATCTAGAAGTTGCCTTTGACTTGTCCACAGATGCGTGCATTCTTGCCATACGCAATTTTATAAACCGGCGTGGCACGCCTACAAGACTCAGAAGCGACAATGGTAAAAATTTTGTTGGTGCTGACCAAGTCGCTAAGAGGTTTAACGAAGTGTTTGATGTTACCCGAATTGAAGATGAACTGTCATCGAAAGGTATTGACTGGCAATTCAATTGTCCGCATAATCCTGCAGAAGGTGGTATATGGGAACGTATGGTCCAGTGCGTCAAACGTGTGCTACAGTCAACTTTGAAAGAGTCTCCCCTCGTGAACACACAATGCAGAGTTTCCTGATTGAGGCAGAAAATATTGTGAACTCTCGTCCCTTGACACACTTGCCGTTGAGCCACGAAGACGAGGAACCCCTAACGCCTAACCATGTTTTGCTTGGTTGCCCAAATACAGCCCAAACTCCTGCCGGAGCCCCAGAAGAAAGGCCTATTTGGTGCATCTCCCGCCAATTACGTGACCAGTTTTGGAATCGCTGGATCCAAGAATATTTGCCCACATTGACAAGACGTTCCAAATGGTGCCAACGTACGAAGCCCTTTGCCGTTGGTGATCTGGTTCTCATTTGTGATTCGTCAGTGTCTCGAAGAGATTGGAGACGTGGTAGAGTAGAAGAGGTCTACAAGGGCAAAGATGGTGTTATTCGTCGCGCTGATATCCGTACTAGCACTGGTGTCTTAATGCGTCCTGTTTCTAAACTTGCTGTCCTTGATCTGGAGTAGTGAATCGTGGCCGATCCACGTCGGTGGGGATGTCGCTTAATGGGTCATAAAGCTTCAACATATTATTTTTATTTGATATAATTTATTTACTTGATTTGTTCATTTTATTATCAGTCTGTGAATTGCCTAAATGTTTATTTGTCCCTTGATCATTTACAAGTAAACGGTGATTTTTTAAGAGCTATCGGAAATTTTTTTCAAAAAAAAAAACATATAAAATTCAAAAAAATGCATGAAATATTTATTTGGATCGATAGTAGGGTCGATATAATTTAATGTTTGAAGATTATTATATGCAAATGTTGGCCGCGGCTGCGCTTTAAATGGTCCATCCGCTTAGTCCAATTTTGGCATACTCTTTCCAACATTTCGGCCGGTATCTCACGAATAAATGCTTCAATGTTGGCTTCCAGTGCGTCAAGCGAAGCGGGCTTGTCGCTATAGACATTAGCCTTAACATAGCCCCACAAAAAATAGTCTAGAGGCGTTAAATCGCACGATCTGGGCGGCCAATTGACCGGTCCCTAACGTGAAATAAACTGTTCACCGAACTCGCCTCTCAATTGGTCCATTGTTTCGCGTGCTGTGTGGCATGTGGCACCGTCTTGTTGAAACCACATGTCATGCAAGTCAAGCTCTTCCATTTTGGACAAAAAAAAAGCCCATAATCCGCACAAAACGGTTGTTTTTTGTGGATGCATTGGTAGCTCTTGCAATGATTCTGGCTGCTCTTCACTCCAAATACGGCAGTTTTGCTTGTTCACGTATCCATTCAACCAGAAATGAGCCTCGTCGCTGAACACAATTCTTCGATAAAAAAGTGGATCTTCATCCAATTTTTCAAGAGCCCATTCACCAAAAATTCGGCGTTGTGGTAGGTCGTTTGGCTTCAATTCTTGCACCAGCTGTATCTTATAAGGCTTCACACCCAAATCCTTCCGCAAAATTTTCCACGTAGTGGAGTAACAGAGGCCCAATTGCTGCGAACGGCGCCGAATCGATAATTCACGGTCATCACCAACACTGGCCGATACGGCTGCGATATTTGCTTCAGTTCGCACTCTACGTAAACGTGTTGGTGGTTTAATGTCCAACAATGTAAATTTGGTGTGAAATTTTGTCACAATAGCCCGAATAGAATCCTCAGTAGGTCGATTAAACTGACCATAAAATGAAAGAAGGGCGCGATGAACTTTCTTAACAGAGCACGCATTTTGGTAATAAAATTCGATAATTTGCAAGCGTTGTTCATTTGTAAGACGATTCATGATTAAATTATAGACCAAACTGAAGATGTTTGACAGTGACACAAGATACGAAACGTGCGTGAGCTGTCAAAACCAGTGTTGCCAAAAAGATAATAGCAAAAAAATCACTCGTTATATTAGGTATTTGTATTCCCTTGTTTGCCTATTTGTTTACGTGTAAATGATAAATTTCTTTTGTATGTTCATTCTACTGCAGTGCTTTTGTCTCGTTAAGTTGTCCCGTTATTTAAAAGGTTGTTTTTGTACATAAAGAATTTTAGCACAACTTAATTTATTTTAAAGACAAAATTTAGTTCGTAAGGAAAAGCACTGCGGTGAGTACTTAATGTACTTTGTATTTTTTATATATTTTAATTAAATTTTTTGTATAGAAATAAACGCTTCACACCATTTAATAACTTTGGTCTTGTTATTTTTTGGTGTTGTTAAATTCGCTCCTTATGAACAACAGTCACCGCCAGTGACGACAAATCCTGATTTAAAAGCTCTCCCAGTTTCACCTTCAATGAGGTTATCAATATCTTGCGGTTGTAACAAAGCTGCTTGATTGTGTGGAATTTCATTCAGATCTGCAAAATAAAAAAAGTATCATTCGGATTTTTTTTTTTTGTAATTTGTTAAAAGTTTACATTGCCTGTTTTTCTCCTTAGATATATTATGCAAGACTGCAACAGCTACAATAATGTTTTTGGCGGTATCAAGGTGTACACGAATCCTTCCCAGCACAGATTGGTACTTAGACTTAAGCTGGCCATTTAAACATTCAATTTTGACTCTCGTTGCCGTGTGACTTATACTCGTATTATATCTTTAATTGCAGATTTAAAAGAATGGATGTGAAAGATTAATAGAGGTTTTGCTTACCAAAAAATGTTGCATTCTTTATACCAAATTAAATAAAAAATGGATATAAAACGCAACATTTTTTGAGATGGAAATAAGCTACTGTTAATATTATCTATACCGTCTCTCTTTTTCTGTCGCAGGAGTCCTAACAGGAGTCAACAATAAGGAAGATGCCGGATATCCGACATTGCCCAGTACTACAACTTTATGTTGACATTGTGATGCTTCAAGCTTACATTTTAAAGAACATATAGACCAAATCCTTGCATCGTGAACAGAACCCCGTGTCTAAAATTTTGCAATCAGCGTCACAAACAATCTGAAATTTTTGTATGTATGTACCTTATGTTTATTAATGTGTTTCAAAGTATTTACCTGTACGTTTAAGGAATAATATCCTTTTCTATTACTAAAATGTCGAGCCATTATCGGACCCACGTTTCTTGATGGACATTTGCGTGCAGTCGATAGCACCAATAACGTAAGGAAAGCGGGCTATATTATAAAAGCTACTTTTTATTTTATTGAGTTCTTCAGGTTCCTGTGGAAATTTTACAAAATCCGGAAGTCGTGCAACTATTCAATCACCCTATATTTCTTTATTTAATTTAAAATATATACCTAAAATAAATGTACATACGCTGCACTCCATGTAAAATTTATTGAGACTTACATTGCTTTATTCTCCTAGTAAATACATATTGCTCTTATACTAATTAGCTTGTAAGACTATCTTTTGTTATTTACTTCTTTAAATTTACATACATATAAATATATATTGAGGATAGATTAAGAAAAGATATAAAGAGATGATAATTGAATAAACGGGACAGTCTTGTGCCATAAACAGAAGAAGTCGTTTTATTTTAAGTACGATCCACTATATAATGCTAATTTTTTTGTTACATTTTTTATTATGCGACTCACTGATGGTTGCGACAAATCGTGCAAATCAGCTAAAAGTTGAAAATCAGTTTAGAAGAATTTGGATGTCTATGATTGTACCAACCTATATCACTTTGGTGAACATTTCGCCCCAAAAAGCGCAAGGCAAATTCATGGGAATTGCTTTACCTCTCTTAGTCTGAAATTTTTTGGAGTCCACTATATCAATTATAAAATAGGATGTTTCTTTGTCCAAACGATATCTTTCGTAAAAGTCTTCATCATCTATTTCAAATGGATTGAAGCGTGTTTTATACGTTCTAACTTTTTTCGCCATGTTTTCATCTGCTAATATTTGAATATCTCTTATAATGTTTTCCGTTTTTTATTTTTTAACCACCGCGAAAATATTTCAAATATGTTAATAATAAAATGAAATCAATCGGCTGTTCTTTAAATGCATTTGTTAGTTGATATTTAGTTACAGCTTTACCAATAATTAAGTTAAAAGTAATCAACTTCAATAGGTTTTTAAAAAAGTTAACACTTAGATATCATTTCTGAATAAGCGCCATTCAGTTAGGAATTTATCGTTTATGATTGAGACGCGCTCTTTCATGAAATCCGTTTTCTTATATATCGCCACCTGAAAAGCAAAAAGGCGTAACAACACCTCACGATTTTTATAGTTTCAGATTTATTTCCAATTTATTTTATTCTGCCCCATTTTCCAGGGTGTGAAACAAATTACAAAATAACACACGTTCTTTCTTCGTTCCTCTTATTGTCGGTAAGTAGCCAGAAGTAAATATTTGAATTGCGTGGCTCCAAGCATAAAGTATTCATATAAAGTATTCAGAAATAATGATTTCGTTTTTGGATACTCTTCAAATTGAAGCAAAAAATTAAGT
This sequence comes from Linnaemya tessellans, assembly GCA_951800035.1. NCBI lineage: Eukaryota > Metazoa > Arthropoda > Insecta > Diptera > Tachinidae > Linnaemya > Linnaemya tessellans. Next base: position 52,755,247 of record OX637533.1, read on the forward strand.
AGAATATTTTTGCTGATTTTTACCCCTACCAATACCTTAGTTGAAGTAGCAAAGAGGCTACTTCTACTGCCGCCTTATTTATTATTATTTTTTTTTTAAGTAGCTGTAGCTAAAAATATAAATGCTTCGGAATAATACAGCGTCTACCGCTACTTCTACTTGCCGCTTTACCACTTTGAAAAAGAGCTGTAGCTTAAAAATTTTAAATGCTTCGAATTAATACAGCGTCTACCGCTACTTCTACATGAAAAAGTAGCTGTAGCTGTAATTAAAAAAGGGTAGGTAAAGTAGGAATTCAAACAATGTTTAAAATGTGTATAGATATTCGGTTGATTTAAATAAATAAAAAAATAATATTAGTTTAAATGTTGGTATTTTTCAAATTAATTGAATATTTTGGCACATACGATATTTTCATCCAAAAACTTTACGAATATATTTAACTTAATTTGTACGTGGGATCAATTTTGAATCGAAATAAATTACATACATTGAGGGAAATTTAAAATTTTTTTCATTTCATAGTTTTAGAAGTTAACTGAAATGATATTTCACACATAGATGTACTTAAGGTACGTTCACATTGGGGAAACAGGTGACACAAAACGACAAAAGAGTTAAAACACGTCAAACCACCACGAAAAAATTTTATTTTCTGCATCATCACCTCCGATTTCAATGAAATTCAACACATATGTTATACACTATAAGAGTATAACTAAAAAAAATATATATTTCTTTTTTAATAGTTCTTTAGGAATTATCAAAAAACTTCCTTAGCAAAAGTTTAATGATTTGTTGCGACCTTTAATGTTCTGATATTAGGGTGGCACATTAAGGTGGTAGGAACTGAGATCTAGTGCGTAAATATAAGAACGGTATATTTGAGGCCAATGACTATTAAAGCAAAGCTTTATCCTCCTCAAGACAAAAACATCGACATATCACTCTGTGAGATCCGATTATAAATGTAGAAGATGTAATGAAAAATGTATTTTAAGGACCCCTACTTTCGGCAAAAAGAAAAAAAAATTATTTTCGAAATCACCTTGCTTATATTCGGTGGTGTACGGCGAACTTTTTTTCGAGACGCCACAATGTAGATACTTCAGCTTGTACAAAACAAACAATCAATTGAGTATGAACACAAAACATGCTTAGGATCACGTTCTGGTCTATAACTCTGACACAAATCGAGTCACCACCTTTAAAATTTCTGGAAATGTAGAAGAGGGGGTAGTACTTGACATACATTTTTTTAAGAATTTTAAAAAATATGCTTTTTCAGATATAGACCTTTGAACTCAAGACCCCAAAAAATAACCTTTCACCTTTTCTTAAAAACACGCAATATACATATCATTTTAAAAGGTGCACTTTCACCTTTAAAACGATATCAAAACAAGTAAAAGTGATATATTCGGCTGTGCCGAATCTTAAATACCCTTCACACATGTAATTCTTCTTTCTTTCTTGCTAAAACAGAAAGTAGGTTTAATTAAAAGATGTAACATACATAGTTTTATTTGACAAAAAAAATTAAATTTTTGAACCTTTTAGTCACTTTCATGTACCATAAAATATTTTATTTGTTCAACCCTGGAGTCGAAATTTTGATTTTTTTAAGACTTTAATACCAATTTTGCTCTTCCTGAGTAAAAAAATAGTTTGAATTAGCAAAAACAACAACGTCAATTGCCTATTTTGTTAATTTTATATATCAATTTCCCAACCCTGGAAACGAAACTTTGATTTTTTTTTTGAATTTTTGATACCAATTTTGTTTTTTCTGAATTAAAAAATTGTTTTAATTAGTTAAAAACCGACGTTAGTTGCCTTTTTGGTTACTTTTAAGTAAAAAAAAAATTCAATTTCCCATCCCTGGAAGCGAAATTTTAATTTTTTTTTACCAATCCTAGAAAACTTAAAATTTGCAACCATTTTGGTCACTTTAATGTACTAGAATATATTGCATGTACCAATAAAACTTTAAACTTCCCAACCCTGGAAGTGAAATTTAAATTTTGTTTATTTTATTTTTAACCAATGCAACCCTTCATGAGGTGTAAAGTAAAATTATTTAAGAAAAATTTACAATTTTCAACCATTTTCGGCACCTTCATGAAATATAAAATATTGCACTTGTCCAACCCTGGATTCGAAATTTTGATTTCTTTTGGAAATTTTTGATACCTATTTTGTTCTTCCTAAAATATAAAATAGTTTTAGTTGGCAAAAAAAACAACGTCAATTCGTCGTCCCGAAGTTATCTTGACGTACATATATCACAAAATGAAAAAAATTGAGTTAAGCCCGTATTTTGGTGTTTAATTCTTAGATCTATCGATCTAAGATCTAAGAAGAGGTCTTTACCTCTTCAAATTTCTAATATATTAAAAAGCTATTTTATCGTATAACCACTTTTGCTAAAAAAATTTTAAGTTATAAAGACGTATCCGACACATATGTGGATATACGGCAAAAAATTTATGAAATTTTTAAAAATCAAAAATTATTTGTTATCTTGACGTACATATGTGCGTAGAAAAATATATCAGTGGACTTTTGACAAAACAACCTCTTTCAAAACAGCAATTTTAAAGGGGAGCGAAAAAGCTTTTTAAATACCTCAAAACTGTTTTTAAAAAATAATTTTTAAAAATATAATATTAAAATGGAAATCTACACTATTTTTAATTTTTACCAGTTATTTTTTTAAAATAGCTGTGAGGTATTTAAAAAGCTTTTTCGCTCCCCTTTAAAATTGCTGTTTTAGAAAGAGGTTGTTTTGTCAAAAGTTCACAGATATTTAAAAACTTTTTCAGAAGAAAAAAATTTATAACGGTTAAAATAAAATGATAAAGGGCAGATTTGTTTAAATTCACTATATTTTTGTTAAATAAAAATGTAATAGTATTAATAAAAATCAATTTAAGATCAAGATTCTTTTGAAAATCTATCTTAATATACATACATAGGCATGTACACATTTTATAACTTATGTTAATAATTTCAAATAAAATTCAACATCTTTATCTGGAAGATATATGAGAAGGCTATGAATATCTTTCTTTTTTCTTCAGAAATACTTATTTTTGCGCTCGTACTGAGTTTTTTTTTGAAAAATTGTTTCTGATGTTGGTAAAACTCCCTTTCTGACTTGTTTTTTTAAATTTACTGATTGAAATTCATCTTCTTTTGCAGATGTTTTACAATGTAGAGAAAGTAAATTGAATTTATTGTATTTAATAGATTTAATTTTAGAAAATGGAACGTTCTGAAAATTTACTGCCTATTTCTCATTGTCGAATGAATTCTTTCTTTCGTATAAATACATTTGAAACAAAAACAATTTATAAAATTTTGTTTTTGTTTTAAGTATATTTGTAAGAAAGATAAAATTCGTTCGACAATGAGAAATAGGCAGTTAATTGTTGTGCAAGAAACGAATATACTTTGAAATCTGTAGGAAGCATTTCTATAATATTTAATTTAACCTTTTGGAGTAATAATTTTTTAATTTTGTTATTAAATCTAAAGGACTATGAATTTCTTTTAATTTTAGAAATCTATCTATTGCACTATGGACTATGAATTTCCTGAATTTGAGAATGTCCCGGCTGTGAAAATTTTTGAGTAATTGTTTTAAGATTATTATTTTTATATAAAATAACAAGAAGAGCAGACGACAATATTTTATTTCTGTTTTGTGGCACACAGGAATCGCTCCAAAGAATGATATGCTCAATATTATTAAAGTCCACCAATATATTTTCCAAAATTTTAATAATAGAGCTAGCGATATCATTTCCGGAGCGTCCACTATGTGCTTCGTTCCATATAGCGCAGTAAGTAATACTTTTTTGATTTTGATTCTGAGCCTTAGGTAGATTAAAGGTGCTTTGTAAATCGAAGCACACCACCACTGTGTTTTTAGATATTAATTGTCTGTCTCTATCACGTTCAATTTTACAATTACGATTCTCATCTATATGATTTTCGTACAATTCTTTTTAATTTTCGCTTAATCTGTTGTTATTTTTTAAATTTATATATAGACAACATTTATCGCATTGGTCTTTTCTTGGTCTATAAAAATCTAAGTTAAACTTAGTATTAAAAATAGTTGTAAATGTTGCCAAAGATAAAGTATCGGCAGGAAATTTTTCTACGAATAGGCGGTACATTTTACTGACACTTAGTCCTTCTTCTAAGTATTGTTTTGAAGAAGTCGATCGACAATAATGGGAGTCCACCGTAGGGAAACTGCTAATGAATTCAGTAACATTTTTAGTTAAATCTTGTGCTAACCGATGCTTTGTGTGCTTTCCATGGCGCAAGCTTTTGGGTATCCCTGTTTTTTTATCTGAATGGTACTTAAAATGGTAATATACTCGCTTATCGGATACTGAGATGGTGTTCAGAAACAAATTTTTACATACTTTTACTTTTAAATTGTCTTTTTCAAAATAGTATGAAAAACTGTATGTTAGATCTTCGTCTTCGGACTAATTGTCTTGTGATGAACTTATCGTAAAATGAACATTTGTTACTATCATCTACTGACCAAAAACTTTCAAATATTTTTCTTCGTAAATTTTCGGAAAAATTATTTGCACAATCAAAAATACATTTTGGCTCACAAGAAGGTCTAATGGTTTTTGCCCCCCTTAGTATACCGTTTGATGCAACATATAGGATATTTATAGGATATATATTTGTGCTTAAAAAGGAATAACCTTGAAAAAGAAATGCATATTAAATCGTTCACAAAGAAAAATATGCAAAAATAAAGAGTATTGTTTTGTTTTACTTTCTTATTACAAAATAATAATGTAAAAAATAATGTATGAAGTTTGCTTTCCAAAGTATGTATATCATATTTAAGTCAAGATGATTTTGGAAAAGAAACAAACTAAAATTTGTATCGGGTTATTTTGACGTATATGCCATATATTAGGAAATACTTCACAAAATGTGGCTTATACGGCAAAATGTTATTATTTTTTTTGAGCTAAAAATGTATAAAACTAAAATTTTTTTTCTATGACTTAAAAAGTCTTTGTACTATTCGATAAAGGATTATTAACACTGCATTTGACAAATATATTGACCAACTTTTTTCGGCTCATTTTTTATATAAGTTCATAAAACTTTAATTTCAATTTCAAAAATATTTTTTGGAGTTACGTCAGGATAACTTCGGGACGACGAATTATCTCTTTGGTTACTTTTATGTATAAAAAAATTTAAATTTCCCCACCCTGGAATCGAAATTTTAATTTAAAAAATTTTTTTTATCAATGCAAATCTTCATGAGGTATAAAGTAGTTTTGTTTAAGATAAACTAAAATTTTGTAACCACTTTGGTTATTACATGTATGTACTACAAAATATTGCATGTACCAAAAAAAACTTTATTTTTCCCAAAACTGGAAGCGATATTTTAATTTTTTGTTTATCAGTGCAACGCTTCATGAGGTATAAAGTATTTTTTTTTTAATTTTAAATTTTTAACCACTTTGGTCACTTTTATGTACCATTAAGTATTACACTTTCCATCCCTGGATTCGAAATTTTATTTTTGAATTTTTGATACCAATTTTGTTCAGATTTCTGATTGTATAAAGGTGTAGAAAAATAAAATAGATTCATATCGAACATACCTTATTTGTTGGTTTAGTTTTGTATGAGTTGCAAGCCTATGTTCTTGTTCTGTTGTTATTTTTGAAAATAGTTTGTAATTTACAAGTTGTGAATTCTCAGATGGTTTTCGGAAGTATATGCATAAGATAAGAGGTTTTTAACTTTTCAAAACTGTGGTTGAAGTCTACTGACGATTTGGTAAAGCACCAATGAAATGCATATAGACATTGCTTAACCACCAACAAATAAATTTCATTTATATATAGTAGTATTGTGACAACAATGTGTCAAATAAAAAGATTTCATAAAATTTTTAACAATTTTAGTTACTACATGTACTACAATATACGGAACGGGCCGAAACAAAAATTTTATTTCCCATCCCTGGAAATTTTTTTTTATTTTTTAGTTTTTAATAGACCATTGAGGCTTCCCAAAGCATGAAATAGGTTTAATTTAGAAACATTAAAAAAAATAATTGATTTTTGGTACAAATTTTGCGTCGAGAAATAGGTGTAAGCTTCCCAGCTCTGGAACCATACTTCGGATCTTTCTGAATTTCAATACCACTCCATTTAAGTTCATTTCCAATCCAACGGTCCAAGAACGAAGCCTCTGGCTCTTCTGGGGGCTTGGAAAACCCGATTTCACGTACAGACAGACGGACATCGCTCAATCGTCATCGCTATTCATAAGGATCCAGAATATATATACTTTATGGGGTCCTATATTGATGTCGAAAAAATTACACACGGAATGACAAACCTAAATATACCCTTTCACTTTTTTGTGAAGGGTATAAAAACTAAATTATCTTTCATAGTTCTAAAGTTCTATCGCTTTTTGTATGGAGAGTTTTGTGATTTTTCAACATTGTTTACAGCTTTTATGACGTCATATTTCGGAACCCGAATGGATCTGGGGCCAAATTTTTTTGTTTAATTATACTTTTATAGTCTATAACATTTGTGTTGAATTTCATTGAAATGGGAGGTGATGATGCCGAAAGCCATGATGGTTTGATATGGTTTCACCCAAAAATTTCATTGTATATATATAAATATATATATACATAGGAATAAAGCTTGAAAAACTTGTAAGTTTTGGTGATGAATTTGCTCATTTAGATACCCTAAATTAAAATTTGTAGTAGATTTTTTTTCAAAAATTTTGTAATAACGCTTTACAACTTCTTAAGTTTCAATGAAAATGAAAAAAAATAATGATGCAGTTTGAAAGACAAATTAATTCTAAGTAATGCGAATAAAACAATTTTTAAATTTGTATGTAGTACGAATTTTAACGAACATTTTATATTGCTATATTAAATTGAATTAGGATTTTATAGGTTAATTGTTCGAAATTTTAATTTAAATATCAGAAAGACATGATAAATATTCCAAGGCACAAAGGCAAGCCAACATCAGTTTTTGTTATTCAACTTACACAGCAGAGCAGAACAACTGTTTTCGAAACACGCAACCCTTTCATCATCAGTGCTCATGTGTATTGTGTTTGTCACCACTTATTAGGTGGCTTAGTTGAATGTGATAACAGTTCCTATTTACACAAATTTTATTGTGAAAAAAGGATACGAGAACTGTATCAACCTGATGTTAACATGTTATTGTTATAATACCCGTGTTATGAAAGGGTTGCGTCTTTCGACGCAGAGCTGTTCTGCTCTGCTATGTAAGTTGAATAACAAAAACTGATGTCGACTTGCCTTTGTGCCTTGGAATATTTATCATGTCTTTCTGAGATTTAAATTAAAATTTCGAACAATTATCCTATAAAATCTTAATTCAATTTAATATAGCAATATAAAATGTTCGTTAAAATTCTTACTACATACAAATTTAAGCTATGGCTTGAGCTACCAATAATAAATTGGAAAAACGTTCACATGTACTTAAGTATAAAATTCAAACCAAAAAAGTTTGACTTAGGCATGATGGAACAAAAAATTCCGAAAAATGGGACATGAAGAAAAATAATCAAACGGTAACACGGGTATTATAACAATAACATGTTAACATCAGGTTGATACAGTTCTCGTATCCTTTTTCACAATAAAATTTGTGTAAATAGGAACTGTTATCACATTCAACTAAGCCACCTAATAAGAGGTGACAAACACAATACAAATGAGCGCTGATGATGAAAGGGTTGCGTCTTTCGAAAACAGCTGTTCTGCTCTGCTATGTAAGTTGAATAACAAAAACTGATGTTGACTTGCCTTTGTGCCTTGGAATATTTATCATGTCTTTCTGAGATTTAAATTAAAATTTCGAACAATTAGCCTATAAAATCTACATTCAAATTTTTAAATTTGTTCTTACCGTTCCGTTATAAGCCAACAAAAAAAAACTTTTGTTTTGCTCTGTTAAAAATCATTTATTGAGCTTCTTACGATGTAATTCTATACAAGAATGATAAAGTAAAAATTACGCCAACAAGCTGAAATAAAAGTACTTTTCTGCGCATGATGGAACTCTGACGTCACTCAAAATGTGTTCTGATTGGCTAATAAAATTCAACTGGAGAACTATTATGTTATTATAAAAACAGGACAGTGGGGCAAATTGCGATTTTTCAAATTAAATTTGTTTGATAAACAATTTAAAAAAATTTTATTTTATTTTCCACTTTTTTTTATTTGAAATTGTTATTTTATAGTAATTTTATATAAATATTGAACCCAATTGCTAATTATTTTTCTTTTTTCCCCATTCAAAACATTTTTTTTGCTTGCAAAATATCAGCCATAACTTTCTTTGAGGTTCATCTCTTGGAAAACTATAAAATGACACAGCTTTTCGAAAACAAAAACAAATTTTGATAACAATATTACATTTTAACACAGTTATTTCTTACTTGTTTTTTTGCTGTTACTTTGTTTGGAATTGCCCACTGCACATTTCATGTTTGCTCTCTTTAATTTAGGATTTTTGTTTACAGTTTATGAGCTTTAAAAATCAAGTTTTAATACGTTTTTTACACTTTAAGTTATTTAATAATTATTTTAATATATTTATTTTAAGATATAACACAATTTATTATAAAATATAACACTAAACTTGCACTTTCCGATTTTATTTGCTTGTTGGAAATCTCTCTGAGTAAATTGGAAATCTCTCTGAGTAAAATGTGTGAAGAGTTGCCAAATATAGCATAAAATATTAATTTTGTACGAGAAAGTATAAGTTTTGCATATAATAAACATTTGGCAATCTCTTCTAGGGAACAAATACGTCATCAAACGGTAAATCATGCCCAAGGCGTAATCTTTATTTTATCATTCTTGGTTCTATACCTTGCAATACATTTTGGAAATCAGTTTCAGAAGTTGTGACATTAATGTAAGTATTAGCCAAAGCCACACCTCGTTCTTCCACATCATTTACCACTTGTAAATGTTGAACTTTTTTCTTTGCATCTTGAAATGACTTGTTGGCTTTCCAATTTTCTGGATGTATTTTTAAAAAATCTATTGAAATATTGCAAACTTCCAAAAAATTTAGACTGGCTTTTGATATGAATTGTTGAATTTCTTTATTGCTAAAGTTAATCTGCAAGTTTTTTTTGTCATTAAACGCAAATTTTTTGTGTCGATACGTTCATCAAAATATGCTAAGGCAGCCAATTTCGGAGTTAAGTACCACTGGTAACCTAGAAAAGTTTTAAGCGAGGCTTGTGCAACTGCTTTATTAATAATTGTATAACTATCCAATTCTTTAATAGGCTCAGATCATTGAGAGGAGCGTATCGAGGGCACTGACAGAATTTGGAGGGATCAAGGGTATCAATCATTTTTCCCACAAGCCAGACATTTCTTGTTTTCACAAAATTCATATTCATTTTGAATAAAAATACACAGTTAAAAAAAAGTAAAATAAAACAAATAAAAGTGCCAAAAAACCCAAAAAAATAAAATAAAACAAGTAAAAGTGCTATATTCGGCTGTGCCGAATCTTAAATACCCTTCACAGGTGTAATTCTTTTCGTTTAAATTTTTCGGCTAGGAAACTACTTCTAATACCTCTGAAAGTCTTTCAGAAATATTAAATATGTTTAATTTACAAACAAACAAAAAATCCGTTTCATATACCTCAAAAAGTTTTAATTGTCCAACCGAAGAATCGTCTTTAAGATTTTTTTGGTTTCCTGATGTATAAAGTAGGTATAATTCATCATAAAAATGAAAACTAGCAAGTTATATGGTTACTTTAATGAATCACAAAATTTCGATTTTCCAACCCTGGAACCGAATTCTTAATTTAAAAATTTTGAATACCAATTTAATTCTTAGCGAAGTATAAAATATGTTTAATTCACTGAAAAAATAAACAAAATTAGGAATTTATGTGGGTACCAAATGTATGTACAAAAAATTTCGATTTTCCAACCCTGGAACCGAATTTTTAATTTTTTGATACTAATTTAATTTTTTCTGAAATATAAAATAGGTTTAATTCACTAAAAACACAAAATTTGGAATTTCAGTGGGTACTTTTATGTACCAAATATATATCGATTTTCCAACTGTGGAAGCGAACTTTTACCATTGCAATTTTTAGTGGGTGTAACATAGGTTTACTTGACAAAAAATTAAAAATTTTAAAACTTTTTGGTCACTTTCATGTACTATAAAATATTTCATTTGTCTAACCCTGGAGACGAAATTTTGATTTTTTAAGATTTTAATACCATTTTTCTTCTTCATGAAATATAAAACAGTTTTAATTAGCAAAAAAAACAACGTCAATTGCCTTTTTGGTTATTATTAAGCAGAATAAATATTTCAATTTCCCAACCCTGGAATCGCAATTTTAATTTTTTTTACCAATGAAACTCTTAATGAGGCATAGTTCTATTTAAGAAAAACTTAATATTTGTAACCATTTTGGTTACTTTCATGTGCTACAAAATATTGCAGTTATCCACCTCTGGAATCTTAATTTTGATTTTTTTTAATTTTTGATACCAATTTCGTTTTTACTGAACTAAAAAATAGTTTTAATTAGTAAAAAACCGACTTTAGTTGCCTTTTTGGTTACATATGTATATCTATAAAAAATATTTAAATTTCCCAGCCCTGGAAGTGAAATTTTAATTTTTTTACCAATCTTAGTCTTCATTAGGTATAAACTCGTTTTATTTAAGAAAAACTTAAAATTTTCAACCATTGTGGTCACTTTTGCATGTACCAAAAAACTTCAAACTTCCCAACCCTGGAAGTGTAACCTTAATTTTTTTGTTTTTTTTTTATCAATGCAACTCTTCAGCAGGTATAAAGTAGTATTATTTAAGAAAAATTTACAAGTTTGAACCATTTTGGTTACCTTCATGAACTATAAAATATTGCACTTATCCAACCCTGAATTCGAAATTTTGATTTTCTTTTTTTTTTAAATTATTGATACCAATTTTGTTCTTTATTAAATATAAAATAGTCTTAGGAAAAAAAAAACAACGTCAATTGCCTTTTGGTTACTTTTATGTATAAAAAAATATCAATTTCCCAGCCCTGGAAGCGAAATGTTAATTTTTAAAATTTTTTTTACCAATGCAAATCTACATGAGGTATAAAGTAGTTTTGTTTTAGAAAAACTAAAATTTTGCAACCATTTTGGTTTTTACATATACTACAAAATATTGCATGTACAAAAAAATACTTTCATTTTCCCAATTCTGGAAGGGAAATTTTAATTTTTTGTTTTTTTATCAATGCAACGCTTCATGAGGTATAAAGTAATTTTTTTAAGAAAAATTTTAAGTTTTTAACTATTTTGGTCACTTTCATGTACTATTAAATATTGCACATGACCATCCCTGTTTGATTACTTTCACGTATAAAAATATGCAATTTTCCACCCCTGGAAGAAAAAAAATTGTTTACAATTTTAGTCACTACATGTACTACAATATACGGAATTGGCCGAAACAAATTTTTGTTTTTTAGTTTTTAATAGACCATTGAGGCTTCCCAAAGCACGAAATAAGTTTAATTTACAAACATTAAAAAAAATAATAGATTTTTGGTATAAATTTCGCGTCGAGAAATATTTGTAAGCCTCCCAGCTCTGGAACCATTCTTTATATCTTTCTGAATAAATACCACTCTATTTAAGTTCATTTCCAATCCAACGGTCTAAGAACGAAGTGTCTAGCTCTTCTGGGGGCTTGGGAAAACCGATTTCACTTACAGACAAACGGACATCGCTATTCATAAGGATCCAGAATATATATACTTTATGGGGTCCCATGTTAATATCGAAGAAATTACATACGGAATGACAAACCTATATATATATATATATATATATATATATATATATATATATATATATATATATACCCTCTCACTTTTTTGTGAAGGGTATAAAAATTCTTACCGGTACAGCTGCTACTGATCCTACAATTAATAACAACACTCAAAACAAACATGTCACTTTTAATCATACAGATACTGTGAAAGCAAACCATAGAGTACTACGTGTGATTCCCCCGAACAAGTATATTTTCATATCTCGTTTTGCATCTTATACATCAGCAGAAGATATACATGTATGTGCTGTGAATCGCACGATTTTCGAATCACATGCGACTTGAAAAACGCCAATTTCTTTTGAACGATTTTGAGCGATTACGACCTCCAGCACACCAATTTTGTGACTTCAAATCGAAAACGCTTTATTTCATGCGATAAGCGATTTCCATCACATGGCCGATAGATTATTATATAAAATTAAAGCTCAATATCAACTCTAATATCAATGTGCATAAATTTTCGTACTCGCAGGAGAGAAGTATTACGTCTTTTAAAATTACTGTACCGTTTGATGTTTTGTGTCAAGTAGCTGATCAAACATTTTGGCCTCTTCATGTCTTAGTACGGGAGTATGTATTTAAGGATAAGATAAATATTGCTCACCTTCCTGCACGGGTGCCGACTACCCCAAAAAACTAAGTAACTTTTCTGATAATCAACTTCTCATTACTTATCAGAATGTTCGTGGACTTAAAACAAAACTTAATAACTTATATTTACAAAGCTTTAACTTTAATCATCATGTGTACTCGTATGTATTCACTGAAACCTGGCTGAACAATAGCTATTTAAACTCCGAAATTTTTTGTGATAATTTTCATATATTTCGTCGTGATAGAATTACAACCACGTCTAATTGCTATCTCAACCCTATTTCCAATGGAGGAAATTAAAATCGTTTAACTTATAATATTGAATTCATTGCGGCAGTCGTAAAGTTAAACCATATTAAAGCTTATATAACATGTTCGTACATTCCACCTCATTCTGACTTAAGAATTTACAAACTTCATATTGATGCCATTAAAATTGTGACTTTAAAGCTAAAGCCTACTGATTTAATCTTTGTGTTTGGCGATTTTAATCTACCTAGCATCACATGGAAACTTTCACCTGAACATAGCTTTTATATACCTACCCGTACTGGTGATACGGCTGATGAAATTTTTAACAGTTTATCTGATTTATATTTGCATCAAACTAACGGAACTTTTAATTTTTATAGAAAAATTTTGGACTTGGTATTTGTTAATGAGCCTAAAGAATGCATTGTAAGCCGAGCTTATCCCGTTAGTATGCCTGAGGACCGTTACCATCCCACAATTGAAATAAACTGCAACATATCTCCTATTTTTCCAGCTAGAAACTCTGTTCATAAAGAAAATGTTTTCTGTTACCATAGAGCTAATTATAATGACCTTAATAATCCTCTGTTATATACAAATTGGCTTCATTTTCAATTGATTTCATGGTTAATTCTTTTTATAAAACTATTTTGGAATATATGGATGAATGCATCCCTAAGTATGTACCACGAAACAATTCTGGCCCACCCTGGAACTCTAAGCAACTTTCCACTCTAAAAAACTTAAAAAGTAAATACTTCAAAAAATTTAAACAATATGTATCATCTTTTTATACCCTCCAAAAAAGAATTTGGAGGGTATATTCACTTTGTCATTCCGTTTGTAACGCATCGAAATATCCATCTCAGACCCCATAAAGTATATATATTCTTGATCAGTGATGAAATCTAAGACGAACTGAGCATGTCCGTCCGTCCGTCCGTCCGTCTGTGGAAATCACGATTCAGTCCAAACGAAAAGAGCTAGACTCTTGAAATTTGGCATAAATGTATTTTAAAACTTAGAGCAGGTTAAGTTCGAAGATGGGCTAAATCGGGCAAGAGGGAAGAAAGTTCCCCTAAGAAGAACTAAACCAACCCAGAAAAAACAACATAATTTTTTTTGGTTATTTTGTTAAGCAAATGATATATTTTTATGTCAAATACGGTCCAACGCCTTAAACTTGGATCCATAAAATAAAAAAAATTATTTTTGGACGCCGCCCACTTTAGTGGGCGTTATTATATGCAAAAATAGCATAAAAATTTAACAAATTGTTTTATTTAAGCCTACATTCCCTAAAAATAACATTTTTAAGCTTTGATGACGAAGTTCAGTCGAAACCTGGTACTACTCTGCCCTACCCCTTCCTCCCCCTTCACCCCCTAAATGACCCTAGCAAAAAAAAAAATTTATTTTATATACAATTATTCCAAGCATTTATTTTTAGAGTTTTATGACTGCCGATTTCTGCCCTACCCCCTCCTCCCCCTTCACCACCTAAATGACCCTAAAAAAAAAATTTTTTAATTTTTTATACAATTATCACATGCATTTTACTGCGGGCAGCCCTTTTAACCTAACCTATCACATGCATTTATTTTTAGAGTTTTATGACTGCCGATTTCTGCCCTACCCCCTCCTCCCTCTTTGCCTCCTAAATGACCCTATAAAAAAAATTTTCATTTTGTACATAATCATCCCAAGCATTTATTTTTAGATTTTTATGACTGCCTGTTTCTGCCCTACCCCATCCTCCCCCTTTGCCCCATAAATGACCCTATCAAAAAAAATTTTCTTTTCAATTTTTATTTTAAACAGTCTAGCAAATGTCCATACACTCGTCTGTGGGAAACATGTCTATTTTTGGATCCCGCCCCCTTTAGTGAGCGTTATTATATGGAAAAATAGTGTAAACATTTAATAAATTGTTTCACTTGAGACTACATTCCTTAAAAAGAACATTGTTAAGCTTTTATAACGAAGCTGAGACATAACTTGGTACTACTCCGTCCTATCCCGTCCTAACCCTTTGCCCTCAAAATGACCCTATCAAAAAAAATTTTTTTAATAAATTTTACATTTAATTATCCCAAACATTTATTTTTAGAATTTTATGGCAAAGGTGCAACGGCCCTTGCCAGAAAGACTACGTCGAAATGCAGCTTTAAAGCCCTTCAAAAAGAACTGAACCCTATAAAGTATATATATTCTTGATTAGTAACAAAGTCTAAGACGGTCTCAATTCCCATACATTCGTCTGTGGAAAACATGATATAGTCTATTTTTGGACCCCGCCTCTTTAATGATCATTGAAGTAACATATTACAAGGAAACATGGAGTAAATATTTAACAAATTGTATTCCTCAAACGTATATTCTTTACAAATATAATTTTTAAACCTTATGACGAAGCTGAGATGTTCTCTGATTTTCCACTTCCCTAGCCCTCCACCCACTTTTGCCGCTTAAGTGACCCTATAATTTATTGAATCATTTCAATATATACATAAATAATATAATTACTAAATAAATAAATGAAGACCCTGCAATTAATTTATTGTGGTTTTCCAAAACGTACTCCAAAGAATAAGAATTTCTTAAAATTGTGTATCAAATTACGTATGGTTTTTTTTTGCACAGTTTATTACGAACCGGTTTGCAGGTGGTGTTTGCTATCCTCCTCATACACACGACCATCGTTTCAATAGATACATACCTAATATAAATCGGAAATAAATAAATGAAGATCTCTCAACTCTGGGATTTTACAACGTATGTATCCTTTGCGCATTTTATTACGAACCAGTTTTAAAATCGATTTGCTGTCCCTCTCACACACACGTAACTCTTGGTAAACAAAACGGCTGGCTTTAATGTTATTTTTGGATTGTTGCGTAAAGTCCACTAGAGCAGGTATAAAATTTATCAAATTACCCATGAATTGTTTGCACATTTTATTACAAACCGCTTTGCAACTGGTGTTTCATGTCCTTCTCATACACAACTAAATTAAAATTTTGTGAAAATAACCGGAATCTTTTTTACTTATTACATTTTTACACTCATCTCAAACGTTTATTCACAAATCTGTACTGATTTGAGTAACACGCAGCGAAAAATATACAACCACGAATAAAAAAATTGTACTACAAAATAATACAAAATATCAAAAATATATACTTTTCAAACATATATCTATAAATATATATTTGAAAATCAATAAACTTTAAAAATAAATTTAAATTTCATTAAAATATTTAATTTTTATCAAGTTGTTTTATTTTAAATATACTAAAGTTATTTTAAATATACAAAAGTTAAAAATATACAAAAGTTAAAAATAGCTGAGCTTAATAAATAAAACATCACAACTCAGCTGTTGCATCAACTTTGCTGTTTTTAATTCCAAAGGCATATTTAAAATCGTCTCAACTTTAAAGAAGAATCTGTGGCAAATTTTTTTGGATACTTATCAACTTATCCCCATTGGAAAAAATTTAAAACCACATCAACCCAACTTTAATTTCCTTATATATATCTGTAAGTCACTTACATTTATTTATTATCATTTATTATCAATTAAAATGCCTAGATTACGTAAGCAATCACTTGAACAACGTAGTCAGACTCAAAGACAGACTCTCAGAAATTATCGCGAACGCAACAGCCAATCGGACAGAACTAGAAATTCACAGACTTTAGCTACGTTACGACAAAATGAAGAGTATCGAGAAAATGAACGCGAAAGCGATCGTTTGTCTCGTGCAACAAGAAGACTATATTCAAGTGCAACAACAAGTGAGCAAATGCGTAATAGCCAACAACATGTTAGACGTAGGACGGACCCAATTCAACGTTCTGTTGAACAAATTCGAAATACGTTGGAACATTCTCAGCGACGTGAAAATCTAATTGAACGTGGTATGGAACAAATACGCAATACACAGCAACATTCCCGACGTAGACAGGATCCAAATTTACGTTCTATTGAGCAATCCAGAAATACACAAGAACATTCTCAGCGACGTCAAAATCCAGTTCAACG
This sequence comes from Linnaemya tessellans, assembly GCA_951800035.1. Lineage (NCBI taxonomy): Eukaryota > Metazoa > Arthropoda > Insecta > Diptera > Tachinidae > Linnaemya > Linnaemya tessellans. Next base: position 52,772,120 of record OX637533.1, read on the forward strand.
CGCTATTGAGCAGGAACGCAATACTATGGAGCATTCTCAGCGTCGTGAAAATCCCATTGAACGTGCTATTGAGCAAATGCGGAACAACTAACAACATATTAGACGTAGGACAGACCCAATTCAACGTTCCGTTGAACAAATTCGAAATACGTTGGAACATTCTCAGCGACGTGAAAATCTAATTGAACGTGGTATGGAACAAATACGCAATACACAGCAACATTCCCGACGTAGACAGGATCCAAATTTACGTTCTATTGAGCAATCCAGAAATACACAAGAACATTCTCAGCGACGTCAAAATCCAGTTCAACGCGCTATTGAGCAGGAACGCAATACTATGGAGCATTCTCAGCGTCGTGAGAATCCCATCGAACGTGCTATCGAGCAATCTAGAAATACGCAAGAACATTCCCGGCGGCGTCAAAACCCAACACAACGCAATATTGAACAGGAACTCGAGACCATTCTATGTATCGACAGAACTCTGATTATCAACAAGTTGAAAGGGAATGAAATACGGCATCGCACTCTGTGCGAAGATCAAACCCAATTTATCGTGATTTGGAACAAACAAGGAATACAAGTCAACGAAGAGAAGCTCTGCAGCAAGCTAGAAATCGCGTGCATGATGTTAATCGTATGATGGATATTCGTATACGAATTCATCGATTAAATCCTCATAATAGAGAGAGGGAAAACTCAAGACAAACTGAGAGAAACAGGCAAAATAGACGAAATCTTTCTCCTGATTCCCGTCAGCAGTTTTTATTAACAGACTCCCAAAGACATACTGACCACATGTTGTCGGAATTTAATCAGTGCGTCAAAAATGGCCCTACAGAGATTTGTGTATGCTGTGGAGGTCTTTGGTTTCCCAATCAAATAAAAAATTTAAATAAGATCGCGATCTTAAACCAATTCCCTCATTTGACTGAAGTCTTTTTTATCTCCGAAATATTTACATCGGAAAATAATATTTATAAATTTTGTAACACATGTCATAAAATAGTTAAAGGAGGTAGAGTACCAACTATTTGCCTATCGAAAGGTTTGCATTTTCCCACAATTCCTGATGAATTAAAAGGCCTGACAGCTTTGGAAGAAATATTTGTAGCTCCGAGAATTCCTTTCATGAGAATTGTTTCACTAGGATATAATCGTTAATGTGCAATAAGGGGAGCGGTAGTAAATGTACCAATCTCACTAAGCAGAACTGTGGATGTCCTCCCAAGAAGATTTGACGAAACTGAAGTGATTCAGGTTCATCTCAAACGAAAATTGGAATACAACCATAGTTTTATGACAGAAACTATAAGACCGAGAAAAATTTATGAAGCTGCCCGATATTTAGTAAATACTGATTTATATAGATCGCATAATATTGTTATATCGGAAGATTGGTTAGATAGCGTTGAATCAACTGAGGAAGTTCCTTTTGTTTCCAATCAAAACGATCAGGAATTGGTTCGTAGAATGCTAAGTGAAAACTCGGAAGAAGACATAGTTAATGAGACTAATCCCCAAGAAACACTGGTAGAAAATAATCCTGTTGAAAATCTTCCTTTAGAAAAGATTTCAATAGCTCCAGGTGAAGGACAAAGGCCATTGGATTTACTCTTTGATGAGGACTCTGAAGAACTTTCGTTTCCATCAATATATTGCGGAGTCAAAAAAACAATATCAACTACAATAGGAAAAGCTATTAAATCAAAAGCTAGACGATTTGATAGAAGATGTGCCCGTGTGGATGTAGTTCTTTATTCATACAGAAAACTTGAGCTATCGCGAATAGAAAGCAGTATCTCAACGTGCTTGCGAAAAAAGATTGGAGGAAATACATACTTAGTGGGACAGGTATTAGATGACAACTTTGTTCGGAATTTAATACAACATGATGAAGGATACCATATATTAAAAGGCATACGATCTTCACCTGCTCATTGGGAGGGAGAAAAGAAAAAAGTTTTGGCAATGATAAGACAATTCGGATTACCAACCTTTTTTATAACGCTATCCGCAGCAGAATCTCAATGGCCAGAATTATTAATCATTTTGGCAAAAGTGTTGGAAAATAAAGATATAACTGAAGATGAGGCAAGGAGCTACACCACACAGGAAAAATATAACTTGATTAGGCAAGATCCTATTACATGCTCCCGTTATTTTGACCAACGGATTCGGCATCTTTTTAAACATTTTAAGGCTAATGCTGGTATTTTCGGCGAACACAATGTTGTAAAGCATTACTGGAGGATAGAATTTCAACAAAGGGGCTCACCACATGTTCACGGAATATATTGGTTCAAAAATGCACCTTTATTTAATATAAATAACCACTCTTCCTTTCCGGAAGTTATTAGATTTATCGACAGATTTGTATTTACCGATTCTGAAATCGAAATGGTTCAAAATTATATATCATACCAGGAACATAATCACAGTCGGTCGTGCCAGCGCAAAATTCGTGGAAGACAATTTTGTAGATTCCGGATACCATATCCTCCGATGCCAAGTACAGAGATTCTTTTACCTCTTCCAGAAGATACCAATGGTGATGATTTAAAAAAGTACCAGGAAAATTTTGAAAATATTCACACTTTTTTAAATGCCAAACTATCTAATGAGGAAGTAGATCAAGTTGGTAGTTTTGAACAGTTTCTAAGTAACGAGAGAATAAACCTGTCACACGAGGAGTATATTTTAGCATTGAGATCATCTCTAAAAAAACCGAAAATTTTTTTGAAAAGAAGCTTTAAAAATAGATCGATATACGCTTTCAATCCAAATATTTTAGCCATGCAACGATCAAATATGGACATTCAGTTTATAATGGATGCTTACACATGCGTCTCATATATAATAAACTATATTAATAAATCCAATCGGGGTGTTTCGCGCTTACTTCAAGAACCTATGGATGAAAAATAACAGGAAATTTTAATGTTAAAGAAAGGTTAAAGCATATTGGAAATAAATTTATTTCAGCATCAGAAGTTTCGGCGCAAGAAGCTTTTTACAATATACTTGGCATGCATCTATCTCAGTGTAGTAATGCTGAGGTGTTCATTAATACTTTCCGTCCAGAAAAACGGGTGAGAATGTTGAAATCTAGACAGGAACTTGAAAATATGCCCTCAACTTCAACTGATGTTTTTAGATCAAATTTACTTGATCATTACGTGAATCGTCCTGATACTCTAAGCCACGTATGTCTAGCCAAATTTGCTGCATACTACAGTTTTTCGAAGAAGAAAAGGTCCCAGCGTAGAAACCAACATGAAGAACAAGAAGACGATTACGTGGAAGATATCGACTTCGATACTGGTGATAACGATACTGCTTATTCTTTAAGAAACAATGTGGGATTTGTTTACGAAAGGAGAACTCCGGCAATAATTCGTTTTCCATCATTTGGTGCAGAAGTCTCAAGAGGAGATTACTTTCGATCAATAGCTATGCTTTACTTGCCATGGAGGGATGAACAAGAGGAGCTTTTAGAAGACGACAATGAACAGATATGTAGCAGATTTAAAGACATAATAGAAGCAAACCGACTGGAATTTGAAATGTTCAAGGAAGGAGAACTTGAGGAAATACTGCAGCAAGTTAGGGAAGAAAATGAAATTGATGATAATGAGGAAGATAACATAGCTGCTACCCAAGTCCTTGATGATGAGTTTAGAGCTTTGGCTATACCAGATGTTGATCCGAATACCAACGTTTTAAATATTCCCGCTCATGATAGCACAACAGATGAAACCAATGATGGTATTCGATTAATACGACTTCCTGTATTAATCACTGAATGGGATTTGCTGAGTTCAATAAGAGGTTTGAACGCTAAGCAGCGTGTTTACCTGCAACATCTGTTGCAAAATGTAGTAGAAAATAAAAAGTTCTACGAATTTGTTGGCGGTGGTGCTGGAGTAGGAAAAAGTAGGTTAATAAAAACTGTTTACCACTCAATTACGCAAAGATTTAATTCTGTTCCGGGCTCCAATCATGAACTTCAAAAAGTTTTACTTAGTGCACCAACAGGGAAAGCTGCATTCAGTATAGGAGGATCAACTTTGCATGCGTTATTCTCTTTACCAATTAACCAATATTCTGGAGAGATTCGTCCCCTGAGCAATGATGTTATTAACTCTTTAGTTGCAAATTTTATTGAGTTAAAGCTGATTATAATAGACGAAATATCAATGGTTGGATCAAGAATGTTAGGATATTTAGACTCTAGACTTAAGCAAATATTTAAGAGTACAGAACCTTTCGGAGGGATATCTGTCTTGGTATTTGGAGACTTAAAACAACTTCCTCCAGTTGGTGATAAATGGATTTTTAAGCCAAATTCGGCAAATCCCTATGGAGTTATAGCGAGTGAAGGACTGTGGGATTTGTTTAGTTTTTATGAATTAACAGACATTATGAGACAAAGAGAGGATCTGAGTTTTGCTCACGCTCTTAATAATATGGCTGTTGGACAAATGACAGAAGAAAACATTCGAATTATTAAGTCCAGAGTAGTTAACTCAAATAGTGATGTGCCGGCAGATGCTATTCATCTATTTGTATCTAATGCTGAAGCTGAGGACTATAATAAATCAAGATTGAGACAAATTTCAACAGAAGAATTTACTTCAAATTCTTCTGACGTGATTAAATCGGATTCATCATCCGTTGAGCAAAGAAGACAAATACTAGCTTCTGCAGGTTTCCGAAATTTGAAAACTTCTGAAACCCAGGGTCTCTGCAGTTTGCTGATATTAAAAATGTCTGCAAAGTATATGATGACTGTTAATAGTAACACCAGTGATGGTCTACTCAATGGAGCTTCTGGGGTTTTGATGGGAATTGAATTGCAACGGCATTCAAGATGCTCAAAAACGCTTTGGGTTCTATTCGGAGATGAAAATGTTGGTGTAGAGACTCGACGTAAAAAGCCACATCCAACGGAATCTCTTTGGACACCAATAGAGAAATGTACTCGATCATTTCAATTTAAAAAGAACATGCAAATAACAATTGAAAGAAAACAATTTCCATTGATAATTTCTGAAGGGATTACTATCCATAAAAGCCAAGGAGCTACTTATTCCAAAGTAGCAGTTCATGCACGAGGAAGAATCCAAAGGTCATCTCTATATGTTGCATGTAGTAGAGCGACCAGTGCTTCCGGACTATATATTATTGGTAACTTTAACCCACCTAACCCATTTGAAGAACTAGATCCAGTTAAGTTAGAGCTTGACCGCTTGCGTTCACAGAAAAGTATTCCTATACAACACCATTTAATCAATAGTCCAGAATATAATTCAAAACTTTTTTATCAAAATATTCAAAGCTTGCGTGCGCATTACGAAGACATTACATCTGATCCATTAATTTCAAATGTGGATATAGTATGCTTTGTGGAAACTTGGACTCGCCCAACTGAGGAATACGTCATCCCAAACTTTTCAACTCTTAGTAGACTTGATTCAATGGAGATTCAAACAAGCGCAGATACATCCAGAAGTAGAAAAGGCATGGTGATTTATGTAAACAACGGCATACTCTCGCAAACAGAATTCTTATTCAAGCGAGACCACAGGCATGGAAACCATAATTTTCAGTACATTGTTATGCGCTGCATAGAACATTTTTACTTGATTTTGTACACAAACATAGATTTTCCAGTAACTATTTTCCAAACATTGCTGATCAGAGCAATAAAAGAAATAAAGACTCGTTCTCGCAGCAACAATGCTAAAATAATTGTAATAGGTGATTTTAATTTATGTCGCAAAACTGTGGATCAACATACGGAAATTATATTGAACCAAAACGGATTTTCTTCACTTTTGGATAAAACTTCGTCAACAACAAATCATGGAACTCACATTGATTGGGCATTTTCAAACATTTCGAATGAAATCATATTCGCTAAGGTTTATGCAACAATTCATAGCCACCATGACGGAATTGTGGTGGCTATAAAAAACTAAATGATATATTTTGAAACGTTTTTTTAAATAAGTAGTTTGTAGTTCCCATATATGTATGTATGTGTAATATATCGAGTTAAAATTGTATTTAAACAAATAGAAATAAAAAGTAAAAATTTTGCAAAAATTCTCTAAATCAAGTAGTTTGTATTTGCTATATACCTACATATGTATGTATAGATATAATCAAATCAATTGAAACTTTTTCGATCGTGTTCTAAAAAATTAGTATCTCAGTTAAAATAAATTTTATGAAAAATTTGAGGTAAAAGATATTTGTATGCATATGTATTTTGTATATACACACTTCTTAACTTTGAATATCTAAAACAAAACACTATTAATAATACAAAATTATGGTTTAATGTATATAATTTTCATGTACTTTTGTACTGAATTATCCAATGGAAGCTTATGAACGTTTTCCCAAGTCAAAACCACCAAACATCCTCATATTTTTTCTAGCTGGTAACATTTTTGATATTGTCATGGATTTTACTATTACATTATTATTGGACTTCATAGATACACGACAATGAGAAATTATTAAAAAATTCAAATAACAATAAAATACAGTTCTTATTTACTAAATATTTGGAGGGTATTTAAGATTCGACCCGGTCGAATATAACGTTTTTACTTGTTTCTACTCAAGTATTCAGTTCTTCGTGCAGAATACAACCTTCTGAACACTCAACTTTACAATGATTGTCGTTAAGCGCAACCTTGTTCAAGATCCTAAAACGTTCTTTTTTATACCCTCCAAAAAAGAATTTGGAGGGTATATTCACTTTGTCATTCCGTTTGTAACGCATCGAAATATCCATCTCAGACCCCATAAAGTATATATATTCTTGATCAGTGATGAAATCTAAGACGAACTGAGCATGTCCGTCCGTCCGTCCGTCTGTGGAAATCACGATTCAGTCCAAACGAAAAGAGCTAGACTCTTGAAATTTGGCATAAATATATTTTAAAACTTAGAGCAGGTTAAGTTCGAAGATGGGCTAAATCGGGCAAGAGGGAAAAAAGTTCCCCTAAGAAGAGCTAAACCAACCCAGAAAAAACAACATAATTTTTAAAGTTTTTTGGTTATTTTGTTAAGCAAATGATATATTTTTATGTCAAATATGGTCCAACGCCTTAAACTTGGAGCCATTAAATAAAATAAAAATATTTTTTGACCCCGCCCACTTCAGTGGGCGTTATTATAGGCAAAAATAGCATAAAAATTTAACAAATTGTTTTACTTAAGCCTACATTCCTTAAAAATAACACTTTTAAGCTTTAATGACGAAGCTGAGACGAAACCTGGTACTACTCTGCCCTACCCCCTCCTTCCCCTTCGCCCCCTAAATGACCCTACCAAAAAAAAATTTTTTTTTTAAATTTTGTATATAATCATCCCAAGCATTTATTTTTAGAATTTGCCCCCTAAATGACCCTACCAAAAAAAAATTTTTTTTTTATATCCTCCAAAAAAGAATTTGGAGGGTATATTCACTTTGTCATTCCGTTTGTAACGCATCGAAATATCCATCTCGGACCCCATAAAGTATATATATTCTTGATCAGTGATGAAATCTAAGACGAACTGAGCATGTCCGTCCATCCGTCCGTCTGTGGAAATCACGATTCAGTCCAAACGAAAAGAGCTAGACTCTTGAAATTTGGCATAAATATATTTTAAAACTTAGAGCAGGTTAAGTTCGAAGATGGGCTAAATCGGGCAAGAGGGAAAAAAGTTACCCTAAGAAGAACTAAACCAACCCTGAAAAAACAACATAATTTTTAAAGTTTTTTGGTTATTTTGTTAAGCAAATGATATATTTTTATGTCAAATACGGTCCAACGCCTTAAACTTGGAGCCATAAAATAAAAAAAATTATTTTTGGACGCCGCCCACTTTAGTGGGCGTTATTATATGCAAAAATAGCATAAAAATTTAACAAATTGTTTTACTTAAGCCTACATTCCCTAAAAATAACATTTTTAAGCTTTGATGACGAAGTTCAGTCGAAACCTGGTACTACTCTGCCCTACCCCTTCCTCCCCCTTCACCCCCTAAATGACCCTAGCAAAAAAAAAAAATTTATTTTGTATACAATTATTCCAAGCATTTATTTTTAGAGTTTTATGACTGCCGATTTCTGCCCTACCCCCTCCTCCCCCTTCACCACCCAAATGACCCTAAAAAAAAAAAATTTTAATTTTTTATACAATTATCACATGCATTTTACTGCGGGCAGCCCTTTTAACCTAACCTATCACATGCATTTATTTTTAGAGTTTTATGACTGCCGATTTCTGCCCTACCCCCTCCTCCCTCTTTGCCCCCTAAATGACCCTATAAAAAAAATTTTCATTTTGTACATAATCATCCCAAGCATTTATTTTTAGATTTTTATGACTGCCTGTTTCTGCCCTACCCCATCCTCCCCCTTTGCCCCATAAATGACCCTATCAAAAAAAATTTTCTTTTAATTTTTTATTTTAAACAGTCTAGCAAATGTCCATACACTCGTCTGTGGGAAACATGTCTATTTTTGGATCCCGCCCCCTTTAGTGAGCGTTATTATATGGAAAAATAGTGTAAACATTTAATAAATTGTTTCACTTGAGACTACATTCATTAAAAAGAACATTGTTAAGCTTTTATAACGAAGCTGAGACATAACTTGGTACTACTCCGTCCTATCCCGTCCTAACCCTTTGCCCTCAAAATGACCCTATCAAAAAAAAATTTTTTAATAAATTTTACATTTAATTATCCCAAACATTTATTTTTAGAATTTTATGGCAAAGGTGCAACGGCCCTTGCCAGAAAGACTACGTCGAAATGCAGCTTTAAAGCCCTTCAAAAAGAACTGAACCCTATAAAGTATATATATTCTTGATTAGTAACAAAGTCTAAGACGGTCTCAATTCCCATACATTCGTCTGTGGAAAACATGATATAGTCTATTTTTGGACCCCGCCTCTTTAATGATCATTGAAGTAACATATTACAAGGAAACATGGAGTAAATATTTAACAAATTGTATTCCTCAAACGTATATTCTTTACAAATATAATTTTTAAACCTTATGACGAAGCTGAGATGTTCTCTGATTTTCCACTTCCCTAGCCTTCCACCCACTTTTGCCGCTTAAGTGACCCTATAATTTATTGAATCATTTCAATATATACATAAATAATATAATTACTAAATAAATAAATGAAGACCCTGCAATTAATTTATTGTGGTTTTCCAAAACGTACTCCAAAGAATAAGAATTTCTTAAAATTGTGTATCAAATTACGTATGGTTTTTTTTTGCACAGTTTTGCAGGTGGTGTTTGCTATCCTCCTCATACACACGACCATCGTTTCAATAGATACATACCTAATATAAATCGGAAATAAATAAATGAAGATCTCTCAACTCTGGGATTTTACAACGTATGTATCCTTTGCGCATTTTATTACGAACCAGTTTTAAAATCGATTTGCTGTCCCTCTCACACACACGTAACTCTTGGTAAACAAAACGGCTGGCTTTAATGTTATTTTTGGATTGTTGCGTAAAGTCCACTAGAGCAGGTATAAAATTTATCAAATTACCCATGAATTGTTTGCACATTTTATTACAAACCGCTTTGCAACTGGTGTTTCATGTCCTTCTCATACACAACTAAATTAAAATTTTGTGAAAATAACCGGAAACTTTTTTACTTATTACATTTTTACACTCATCTCAAACGTTTATTCACAAATCTGTACTGATTTGAGTAACACGCAGCGAAAAATATACAACCACGAATAAAAAAATTGTACTACAAAATAATACAAAATATCAAAAATATATACTTTTCAAACATATATCTATAAATATATATTTGAAAATCAATAAACTTTAAAAATAAATTTAAATTTCATTAAAATATTTAATTTTTATCAAGTTGTTTTATTTTAAATATACTAAAGTTATTTTAAATATACAAAAGTTAAAAATATACAAAAGTTAAAAATAGCTGAGCTTAATAAATAAAACATCACAACTCAGCTGTTGCATCAACTTTGCTGTTTTTAATTCCAAAGGCATATTTAAAATCGTCTCAACTTTAAAGAAGAATCTGTGGCAAATTTTTTTGGATACTTATCAACTTATCCCCATTGGAAAAAATTTAAAACCACATCAACCCAACTTTAATTTCCTTATATATATCTGTAAGTCACTTACATTTATTTATTATCATTTATTATCAATTAAAATGCCTAGATTACGTAAGCAATCACTTGAACAACGTAGTCAGACTCAAAGACAGACTCTCAGAAATTATCGCGAACGCAACAGCCAATCGGACAGAACTAGAAATTCACAGACTTTAGCTACGTTACGACAAAATGAAGAGTATCGAGAAAATGAACGCGAAAGCGATCGTTTGTCTCGTGCAACAAGAAGACTATATTCAAGTGCAACAACAAGTGAGCAAATGCGTAATAGCCAACAACATGTTAGACGTAGGACGGACCCAATTCAACGTTCTGTTGAACAAATTCGAAATACGTTGGAACATTCTCAGCGACGTGAAAATCTAATTGAACGTGGTATGGAACAAATACGCAATACACAGCAACATTCCCGACGTAGACAGGATCCAAATTTACGTTCTATTGAGCAATCCAGAAATACACAAGAACATTCTCAGCGACGTCAAAATCCAGTTCAACGCGCTATTGAGCAGGAACGCAATACTATGGAGCATTCTCAGCGTCGTGAAAATCCCATTGAACGTGCTATTGAGCAAATGCGGAACAACTAACAACATATTAGACGTAGGACAGACCCAATTCAACGTTCCGTTGAACAAATTCGAAATACGTTGGAACATTCTCAGCGACGTGAAAATCTAATTGAACGTGGTATGGAACAAATACGCAATACACAGCAACATTCCCGACGTAGACAGGATCCAAATTTACGTTCTATTGAGCAATCCAGAAATACACAAGAACATTCTCAGCGACGTCAAAATCCAGTTCAACGCGCTATTGAGCAGGAACGCAATACTATGGAGCATTCTCAGCGTCGTGAGAATCCCATCGAACGTGCTATCGAGCAATCTAGAAATACGCAAGAACATTCCCGGCGGCGTCAAAACCCAACACAACGCAATATTGAACAGGAACTCGAGACCATTCTATGTATCGACAGAACCCTGATTATCAACAAGTTGAAAGGGAAAGAAATACGGCATCGCACTCTGTGCGAAGATCAAACCCAATTTATCGTGATTTGGAACAAACAAGGAATACAAGTCAACGAAGAGAAGCTCTGCAGCAAGCTAGAAATCGCGTGCATGATGTTAATCGTATGATGGATATTCGTATACGAATTCATCGATTAAATCCTCATAATAGAGAGAGGGAAAACTCAAGACAAACTGAGAGAAACAGGCAAAATAGACGAAATCTTTCTCCTGATTCCCGTCAGCAGTTTTTATTAACAGACTCCCAAAGACATACTGACCACATGTTGTCGGAATTTAATCAGTGCGTCAAAAATGGCCCTACAGAGATTTGTGTATGCTGTGGAGGTCTTTGGTTTCCCAATCAAATAAAAAATTTAAATAAGATCGCGATCTTAAACCAATTCCCTCATTTGACTGAAGTCTTTTTTATCTCCGAAATATTTACATCGGAAAATAATATTTATAAATTTTGTAACACATGTCATAAAATAGTTAAAGGAGGTAGAGTACCAACTATTTGCCTATCGAAAGGTTTGCATTTTCCCACAATTCCTGATGAATTAAAAGGCCTGACAGCTTTGGAAGAAAGATTTGTAGCTCCGAGAATTCCTTTCATGAGAATTGTTTCACTAGGATATAATCGTTAATGTGCAATTAGGGGGAGCTGTAGTAAATGTACCAATCTCACTAAGCAGAACTGTGGATGTCCTCCCAAGAAGGTTTGACGAAACTGAAGTGATTCAGGTTCATCTCAAACGAAAATTGGAATACAACCATAGTTTTATGACAGAAACTATAAGACCGAGAAAAATTTATGAAGCTGCCCGATATTTAGTAAATACTGATTTATATAGATCGCATAATATTGTTATATCGGAAGATTGGTTAGATAGCGTTGAATCAACTGAGGAAGTTCCTTTTGTTTCCAATCAAAACGATCAGGAATTGGTTCGTAGAATGCTAAGTGAAAACTCGGAAGAAGACATAGTTAATGAGACTAATCCCCAAGAAACACTGGTAGAAAATAATCCTGTTGAAAATCTTCCTTTAGAAAAGATTTCAATAGCTCCAGGTGAAGGACAAAGGCCATTGGATTTACTCTTTGATGAGGACTCTGAAGAACTTTCGTTTCCATCAATATATTGCGGAGTCAAGAAAACAATATCAACTACAATAGGAAAAGCTATTCACCTGCTCATTGGGAGGGAGAAAAGAAAAAAGTTTTGGCAATGGTAAGACAATTCGCAGAATCTCAATGGCCAGAATTATTAATCATTTTGGCAAAAGTGTTGGAAAATAAAGATATAACTGAAGATGAGGCAAGGAGCTACACCACACAGGAAAAATATAACTTGATTAGGCAAGATCCTATTACATGCTCCCGTTATTTTGACCAACGGATTCGGCATCTTTTTAAACATTTTAAGGCTAATGCTGGTATTTTCGGCGAACACAATGTTGTAAAGCATTACTGGAGGATAGAATTTCAACAAAGGGGCTCACCACATGTTCACGGAATATATTGGTTGAAAAATGCACCTTATATCATACCAGGAACATAATCACAGTCGGTCGTGCCAGCGCGAAATTCGTGGAAGACAATTTTGTAGATTCCGGATACCATATCCTCCGATGCCAAGTACAGAGATTCTTTTACCTCTTCCAGAAGATACCAATGGTGATGATTTAAAAAAGTACCAGGAAAATTTTGGAAATATTCACAGTTTTTTAAATGCCAAACTATCTAATGAGGAAGTAGATCAAGTTGGCAGTTTTGAACAGTTTCTAAGTAACGAGAGAATAAACCTGTCACACGAGAAGTATATTTTAGCATTGAGATCATCTCTAAAAAAACCGCAAATTTTTTTGAAAAGAAGCTTTAAAAATAGATCGATATACGCTTTCAATCCAAATATTTTAGCCATGCAACGATCAAATATGGACATTCAGTTTATAATGGATGCTTACGCATGCGTCTCATATATAATAAACTATATTAATAAATCCAATCGGGGTGTTTCGCGCTTACTTCAAGAAGCTATGGATGAAATAAGAACAGGAAATTTTAATGTTAAAGAAAGGTTAAAGCATATTGGAAATAAATTTATTTCAGCATCAGAAGTTTCGGCGCAAGAAGCTTCTTACAATATACATCAATATTGTAAGAAGCTTCTTACAATATGCATCTATCTCAGTGTAGTAATGCTGAGGTGTTCATTAATACTTTCCGTCCAGAAAAACGGGTGAGAATGTTGAAATCTAGACAGGAACTTGAAAATATGCCCTCAACTTCAACTGATGTTTTTAGATCAAATTTACTTGATCATTACGTGAATCGTCCTGATACTCTAAGCCACGTATGTCTAGCCAAATTTGCTGCATACTACAGTTTTTCGAAGAAGAAAAGGTCCCAGCGTAGAAACCAACATGAAGAACAAGAAGACGATTACGTGGAAGATATCGACTTCGATACTGGTGATAACGATACTGCTTATTCTTTAAGAAACAATGTGGGATTTGTTTACGAAAGGAGAACTCCGGCAATAATTCGTTTTCCATCATTTGGTGCAGAAGTGTCAAGAGGAGATTACTTTCGATCAATAGCTATGCTTTACTTGCCATGGAGGGATGAACAAGAGGAGCTTTTAGAAGACGACAATGAACAGATATGTAGCAGATTTAAAGACATAATAGAAGCAAACCGACTGGAATTTGAAATGTTCAAGGAAGGAGAACTTGAGGAAATACTGCAGCAAGTTAGGAAAGAAAATGAAATTGATGATAATGAGGAAGATAACATAGCTGCTACCCAAGTCCTTGATGATGAGTTTAGAGCTTTGGCTATACCAGATGTTGATCCGAATACCAACGTTTTAAATATTCCCGCTCATAATAGCACAACAGATGAAACCAATGATGGTATTCGATTAATACGACTTCCTGTATTAATCACTGAATGGGATTTGCTGAGTTCAATAAGAGGTTTGAACGCTAAGCAGCGTGTTTACCTGCAACATCTGTTGCAAAATGTGGTAGAAAATAAAAAGTTCTACGAATTTGTTGGCGGTGGTGCTGGAGTAGGAAAAAGTAGGTTAATAACAACTGTTTACCACTCAATTACGCAAAGATTTAATTCTGTTCCGGGCTCCAATCATGAACTTCAAAAAGTTTTACTTAGTGCACCAACAGGGAAAGCTGCATTCAGTATAGGAGGATCAACTTTGCATGCGTTATTCTCTTTACCAATTAACCAATATTCTGGAGAGATTCGTCCCCTGAGCAATGATGTTATTAACTCCTTAGTTGCAAATTTTATTGAGTTAAAGCTGATTATAATAGACGAAATATCAATGGTTGGATCAAGAATGTTAGGATATTTAGACTCTAGACTTAAGCAAATATTTAAGAGTACAGAACCTTTCGGAGGGATATCTGTCTTGGTATTTGGAGACTTAAAACAACTTCCTCCAGTTGGTGATAAATGGATTTTTAAGCCAAATTCGGCAAATCCCTATGGAGTTATAGCGGGTAAAGGACTGTGGGATTTGTTTAATTTTTATGAATTAACAGACATTATGAGACAAAGAGAGGATCTGAGTTTTGCTCACGCTCTTAATAATATGGCTGTTGGACAAATGACAGAAGAAAACATTCGAATTATTGAGTCCAGAGTAGTTAACTCAAATAGTAATGTGCCGGCAGATGCTATTCATCTATTTGTATCTAATGCTGAAGCTGAGGACTATAATAAATCAAGATTGAGACAAATTTCAACAGAAGAATTTACTTCAAATTTACTTCAAATTCTTCTGACGTGATTAAATCGGATTCATCATCCGTTGAGCAAAGAAGACAAATACTAGCTTCTGCAGGTTTCCGAAATTTGAAAACTTCTGAAACCCAGGGTCTCTGCAGTTCGCTGATATTAAAAATGTCTGCAAAGTATATGATGACTGTTAATATTAACACCAGTGATGGTCTAGTCAATGGAGCTTCTGGGGTTTTGATGGGAATTGAATTGCAACGGAATTCAAGATGCCCGAAAACGCTTTGGGTTCTATTCGGAGATGAAAATGTTGGTGTAGAGACTCGACGTAAAAAGCCACATCCAACGGAATCTCTTTGGACACCAATAGAGAAATCAAGTAGTTTGTATTTGCTATATACATACATATGTATGTATAGATATAATCAAATCAATTGAAACTTTTTCGATCGTGTTCTAAAAAATTAGTATCTCAGTTAAAATAAATTTTATGAAAAATTTGAGGTAAAAGATATTTGTATGTATATGTATTTTGTATATACACACTTCTTAACTTTGAATATCTAAAACAAAACACTATTAATAATACAAAATTATGGTTTAATGTATATAATTTTCATGTACTTTTGTACTGAATTATCCAATTGAAGCCTATGAACGTTTTCCCAAGTCAAAACCACCAAACATCCTCATATTTTTTCTAGCTGGTAACATTTTTGATATTGTCATGGATTTTACTATTACATTATTATTGGACTTCATAGATACACGACAATGAGAAATTATTAAAAAATTCAAATAACATTAAAATACAGTTCTTATTTACTAAATATTTGGAGGGTATTTAAGATTCGACCCGGTCGAATATAACGTTTTTACTTGTTTTTTTTTATCTTGGACCAGCACTCAGGGGATGACCCCTATATATGCAATGCATTGCGCCGGAACTGAAAACGAGGGGATAGTATTGAGGGGACAGATTAGGAAAGGATGAGAAGATAGACAGTTTTTTTTTTGTAGTTATTTCAACCTTTTACTTCGCCGGCTCATTTTTGCTACAGGGCTGACGAAGGTGGGTGCTGTTACTCTGCTTTTTAGTACATGATAGTGTCAGTCGCTGCCAATTATGTTCAGTGATCAGTGACTATGCCTTCATCATTGAAACAGGCTGGCAACAACTAACACAACCACGCACTAATGCTGTTCAGAAGAGTTCAATACAATATTTCATTACTCAGCGCGGGCTCGAACTCACGACCCTCGGCTTCATAGTCTCGTGTTCTACTACTTCAGCCAACAGCAAAAAAAAAAAGGCTTTCCTAAGGTCATAAAATTTTTATGCTCTGAGACTAGTGATGATTTGGAAATTTGTATATGTTTGCTGACTTTTTCGCTTCCACATATTCTGATGCTGTGTTCGATGCTAATACCATCTACCCTTACAAAATAGCTGCTCATAATAATATACCTACATTTAATAAACAAAAACTTTTATATCGTCCCCTCAATATAACAATAGCGTATAATTTTTTTGGTGTTTTGAGAAAATCGAGTTTAAAGTTTTTGTCAAATCGGATGTCTAATAAAACTTCAATATCGCGGTAAATAAAAATTCTTCATATTGGATTTTTCGACGAATACATAATACCGTTTCTTGTCTTTGAATTGACCAATTTTTTTTATTCTACGCATCCTTTAAGACTATAATTATGTCATTCAAAGCGCAAGTCCTCCATATAGGCTATTGTATTTGTTAAGGAAATCGTATGATGTATCTGATACACTATTTTATTTTGTATGGCATACGCTGTTTTACTCAATTACTTTACGGTATTTTTATTAATATATTTGATCTCAAAAATATCAATTAGTAACATTATTAAACAGTGATTAATTCATAGTTTTGTTAATTCAGTGGCACATATTGATAACTTTCCAATTTGGGTTATTATAAGCAAAAACTTATGACAAATTAAGGTATACATTACGTAAATCAAAACTAACTAGAAATTCATTCGTCTTCTTTCTTTTCCTCTGCTATATCTGGCTCATCTAAACAATTTCGTTTCTTTCCACCTTGTAAGTTAAAACAAATAAAAGTGCTACATTCGGCTGTGCCGAATCTTAAATACCTTTCACAGATGTAATTCTTCTTTCTTGCCAAAACAGAGAGTAGGTTTAATTAAAAAATCAAAATGATGTTATCTGTTACTTTTATATATAAGAAAACGTTTAAATTTTTCGGCTAGGAAGCTAAATGTTTGGCTTTTCTTATATTTAAAACCTATGAACGTCTTTCAAAAATATTATATATATTTAATTTACAAACAAAAAAAAGAATCCGTTTCATGTACCCCAAAAGGTTCTAATTGTCCAACCGTAGAAAAGTCTTTTAGATTTTTTTGGTTTTTAATACCAATTTATTTCTTCCTGATATATAAAGTATGTATTATTCATCATAAAAATCAAAAATAACAAATAATACTTTTATGAATCAGAAAATGTCGATTTTCCAACCCTGGAACCGAATTTTTAATTTTTTAATACTAATTTAATTTTTTCTGATATATGAAATAGGTTTAATTCACTAAAAGCACAAAATTTGGAATTTATGTATGTACTTTTATGTACCAAAGATATTTCGATTTTCCAACCCTGGAACCGAATTTATAATTTTTTGATACTAGTTTAATTTTTTTGAAATATCTAATACGTTTAATTCACTAAAAGCACAAAATTTAGAATTTATGTATGTACCTTTATGCACGAAAAATATTTCGATTTTCCAACTCTGGAAGCGAATTTTTATTTTTTTACCAATGCAATTCTTAGTGAGGTGTAACATAGTTTTACTTGACAAAAAATTTAAATTTTTAAACCTCCTGGTCACTTTTATGCACAATAAAATATTTCATTTGTCCAACCCTGGAGTCGAAATTTTGATTTTTTAAGATTGTAATACCAATTTTGTTCTTCCTGAACTAAAAAATATTTTTAATTAGTAAAAAAACAACGTCAATTGCATTTTTGGTTACTTTTATACAGAATAAATATTTCAATTTCCCAACCCTGGAAGCGAAATTTTATTTTTTTAAAATTTTCTTTATCAATGCAAATCTTCATGAGGTATAAAGTAATTTTATTTAAGAAAAACTTGAATATTGCAACCATTTTGGTTATTACATGTACTACAAAATATTGCATGTACCAAAAAAACTTTAATTTTGCCAACCCTGGAAACGAAATTTTAATTTTTTTTATCAGTACAACGCTTCTTGAGGTATAAAGTAGTTTTATTTAAAAAAAATTGCAAATTTTTTACCATTTTGGTAACCTTCATTTACCATAACATATTGCACTTTTCCATCCCTGGAGTTGTGCTTCCTAAATTATAAGACAGTTTTAGTTAGCATAAAAACCAAAAAAAACAACATCAGTTGCCTGTTTGATTACTTTATTGTATACAAAAAATTCAATTCCCCACCCCTGGAAGCAAAATTTGAATTTAAAATTTTTTTTTTGGCCAATGCAAATTTTCATGACTTGTAAGGAGGTTTTGGTAAAGAAAAACTTGAAATTTTTAACAATTGTAGTTACTACATGTACTACAAAATACGGAATGGACCGAAAAAAAATTTTTAATATTCCATCCCTGGAAAAAAATTTATTATATTAGTTTGTAATAGACCATTGAGGGTTCCCAAAGCACAAAATAGGTTACATTACATTATTTTTGCACAAATTTTGGAGATCATGCAGCTTATGTGGGGTACAGAAATGGCCGGAATGGAACTATTTCTCAAACAATAGTGTATATTATTATAAGCTATTTTATGAGTTAAAGTTTTCATAAATTGTATTTTTTTCTACAGGCTAAAATGGAGTATAATCCGTATACACTATTATTCTTTTAACAAATTTGGAGTGGCAATTTCAAGTAAAATAGCGCATATCGACGGCTCCATTCTAAAACATGCTAAGTGAAAAAAATCTAGTTTTGAGATAAACGCCTTCAAAGTTTTTTGTTGATATCTCGAAAACGGTAAGAGATAGAACCTTGAGGATTTTTGTGTTCATATTATAATTGCAACAGAATTCTTAAGTATATTTGAACTTTATAAATTTGTTTTGTAGATCATAGTTAAAAGTGACTTAAAATACTTTAGCATGTACACAAATCTATTACCTAGTCGTCTAAGTGGACTTAGCATCTTTTTGGTGGTCCTTTCTCACTTACATTGGTCATCTAAGTACAGATAGCATGAGTTAGTTTGGAAAAAATTTAAAATTTAATTTTTTTTTTTACTTTTTAGAACGAAAATTGTTTTAAAATACTTAAATTAATAAAACAAATACTGAATTTTTTTTCTTTTATTTATTAAAAAAAAAGAAATAATATTAATTCAGTTCATATACAAAAATCATAAAATATTTTTTTTAATGGAAAACAAAAAAGTTAAAGTAAAAACTTTTAATCATCACATTCTGAGTTGACTACACATTCGTTTTCAGCAAAGCTTTTGAGGTTTCGGTAGAAGTTTTGGTAAAACTTTGGAATTAGATTTTGGTCGCATAAATATAGCAGATCCTTATGTTTTGCTTCTGTTATTGGAAGAGTTGATGAATATGCTCTGGGTATGTCTTGAGGAATCGAATTTGTCTTTCTACGCCTTTTAGTTTCGTCATAAAGCGTAATTTCTTTAAAATCTTCATCGAATTGATATTTGTAAGATAAGTTATAAATGTCTTCTTTATACACTCTAATTTCTCTGATTTTGCATACACTTATTTTTTCATTTTTTGTATTTTTTGACCAATTCAAAGCAGAAACAAATTCCTTGAAGTCTAAAAAATCTTCATTTTCCATTTCAATTACGTTATATAGAGGTTCATTCTTCTTTGAATTTCTTATTAAAGAGAACCATTCATATGGTGTATATATACGTTTGTTTTTCTTGGATTTTTCTATAAGAGCATGCACACTATCACCTTCATTCTGAGTATGACCTTTTTCGAGGAACTTGTGACTTATGTCAATATTCAGTTTAAGAGAAAACCATACGTAAAATGAAAAAACAATCTTGTTTTTATTTTGTCCGCCGCAATTATCGGACCAAAAATTAAATTTAGTGATACCTCTATTTTTGTTTTCAGTTTCTTTAAACTGGTATAGACAGGTTGCAACTTCTGTAGCACCTTTCTTTGCAGTAGATTCATCCCATACAAAACATGACGCTTGTTTCGAGCTGAGTTCAAAAATGGTAAAATTATAAGCATGTAGCTTCCTCTTATAATAAAATGTGCTCACTTCAGCACAAGGGGACGAGAGAATTTTTTGGAAATCAAAGGACGCAGTTAGAACATTTACGTTGTCAGAACTCTCTTGTTTCTCAATATCTTTTAGTTCTCTAGCTTTCTGTTTGCAAAATAAATGCTGATTGATATCAGATTCAATAGCTTTCTTTTCGTCCTCATTCATGTTCTTATACTTTTCGCATAAGTCGCATTGGTCCTTTTTCGGAATGTAAAATGATATATTAAACGAGTCATGAAAAGTATCTCGATACTGTCTTAATGTTGCCTTTAGTTTTAAATCATGAGCATTTTCTGAAAACCATTTATCATACAATCGATACATTTGCGCTATTGATGATATATCACCTCCCAGGTACATCTTTCTTGATTCTTGACGACAATAGTGAGATTCTACTAAGGGAAACGCATTGATATGCTGTTTTACTATCTCTTTTATTTGAATATTTTTTCCATTTGATTTAGTATGCTTTCCTCTTTTGTCAGGCGATAAATGTAATGGATTTAATTGTTTCTTGCGTACTACAGTTTCAATTGTCTGATGTGTTATTGAAAGTGTATTCAAAAACATCGGTTTGCATACGGCTTCTTTTACTTCTTTGCCATCTTTAAAGAAACTAAGAAAGTACTTTCTTGATTCAGTTTTTCGTGAATTATCACTATTTCTGCAAACCTTTTTTTGTGAAATGTAATTAATTGCGAAAAATAGGATCTTTGAAGATCTTGATTGCCAATATTATAAAAGTAATTAAAAATGTACTTTCTATTTTCTTCGGACACTCTTTGTGAACATTTCATTCTGCAGGAGTCTCCACAACCTTTTTTTAAAACTTTTTCAGTCTTCAAAACACCATTTTCATTGTAATATTGCTTACCTTGACTTTTTAGGACTTTTGCCTTATTTTTGCGCCATTGAGATGTTCGTTTTTGTCTCTTAAGTAAAATTTGTTCAGTTGGTGTATCAAAATTTGGGTTTAATATTATTTTTGTATTTTTTGGTGTTATCGGACTGCATGATGGAGATGATACTGAAGATGACCCTGCTAGAGATGATTCTGCATCAGATGATTCTGCACCAGATAGTTGATAGCATTCGTTTGAGCTTCCGCGGAATGGTTCTAAAAGTGGATGGGTTACTATTTTATTATAATAAACTGAATAAAAATATAGTTTATATGTAATAGAAGTTACCAAGATCTTCCAAACTGTTGTCACTTTCACTACAATCCATATTGTATGATATTTCATTTGATATGCTAGGTGACATTCCAGATGATTTTAAATTGGATGAGGAAATATGTTCCAATACACTTTCTATTAAAATACTTTAATATAATTATTCACATTACTTTGCTAAGTTTTTTTTTTTAAATTACTTACCAATGTTTCTCTTATTATTGTGTTGGGGTTGTATTTTTGGTTCTGATTCTTCTTTTTCTAAGAGAAACCCGGTTAATTTTATCTTATAATGTTTAATATAAATGAATAATACCGTTCAATTTGTTTATGGCCAATTGCAGAATTTTTCTTGCGCGAGAACTCATTATATTTAGAAAAAAACACAATTATGTGCACCTGTTCTGTTCACAACTTTATCCAAACTAAATAATGTTATGTACACTTACACGACGATAGTGATATTTTGAATTAGTTGAAAAACCTATTAAGTGCACTTAGAGATGGAAAAAAATGTACTAAACTGTATTACGTCCATGCTAAGTATACATAGAAAACGCGAAAAAGTAAATTTCCATTCTATAACATGCTAAGTACTTTTAGCATAAAACAAAAAAAAATATTTCCAAACTAAATCATGCTAAGTGTACTTAAAATATTTAAATAGGGAGGCTTTTGAAACTTGATAAATTATGCTAAGTACATTTTGCTTATAACTTTTGATAGGATAGTCCGATTACTATCAAAATTTCACAGAATCTAAGATAAGAAACGATGAACTCAGAAATTCTATTCCCAGCAAAACATGTCATGTCGACTTAGCATGGTTTGGAATGGGACCGTCGATATATATATATAGAGTAAGTACTGTAATAGTTTAAGAATTTCATTTATTTTATGGGTCAGCAATAATAAGCATTTGAGTTTTTTTGTTTGTGTAAAATAAGTTGTATGAGAATTAAATTGTAACATGAACTCTGTTTAAGTTTAATGAACTGTTGGCTATGGGAATAATTGTAATATGAAAATCATACTGAAATTTTCTTATATTGATTTGTTGCTGGGCTTGACACCCAAAAGAGATTCATATTAAACTTTGTTGCAATAATATTTTTCACGTGCCACTGGTTTATGGGAACTAAAGTAAAATTTGCTCAGACCGTGGGAACAGCAAATCAACTATTGATTTGTGAATAAGTTAGTATACAAGTGGGTAATTTTTGTAAATAAAGACAGAAATAATTGATTAAGAAAAACGCAAGTTCTTTTTTATTTCTAAAACAAAATCGGCACTTCTGGTGCTGAAGAAAAGCGGCTGAGCTTAGAAATACTGAACAACACAGAACATACCCACACACCACATGGCGATCCTGCCAATATAACATAAAGAATTTATTTTTCTAAATGACTCAAAAAGAAGTCAACGAAATTTTTAAACGGTGGCAACAATTTCTACAGGAGGAGTACGTTCCAGAAGGAACACCTATTTAAGAACCACCAACATATATGTGGCGGATATTGAACGGCGCTAGAAAAAAGCACGATCTGGCATCACCATAGATTGGATAAAAAAAAATTAATATTTCACGACGTTGAAGCTAACACGCATATTCATTTTACAATCAGATATTATTAATTGTATTAGTTTAAGTTTTTGTTAAATAAAATAATTATTTAAAATTTAAACTGATCGCTAAATTGGTGACCCCGCGCTCGAATTGAATGAACAACAATAATGGGAAACGAAGATGAGAAAACTGTTGCAAAAACCGAACATGCTGTTGAAATTGTTGCAAATTGCTTCGCTCGTCTACAGATGCCGCAGTTTATCGAGGCAAATGTGGAAAACTGGTTTTATTTGCTTGATTTCTATTTCCGAGCAGTCGGAATTTCTCAAGATGATAGAAAATTCGATACGGTGTGTACGCAACTTCCTCCTGGCCGTATCAGTGAATTCCTTCCGATTCTCGATAACGCTCCCGCTCAGGGAAAATATGATTACTTAAAAGAACAGCTTATTACAGTTATGGGAACGTCGCAACAGAAATGTCTTCGCCAGCTTCTACATGAAATGCAACTAGGTGACAAACGCCCCAGTCAATTGTATATGAAATGCTACTAAAAGCAGAAGGAATTTTAACTGAATCTATTTTAATTGAGTTATTGGTTACACGTCTACCACCTGCTGTACAAACAGCCGTAATTATATGCACCGGGTCGGCAAAGAAAAAGACTAAAATTGCGGATTCTGTTTTTGAAAACATAGAACTTTCTAACGTTAATTTTGTATCTTCAACCTCTGTGGAACCAAATGTCGACCAATTAATTATACACAGCCGTAAACAACTTGACAAATCAGTACCGCGTCAAGGCACTGCAAGCCGTCGTGGTAGTAATCGTACCTTGTCACATGAGGAACAGCAGCGAACAAATAATGATGATTCTCAATTCGACACTTGTTGGTACCATCAACGATTTGGAAACCGTGCAACAAATTGCAGACCACCATGTCGATATCAAAGCGTACAAAGTCAACAATGACTATTAGTTGACAGACTGAGTATTCAAGAAAAAATGACAAGAACAAGTGTCATGTATACCACCCCCAGAAAATCAAAATTTACATTCAATAGAACCGCCTCTATACGCAGTTAATGGCACAACTAATACTGTATATGGAAAAGTCATAAAAGAACTCGACCTCGGCCTTCCACGAAAATTCACCTGGACGTTTTTGGTAGCGGATGTTTCATCCCAAATTATAGGTGAAGACTTTCTCAAGTATTATAATTTGTGGATGTAAAAGGACAACGAGTAATTGATGGTAAAACACATACTCCATCTAGAAAGCTATGTGCTATTACAAGCCACGAACCATCGCCACAACTCACCTATCAATCTACACCATTCACCAATATAATCAACGCTTTTCCCAACATCCTACTACTAGCACCACCTGGTGTGACGACCAATTCAAAGGAAACCCAGACCTACCTACCAGTAACTGGAGGGTAGTAAAGGTTTTCGAGCCGGTAGGTGCCCGTAGGAAGGCGATCGTGGTCTTGTACAAGAAGACGCGTTCTGTACTCCGGGGTAGGCAGGGCCTGGTGTACTATGGGTTCATGGGCATCAGGCTCCGTATATACCGGAGTGATGACAAACCCGATCCCGAAAACCACGACCGAATGGAGGGGTCGCAAGGGTCCGCCAATGCTACCACAATGGAGGGCATAGTCGACACCGCGGAATCAGTAACTTCCGGATGTTCCCAAGAAGACTCATGTCTAATTAGAGACCTCCTGGAGAGACTGGAATTCGCGGAAAACGAGAACGCGCTTCTGGACCCAAACCAAGGGACGCGGAAATCGTTGTCAACTATGACCCAGATGTTTAAAATGGCGAAGGTTATTCAAATCAACCTTCACCATTGTAAGACAGCGTCTGCTGCGTTGACCCTCCGGCTCTCGGAGAGCGGAGAGGATATTGCGCTGATTCAGGAGCCATGGACCTCCAAAGCAAAATTCTTGTACTCGGCGTAACGGGCTACAAACTGCTGTATGCCAAAAACACAGGTAATGATGAAAAGAATATTATGTTAGTGAGTGTATCTTTGATTTCATTCTAGAAAATCAGGGTTCAGAACCAACTTTTATTGTATCGAACAGACAAGAGGTGTTAGATATAACACTTGTTAGCTTCTGCACTAGTGTAGAATCTACCTCCGAGACTTGCAGATTTCGTAAGATCCTAGCCAAACAGCCGTCGATACGCGGCTACATCCACAAAGGAGATGGCAGTTGGACCTCTAATGGTATCGAATCGTTAGAGGTTCTTATGGACACCCATTTCCCGGGTTCCCAATCTGATGTGGTAATACCGCAGGTATATCCCACACATAGCCAGCCTTCCGCTTCCATTGACATAGATGCGGAAAGGATATGCTGGGCCATAAATAGTTTCCATCCGTTCAAATCTCCAGAACCGGATGGGATTATTCCTGCGGACCTGCAACACAACGCACCCCTCGTAATTCCATAGTTACTGGCTATATATAAAGCTTGTATCCTTTGGTCATATATTCCAACAAAATGGACTAAATGCGTCGTGATCTTCATTCCTAAAGGAGGGAAGACTTCGCACACTGAGGCGAAGGATTTCAGACCCATAAGCCTGACATCCTTCCTTTTGAAAACACTGGAGAGGATTATTGATGTTCACATAAAAACATCCATAAATCACTCTCTCCTCTCCGCGTCTCAACATGCCTACACCAAAGGTAAATCGACTGAGGCTGCCCTTCACTCGCTCGTGGGACATATAGAAAAGTCTCTTGAGCACAAGGAGTATACTATGGCCGCCTTCATGGACATTGAAGGGGCCTTTAACAATGTCAATTATTCAAGCTCTAGGCGAGATGGGTATTGATCGGACGACTATTCGGCTTATTGAAAATTTGCTCTCACGCAGAATTATTACTTCCACCCTAGGTACAGCCACCATCACCAGGAGGGCCCACAGGAGAACCCCGCAAAGTGGGGTGCTGTCACCCTTATTGTGGAATGTAACGATGAATCTGTTGCTTAGAAGTCTAGAGACCACGGGTATTAAAACTCTTGCATATGTAGATGATGTTGCAGTGGCAATATCAGGTTTCCATTTGGACACTATGTCACGGAGGCTGGAGACAGCTTTAAAAGGGGTTAACAAAAATAGAACAGGTACTCTTCTGGAGATGGTACAAGATTCCCTCATTCACCCAAAACTAAATGGCATTACCCTGGACCTCTCGGATAAAGTCAAATATTTGGGTATTGTGATTGATAGTAAGCTATCATGGACTTCTAATGTCCATGAAAGATTGAGCAAAGCCTCGATGGCAATTTACGTCTATAGGAAAGCCATTGGCCCTACCTGGGGCATAAGCCCAAAGGGGGTAAATTGGATACTAGAGACTGTGATAAAACCTATACTATTCTATGGTATTGTGGTCTGGTGGAAAGCACTGGACGTGGGGAGGAACCGATCTTACATGGAGAGGGTTCTCCGCAGAATGGAACTTATGATAACGGGTGCTCTTAGAACGACGCCAACAAGGGCTTTTTGCTGTGCTGTGCTGGCTTCCGGCGGACCTGACTGCTAGGAAGCTGGCTCTACGCACTGCAGTCAGAATGAACACAATAGACGCATGGACCCATAGACCATGGGGTCATGCTAACATTTTGGACACTATGGGTAATCTACCATATCTTATCGACTACTGCACTCCGGTACCCTACCTCAGCAGGAAATTTAAATTTTCTCTGGCGGAAGGGTACTCCCCACTGCACGGATCCGTACAGATTTTTACGGACGGTTCCAAACGGGGGGCAGGGTCGGTGGGGGTGTCTTTATTCCAGACTTTGGAATCGAGATGTCCTTCAGACTCCCGGATGACTGTAGCGTATTGCAGGCGGAAATATCTGCTATCAAAAGGGCAGCGTTATGGCTAAGGTTTTATCGGATATCGAACCGGGACATCCAACTCATTACCGACAGTCAAGCTGCAATAAGGTCTCTTACGGGGGTGTATAGCAAATCCCTACTTGACCAGGAATGCCGCGGAGCCCTTGACGGACTTGCGGAACTTTCACGCATTACCTTGAACTGGGTGCGGGGACATGGGACCACCACGGACAACATTAAGGCGGATGAACTGGCGGGGAGAGGAACCATACTTCAGGAAGCCGACATTGACCTACTAAGTGGGATTCCACTCTCATCTTGCTGGAGACGGTTTGATGTTGCACTATTCGGATTGGCTCAGGACAGGTGGTTCAGAGAATCCACTTGCGGGATATCAAGAGTCTTATGGCCCCGCCTAGACTCTAGGAGAACGAAGGATCTTTTGAACTTCGCAAGAGGTCATCTACGTAATATAGTGGCCACACTTACTGGTCACTGCACCTTTGGGATCCATGCCAGGCGCATGGGGCTCCCTTATAACGACTACTGCTCCAGTTGCAATGATGAGGAGGAGGAAAGCATTGCATACCTCCTCTGCTTCTGTCCTGCTCTGGAGGAGCAGCGCCTACAGTCTCTGGGCAAGGCACGCTTTGGAGACATTTCGGAGATATCGGAGATAGGACTGAGATACCTGAGTCTCTTTATTAGGTGCAGTGGCTGGTTCGGCAGCTGACTCCCCAGGGGCGTGTATGCACGACCACAACTCCTGGTTTATGCATCCCATCTTCTTTCTTACTATCCTTCTTACCTTAACTTTCGACTCTCTCTACTTCTTCCTCTTTTCTTATCTTTTCAATCCTCTTAAATACAGGTGTCACAAAGGGATCAAAATAATTGGACCCAAGTGGGCTGGGCTCTGCTTTTCCTTTCACCAGCAACCTGCTAACCTAACCTATGTCTTTCAATAATTAGAGCTCAATTCTTGTATATTTCAACATTGCATCCCATGAAAGTGCAGGAGCTGTGTAATATTTACATGGATCCAGCTCATATATTTTACAAACTTTTCTGAAGTTCTCGAAAATATCTGTTAGTAAAAGCACGTCTGTTTTTAAATATAATTCCATGTAATCTTTTATGGTTTTGCAACCAAAAGTATTCCAAACCTCTTCGGAATCTGAGTATTCCTCTAAAGAACTTTCCTTGTTGTTCAGTTTATTAAAGAAATCTCTGCGCGAAGGAAGCTGACACTTATTAAGCTTATGAAAAGAATTTAGATACTCATACGGAAAAATACCCTTTTTCTTAATCAGCTGAAATTCTTTTTCTAAGGGAAACATAGATTTAATGGTGATGAAATCATTATTGAATAAATTTGAAGCCAATGATTCCAAACTGTCGGCCATAAATCGCATTGTGTCAAGAAATCTTATTTCAAGATTATGACCATCACTCATTTCTGTGAATTGGGAAAGTGATATATACTTTCCTTGTTAAGAGGAAGTACTTTTAGTTGCATAGAAATTTTTCCCAATTGCTTAGAAAAAGATGTGAATCATAGTTGGAATAGTTGTGAAAGTATACTGGTATGAACTTAGGAATTTGGTAATTTAAATTACAGTTTTTGTGGGCTGCATCTCTAAATTTTCCACTAACATGAAAGTGATCTCTAACACGATCAATACCTAGACTCTTTTGACATATATGACAAGTCAAAGCATTATAAAAATTATAAGTCTCTGAAGGGGATAGCGCTTCCATTTTCTTATTATTTAATAAATAATCATTATATATATCTTTGCAGTCTTTAATTAAAAATTCTACAAATTTATCTGAGGCGTCTTTACCCGTATATATTCTTAATTTATCTAAGTTGTTCGTATGAAAACACTTAACATAGTAACTAAAAGCACAGGGGATATGTTTCTTAACTAATTTGGTTTTATTACTCACACTAACATCAATCTCCTGTAATATGCATTCGAAGTCTGCATATATAACGAAGGGGACATCCATTTTCCTGTGATGCTCCTTAAAATTAAGAATATAATTTGGAGCCGACGGCATAGTGGTAACGATTTTACCACATTCCAATTTGTGGTGCTCCATAGTCCTATCATTGTGTATGTATTGCAGACAGCTGTTGCAAAACAAAAGTTTTCTGGTATGAATATAAATATTCATACCAATATATTTGTATGTGCGTAAGTGTATATGTGTATTTCTTTACTTACTTTGATATGTTTTTTATAAAAATAAAGTGATGACACTCGCTTTTCTCCAGAAGAATTAAGTTAACATGTTTGTGTTTTTCTTCTTTTGTGAAGTAAAATGGTCCAATAATTTCATCAGCTTCCTCATCATACCCAAACACATTAACACTGATATCAATGTTGTTCCCTTCAAAAATTCTGATATTCCTTAATTTTAGAGGGAAACTTAAAAGGCTGAAATCTAGCACAACATTATTTTGAAGCCTGATTAATTCGCTACTTACAAATATCAGCAATATTATATGAGCTGCACCGTCGTCGTTCTTTAATATCAGATGAATCCAGTGCAGATATTATGGCCCATTTAAAACAATAAATGTCATTGTTTTCGACATTAATGCAAGCAGATTTATTTTTGAGCTTTTCTGGCGTGCTAATCCAGTTCGATCCTCTAACCAACGATGATTTATTTACAGAAATTTCAAGACGAACAATTCTTATTAAGGTCCACCCAGAATCCCGCTCTTGAAACTCTGACATTTTGTTTTCTATTTCTTGCAGTTGTTTTTCACAACATCATCTCCAAAGCACAAAAGGTGCATTTTCGCCCTATGTGAAATAGTACACAATTCCATATCATCACTAACAATTTTAATATACTCCCCAATAAGAGTAATATTAAATTTAATAATACTGTGCACTGCTAGACTAATTTCAAGCCTTTCCTTGATGATAGGTCTATTTTCATTGACAGCATCTTCAAATAGAATGCAGTCTTTATTTATTGGAATTCCATATGTTGCAATGTTGTTCTTAATTGCGCTATTTATTAAGACATATTTAGGATCATTTGGAGCTTGCTCCTGCCGTTCACTCAAAGAATTAGATGTATCCATATCTTCTTCATCGTTGTTTGCTTGACTTATACTTATCCATGTCTCTATGTTCATAATTGTCCGCTTGTTGAATAGAATTCTCAATAGGCCAATAGCTTGGGTAGTAATTGGGGATATTATACTGTTGCAACTGCAAGGGTACGGCATATTGAAATGGATAATGTGGTATTTCCATGGGTAGTAAGAACTGATTATTGTATCACTGCATCTGCACTGGATATTGATATTGAAAATTGTTCCAGGACATTGGGTTGTATGTTGCTGCTGGGTTGTATGCAGGTGTTGGGAATTGCACAAACTCTTGCACTTCTTGAGGTTGAACATGACTTTTGCAATGTGCTAAATATGATTTTTGGTATCTGTATACCTTATTACAGATTTTTGTAAATAATTTTTGTTTGAATAACAAGAATAATTTGTACGGATCTTTATATATTAATATTCTGTCTTTGCTTGAAATGTATGATGCACTTTTATTTTTAATACACAAATAATATTTTTGAGGTGCTTTATATTTATTTTTATATTTATTACACAAAGAATTTTTAAATATTCACGACTTCACATTTTTAGATACAAAAATGTACTGAATTCTATCTTAGAAAATTTGAATTGTATTAATTCCTGAAAATGGTATAGTAAGCTGCATTCCAACCAAGTAGTTTTCAAAGTCAAACATATGAAAACGGTTAAAATCCAAATACTTGTAACTACAGAAACACTTGTAACTACAGAAGTCTTTGGCTACAAAGAAAATTTTTTATTCTTGGAAGAAGGCATGTGAACAGAATAAAAAGAGAAAAAAAGTAATGACTACGTAGACAATATTTATGTAAACAAATATGTTGATAAGTCATATACACAGAATACGGAGGCATGCTTATGCATGCACATACGTTACAAAATGTTTAAGGGAATGAAACTGCTACGTAGACAATATTTATGTAAACATATATGTTGATAAGTGATATACACAGAATACGGAGGCATGCTTATGCATGCACTTACGTTACACAATTTTGTAGTGAAATAAATTGCTACGGAGACAATATTTATGTAAACAAGCATTTTGATAAGTGATATACACAGAATACGGAGAAATGCATATGCAAGCAAAGACGATCCAAGAAACTGCTAAGTGGATAAAACATTGTGGTAAATGTAGCTAAACAAATTTTCAAAGCAGAATTATTAGATTTTGAAGTTGAGGGTGTAGTTGTAAAATGAAGCCTTTCTGGTATACTCCACTGTATCGCAGACTTCAACGTCATCATTTGAAGGAATATATTAAAAAATCCATGGAAGATGGATACGAAAAATATCTTGAAGGAGATGACGAGCTTTTTCAACAGGTCTCATCACAACCAACATGTTCATCTAATGCACCCCAACAAATAGATGTAACGTATGAAAACTTGCTGACAGGTGATGAGGACTTGTTTTTAAGCATTAATACACAGCCTAGTGAGGTAACCATCAAAGAACAGATTGAAATATTGGACATCCAAATCCTGCCAAATATAGATGTACCAATGTTTCTACTTTATATGAAGACTGTTTTTAGAGGCAGCAGACGCAGTGGAGGCAGATTTAAATTAAGATATAAATTAATAAATATATATGTATATATATATATATATATATATATATATATATAAATATATAATTTTATACATATTACTTATTAAAAAAAATTAAAAGTTAAATTTAATATTAAACTGTGAGCATCCTAATTTTATTTTTACTAATTTCAAGAATAATATGTACTCGTATTGCTTTTGTAAATTCTTTAATATTTATATACCCTCCAAAAAAGAATTTGGAGGGTATATTCACTTTGTCATTCCGTTTGTAACGCATCGAAATATCCATCTCAGACCCCATAAAGTATATATATTCTTGATCAGTGATGAAATCTAAGACGAACTGAGCATGTCCGTCCGTCCGTCCGTCTGTGGAAATCACGATTCAGTCCAAACGAAAAGAGCTAGACTCTTGAAATTTGGCATAAATATATTTTAAAACTTAGAGCAGGTTAGGTTTGAAGATGGGCTAAATCGGGCAAGAGGGAAAAAAGTTACCCTAAGAAGAACTAAACCAACCCAGAAAAAACAACATAATTTTTAAAGTTTTTTGGTTATTTTGTTAAGCAAATGATATATTTTTATGTCAAATACGGTCCAACGCCTTAAACTTGGAGCCATTAAATAAAATAAAAATATTTTTTGACCCCGCCCACTTCAGTGGGCGTTATTATAGGCAAAAATAGCATCAAAATTTAACAAATTGTTTTACTTAAGCCTACATTCCTTAAAAATAACACTTTTAAGCTTTAATGACGAAGCCGAGACGAAACCTGGTACTACTCTGCCCTACCCCCCTCCTTCCCCTTCGCCCCCTAAATGACCCTACCAAAAAAAAATTTTTTTTTAAATTTTGTATATAATTATCCCAAGCATTTATCTTTAGAGTTTTATGACTGCCTGTTGCTGCTCTACCCCCTCCTCCCCCTATGCCCGCTAAATGACCCTATCAAAAAAAAGAAATTTTAATTTTGTATATAATTATCGCAAGCATTTAATTTTAGAGTTTTATGACAAAGGTGAAATGATTCCCCCACAGCCCTTGCCAGAGCGACCCCGCCAAAATACAGTTTTTATAGCCTCCAAAGAGAATTGTGATGAAGTCTAAGACGGTCTAGCAATGCCCATACGTTCGTCTGTGGAAAACATGATATTGTATATTTTTGAACCCCGCCCCCTTTAGTGGGCGTTGACGTACGATATTATATAAAGGAACTCTGTCCCACCAAGTTAAACATTTCAAATTCACTTACTAATTATTTGGAGGTTATTTAAGATTCGACCCGGTCGAATATAACGTTTTTACTTGTTTTATGATTGGAAAGTACTTAAAACCTAAGTACATAACAATTGCATTGTTAGGTAATTCTTTTTTTTTGTTGGTATTATATAGCGGGCCGCGTATTCAGTTAAATACCTATGTATTTTAAATTCTTTTGCGCTTCAAATTAACTTTGTTATAATTTTTAAGAATAGTTGCTGTTGAACTAGTAAGAAATAAACATCTATCATTTAAACAAATTCAACCTCGCGTTTTATTTAAATAAAATTAATATTTCATTAATTATATCGACATTTTGGCGACCGTGACAGGACGGTAGTTCTAAAGTTTAATTTAAATAAAAATTTAATCAGTTTTCTGGGACTTTTTGGCCCGTAGAGCCACATCAAAAATATTTTGTTCGTTTGATTGGTGATAGAGCACTTGCAAATAATTTGTTGTGCATATTTTCGTGTCACCTATCACAAAATTTCGTTGTTTGTGTGCATTTTGCCTACAGTAGTACAAGTGCATTTTCGAAAAAGTCTTGAAACCAGCTTTAAGTGCTACCTCCCTTCGAAGATAAAAAATATCGGTTCGTGGTTG
Source organism: Linnaemya tessellans (assembly GCA_951800035.1). Lineage (NCBI taxonomy): Eukaryota > Metazoa > Arthropoda > Insecta > Diptera > Tachinidae > Linnaemya > Linnaemya tessellans. The sequence goes on from OX637533.1 coordinate 52,805,597, forward strand.
AACATATAAAAACTTAAACATTTAAAATAAAATGGCAACCAACGATGAAGTAGTTCCTGAGCCACTAAACGCCAGTGGCTCAGAATTAGCAGCATTAAAACATCAAAGAAGTACAATGAAGCGCAACCTCTCATATATGCATAAAAAGATAGAAAAAGATGGCAAAGATGTCGATGACGCCATTTTGGAATGCAGACTCGAAATTTTAGAATCCTATTTCAAGCAATTGAGCACCGAGCAAGGCAAAATTGAACAGCTTTGTTCCTCTGATAATGGCCGAAGTGATTACGGGGACTTATTTATCGCTACAAAGGTAAAAATATTAGGTATTTTAAAACGTCGTCGTGGTTCTGTATCGAAGGATGTTACTAAATTTAATACTTCTGTTGCTGGTGCAGTGCATTCATCTCGCCTTCCTTCATTGAAGTTACCCAAATTTGATGGCAAGTATGCTGAGAACGAAAGGTTTATTACTGCTTTTAATAATTTGGTGCACGAAAATCATTCAATTACGAATGTCGACAAATTTAATTATTTGCTAAACTGCTTATCAGGCCCAGCTTTGGCAGTTGTGGAACCATTTCAGGTAACCGCACAAAATTATACTAGGCACTAGAGAGATTAAAAGAACTCTACGACAATAAAGTGTTAATTTTTCTGGAACATGTTAATGATATATTTAGTGTTCCTAATATGATAAAGGGCGACAGTGCTTCGTTACGAAAAATTATTGATACTATTTCGGCTATTCGTGGTTCTTTGTTGTCTCTCGGTTCAGAAATGGAGGTGCTAAATGGTATTTTGGTTCACATTGTATTATCGAAAGTCGACTCTGAAACAAAATTTAATTACGATGAGAAACAAGACTTCAAATCATTGCCGACTTGGAATGCATTTTATGACGTTTTAAGCAATCGTTGTCAATTTTTAGAAAGCCATGGAAAAAAGGTTGAAATTTCTGAAAAATTTAATTCTGCAAAGGCAAAGCCTAATTTTAAACGTCCATCTCACACTTTTGTTCAGTCAAACTCTAAGTGCTCGTATTGTAGTTCATCGGAGCATAGTTTGAATTCTTGTGCATCCTTTTCATCCCATCCCTTTTCGGAACGCTGTAATTTCATAAAGCGTAATGGCCATTGCATCAATTGTTTGAACAAAGGTCTGCAAATCAGCTCATCACACAGTGCTTCATTTCTACAAGGTTCCTGAAAATTTAAACCCTCCAATAACTCATGATATCATCCAAAATCAACCTAACAGTTCTTCGGTAAGCAATCCAGTTCAAGTTGAAAATAATCGTTCAACTACTTTCGTCACTCGGGCTCTCAAAAGATCACTCATCCCAACAGCTGTGGTTCTCATCAAAGATTATTGTGGCATATTTCAACCGGTAAGAGCTCTTCTTGATTCTTGTTCAGAAATAAATTTCATTCTAGAGGAAACTGCAATGAGGCTCAAATTGGGTTTTCATCCGCACACACAAGAAATTTCCGGCATTGGTGAAGTGCGCACAAGAATCAAATCTTACGTTGATGCTACATTAAAATCTCGTTTTAATTCGTTCGAGTGGTCCTCATTTTTTGCGGTAACGAAATCGATATCATCTCGTCAGCCCGGCGAATACATCGAAACATCTCATTGGGAGATACTCAACACTATTCAGCTAGCCGATCCATTATTTTACAAGCCCCAGCGGATAGAATTGTTAATAGGTACAGAAGTTTTTTTTAACTTGTTGGTAGAAGGTCAAATATCATTAGGAGATAGTGGCCCAACATTGAAGAATACATTGTTCGGATGGATTGCCGGTGGTAAATTCACAACTAAATTCCCCGCAGTTCCCATGATTTGCAATTTAGCTATTGAAACTGCCGAAAAATCCATTGATACCACATTAAAAAGGTTTTGGGAGATTGAGGACTATGCAAATACTCCATCGAAGTTCACAGAGGAAGAGGAAGTCTGTGAACAACATTACATTAAAAATGTCAGAGTCATAGAAAATGGTAAGATCCAAGTTCGTTTACCATTTAAAACACCACCAGAGGTACTTGGTAACTCATTTGATATGGCCTACAAGCGCTTTTTGTCGCTCGAAAGACGCTTAGATCGCAATTCAACCCTTAAATCTATGTACATTGAGTTCATGGATGAATATGTGTCGCTTGGACACATGTCGCTGTATACTCACTCGCTAGATGGTCCAAATTTTGTCATTCCACACCATTGTGTACTTCGTCCAGAGAGCACTACAACAAAACTCCGTGTCGTATTTGATGGCTCAGCTCGCAGCTCCTCAAACATATCGTTGAACGAAATTCTTATGGTTGGCCCTACAATTCAGCAGGACCTAATCACCACACTTTGTTTCGTTGGAACAAATTTGGGCTCACAGCTGACATCTCTAAAATGTATCGACAATTTGAAGTCGACGAACGGGATCGCAAATACCAGCTCATTTTATGGCGCAACAGCAGGGAGGGAAAATTGCAAGTGTTTCAACTTAACACTGTTACATATGGTTTGTCTTCAGCCCCATTTTTAGCAATTCGCAGCTTGTTTTTCATCGCAGATAAATATAGCTCATCGTTTCCTCTTGGTTCGAAGACCCTGCGAGAAGATTTTTATGTGCCCGATCGTGGTTCGCTGTAAAATCCTTCTTCAAGAAATATGGGTCCAGAATTACGACTGGGATGACAAGCTGAATGAAGATCTCAAATCTTTATGGCTCAAAATAAGAGATAACTTGCAGTATATAAAAATTATCGAAGTGCCCAGATATGTGCTTACATCGCCTGAAACACTTGGTGAAATCCATGGGTTTGCAGATGCTTCCCAACGTGCTTATGGGTGTTGCCTTTATTTTTGAGTTTTGGTCGAAGGCAAATACAAAACAACTCTGCTGATTGCAAAGTAGCTCCTATTAAGGCACAATCACTACCCCGACTTGAACTGTGTGCCCCTGTTCTGCTTAGTAAAACGTGGGATAAAATAAAACCAAAAATGACTAATTTTGTATCGAAAACTTATTTTTGGACTGACTCGAAAATTGTTCTTCAATGGCTTAAGCTACCCTCATCAACATTACATTGTTTCGTCGCTACTCGTATCTCCGAACTTCAAAACAACACAAGAGATATTATCTGGTGTCACGTTCCATCCAAAAGCAACCCTGCTGATATTGTATCCCGAGGATGTAGTGCACAGAAATTACCAACAACAATTTGGTTTAACGGTCCTAGTTTTCTTCTCGATCATCAATCAACTTGGCCCAAAACTGATGAAACAAAAATTAGCTCAGAAATTTTGGAAAGAAGAAAGGCGGCTGTTTTCAAGTGTACTGATGCCCCAAAATCAATAATCGAACAGATAATCGATAAACATTCATCATTTTATAAAGTAATTGGAATAATTTCATTTGTTTTTCGTATTTTTAACAGATTACTGGGTATCCGCAACTTGAAGCCCGCAGATGCAGCTTATATAACCGTAGCAGAATTGGATTGTGTTTTCTGGCGCATCATTGGCCATATGCAAAATACCAATTTCAAGGAGGACATTGTCGCACTTTCCAAAGGAAAATTTGTTCATCCCCCGCTACAGAAATTGACACCATTTCTACAAGAAATGAAATAAAAAATAGCTCAGCTATCACATTACTGCGTGTTAGTGGCCGTCTAGCAAAGGCACCTATACCATATGATGCCCGATTTCCTGCTTTGGTTCCCAAAAATAATCCTTTTATATTATCGTACATCGAATATTTGCATCGCCTTCATTTACACGCTGGTCCAAAGGTTTTACTGGGTATCATTCGTCAAAAAATTAGGCTAACTTTGGGTAACTTACCAGCTAATCGACTTCGAGTTAATCGACCGTTTTTAGTCGCTGGAGTGGACTTTTGTGGCCCATTTCCAACCACACATCGTAGCCGAGGTAAAATACCATACAAAACTTATATAGCTGTTTTTGTTTGTTTTAGCTCCAAGGCCGCGCATTTAGAAGTGGTGTCCGACTTCTCAACAAACACATTTCTTATGTGCTTGAAATGGTTCATTAGTCGAAGAGGCATTCCCCAAAAAATCTACTGCGATAACGCCACAAATTTTGTCGGAGCACACAACAAACTCGTTGCAATAAAAAATTCGTTGTTCCATCAAGATGTCGGTCATGAGCTTAAAACGTATTCAGCCCAGAAAGGTTTTGAATTTTGTTTCATTCCTCCTCGTGCCCCACATTTCGGTGGTTTATGGGAGGCAGCTGTTAAATCAGCTAAAACATTGCTCGTAAAAAACATCGGCGTGCCGTATCTTACATTTGAAGAATTGCAGACACTTGTGGCTGAAGTTGAAGCCATTTTAAACTTTCGCCCCATCGCTCCAATGTCTGACGATCCTAATGATGGTGAAGCCTTAACACCGGGCCACTTAATAATTGGTTCACCTTTAGTGGCCCTTCCTGAAGAAACCTTAAATCTTACCAAACCAGGGTCTCTTAGTCATTTCCAGTGAATTTCGTATTTGAAGAACCAGTTTTGGAAAGCATGGTCTAAGGATTACCTCTTGTCACTACAAGGACCAGCCAAATGGTTAAAGGTGGAGCCAAATGTCATCGAAGACCAACTTGTTGTAGTTCATGAAGACAATACCCCACCACAACAATGGCAGTTAGCTCGAGTAACAAAAGCTATACTTGGTTCTGATGGACAAGTTCGAGTAGTAGAGCTTAAGTCAAAAAATGGTACTTTTCGTCGTCCTATTCATAAAATAGCTCCCTTACCTCCTCTAAATTCATCTTGAAAGAGGGACCTGTCAACGGGGGTAGCATGTCCGATAAGATCGCAATCAACGCCTTATGTTTAATTTATTAATTTAATTTTCTGATTTGTTCTAAGTTAAATTTAATATTAAACTGTAAGCATCCTAATTTTATTTTTACTAATTTCAAGAATAATATGTACTCGTATTGTTTTTGTAAATTCTTTAATATATTTTTTTTGTGTCGTATTCTCACTTGAGCATTTTTTTATGATTGGAAAGTAATTAAAACCTAAGTACATAACATTTGCATTGTTAGGTAATTCTTTTTTTTTTTTTGGTATTATATAGCGGGCCGCGTATTCAGTTAAATACCTATGTATTTTAAATTCTTTTGCGCTTCAAATTAACTTTGTTATAATTTTTAAGAATAGTTGCTGTTGAACTAGTGAGAAATAAACATCGATCATTTAAACAAATTCAACCTCGCGTTTTATTTAAATAAAATTAATATTTCATTAATTATATCAAGCGACAAATAGTAAAAGATTATCATTTGTTTGCATGTACATGCGTAAATGAAACAAATTTGTAGATATTTATGTCACGCATGAATATGTACATTCTATCACATTTCATACTTGATCCCTTTGCGTACTAAAAATAAAAATTTCCACACATTGAAACCATAAAACCCGTCCACCATGTGGGCAGAAACCTATCGTCACGCACAGCCTGTCTGAAAGACAAACATTGAAATCGCCGCTCACAACAGAACCCACACTTGAAAAAAACAAAAGAAACCATACCTATCATCCAGAACACCAAATATAATTCATAGATGATCGTCAAGCATAAAATACACACATTCAATATTAATATAATATAGTATTAGTATTAATATGAAGGAACAGTAAATTTTTTTACAATGCCTTCAAGACGAGAATAATTGAACTATTGACTACATTCTAACATTGCACACATAAACAAAAAAAACAAGTAAAAACGTTATATTCGACCGGGTCGAATCTTAAATACCCTCCAAATATTTAGTAAGTGAATTTGAAATGTTTAACTTGGTGGGACAGAGTTCCTTTATATAATATCGTACGTCAACGCCCACCAAAGGGGCGGGGTTTAAAAATATGCAATAACATGTTTTCCACAAACGAACGTATGGGCATTGCTAGACCGTCTTAGTCTAGCAATGCGTGACTAAATTGTGAAGTCATCACAATTCTCTTTGGAGGCTATAAAAACTGTTTTTTGGCGGGCTGTGGGGGAAACATTTCACCTTTGTCATAAAACTCTAAAAATAAATGCTTGGGATAATTATATACAAAATTAAAATTTCTTTTTTTTGATAGGGTCATTTAGCGGGCAAAGGGGGAGGAGGGGGTAGGGCAGCAACAGGCAGTCATAGAACTCTAAAGATAAATGCTTGGGATGATTATATACAAAATTTAAAATAAAAATTTTTTTTTTGGTAGGGTCATTTAGGGGGCAAAGGAAGAAGCGGGGGGGGGGGGGCTAGGGCAGAAATCGGCAGTCATAAAACTCTAAACATAAATGCTTGGGATGATTATATACAAAATTAAAAAAAAAAATTTTTTGGTAGGGTCATTTAGGGGGCGAAGGGGAAGGAGGGGGTAGGGCAGAGTAGTACCAGGTTTCGTCTCAGCTTCGTCATTAAAGCTTAAAAGTGTTATTTTTAAGGAATGTAGGCTTAAGTAAAACAATTTGTTAAATTTTTATGCTATTTTTGCCTATAATAACGCCCACTGAAGTGGGCGGGGTCAAAAAATATTTTTATTTTATTTAATGGCTCCAAGCTTAAGGCGTTGGAGCGTATTTGACACAAAAATATATCATTTGCTTAACAAAATAACCAAAAAACTATAAAAATTATGTTGTTTTTTCTGGGTTGGTTTAGTTCTTCTTAGGGGAACTTTTTTCCCTCTTGCCCGATTTAGCCCATCTTCGAACTTAACCTGCTCTAGGTTTTAAAATATATTTATGCCAAATTTCAAGAGTCTAGCTCTTTTCGTTTGGACTGAATCGTGATTTCCACAGACGGACGGACGGACGGACGGACATGCTCAGTTCGTCTTAGATTTCATCACTGATCAAGAATATATATACTTTATGGGGTCTGAGATGGATATTTCGATGCGTTACAAACGGAATGACAAAGTGAATATACCGTCCAAATTCTTTTTTGGAGGGTATAAAAACAAAAAAAAAACGAAACTCTTAAGTACACACACCAGAATTAAACAACCCAAAATAAAGGACAAAATCAAACTGTAGCAAAAAGAAAAGATTCACAAAAAATTAGGGCGATCCATTTATACAACACTTTTAATAAAGGACAGACCGACACAAACTCACATATGGACAGACAAAAAAGTTCCCACGCTCACGTACCGACGGACGTGTATTGCCAAGGTCACATATAGACAGACACAAATTTCCACGCTCACATACCGACGGACATATATTCCCACGGTCACATATGGACAGACACAAATTTCGAAGGTCACATATGGACAGACAAACATTCCCCCGCTCACACACCGACGGACTGATATTCCCACGATCAGATATGGACAGACACAAATTCCCATGGTCTCATACGGACAGACAGAATTTCACACGCCTACCCCAACATTGTAAGAAAAAAAAACAACAACAATGTGAACCTCTTATTAAACCGTGGGAAAATTTACACACACACACACACACAAACATCAAAGCACTTGAACAATTTGGCCACTTAAAATTTTGTACTGAAATTTGAGAATTTTTAAGTGTAATTGCCCAAATTTGTACTGAAATTTGAGAATTTTTAAGTATTTTAATTGCCGTGACTCATACATTCCCATACTACTCAAAAACCCTCATATAAATTCCAAATAATATTTCCTACCTACCACCGGCACATAATTTATGAAACGGATTACACAGAACAAAATATAATAACATTCTTAAAAAGTACTTAAATCCTTCAGTTATAAATGGGTTGAACACCACTGAATCTATCCTTGGAAAGATACAAGAAATATACCTCGAAAATTTCTCTAATTACCGCACCAGATTCACTCGGGAAGTTGTTACGGAAGTAATAGATGAAGGAGATCAGGAAAAATAAATACTGAACGAGCATCATCGCGCATATCGTAATGCTACTGAAAATAAAAATCAATTAATTGAAAGAGTTTATTTCCCAAAATTGACCGCTAAAATCATGAAAATAGTCAGACAGTGCAAAATTTGTAAGGAACAGAAATACGAACGGTATCCACAGAAACCATTACTAAGCGAAACGCCGACTCCCGAATATCCCGGACGAATGGTTCACCATTCGTCCGAGATGGACATTTACCTTACTAAGCAAAACGTTGTTTTAACTGCTATAGATAAGTTTTCCAAGTACGTAACGGCAAAGATGATAAAATCTAGATCAACGCAAGATATCAAGGAACCACTACGCGAGATCTTTGTAAGTCTAGGACCTCCCGAATGGATAATTATAGACAACGAGAAATCACTGGAATCTGCACCGATAAAGCATGTGCTGGAAAATAAATGCTGGAATCAAAATATTTAAAGCTCCACCTTACACTAGTACTGTTAATGGACAAATCGAGAGGTTCCATTCGACACTTTCCAAAATAATGCGATGCGTGAGAGCGGAAAAAATCCATAATTCCTTTAAGGAATTGCTTGAGATATCTATTAGCATGTATAACTGTACAATCCATTCTACCACCGGGAAAAGACCAGTGGATACGTTTTTTGAAAGAGTAAAACCGGAGAAGTTCATGGACGCAAGAAAGAACTACATACAAAAAATAAAAGAAAACCAGGAAGTAGATCTAGCTTTTCATAACAAAAATAGAACAATTCCTAAGCAATATTCCACCGGAGACATAATCTATGTAAAAACGATTAAAAGAATAGGAACTAAACTATCATCCAGATATAAGGAAGAAAAAATGGCAGAAAATCTCAATAGCACAATTAAAACTGTATCCGGTCGAATAGTCCACAAAGGCTTGATAAGGACTTAATATTTCTCTTCCTTTCTTTTTATTTACAAATTCCTCCTGGAAATCATAAGAGCCGAAGTAAAAATTCTGGACTACACCAACTCCGAAATCGTGACATTTCAAACAGGACGAGCTTTAATACAGAGCGGAACCTTTAACTTAATACACATAATCGACATTGAGATTTATGAACGACAATTAAGACATATAAGTGAGCATGTCAATTTCAAAATAAAGAAATTCAACCCCCTAATGCCATTCCTCCAACTCGAGATAGAAGAGCTGACGAACTTGATAAGTCAAATTAAGCCCTTCAAAAGGTCTAAAATATCAATCAACGTAATTGGCACAATAAGGAAATGGATCGCAGGCTCACCGGATCGGACAGAATTTGATATTTTGGCAGATAAAATAAACGATCCCTGGAGTCGAAATTTTGATTTTTTAAGATTTTAATAGCAATTTTGTTCTTCCTGAATTATAAAACAGCTTTAATTAGCAAAAAGAAACAACGTCAATTGCATTTTTGGTTACTTTATGCAGAATAAATATTTCAATTTCCTAACCCTGGAAACGAAATTAAAATTTGTTTAACAAATGCAACTCTTAATGAGGCATGAAATAGTTTTATTTAAGAAAAACTTAATATTTGTAACCATTTAGGTCATATTTATGTACCACAAAATATTACAGTTATCCAACTCTGCAATCAAAATTTGTATTTATATTTTCAATTATTGATACCAATTTTGTTTTTCTTGAACTAAAAAATTAGTAAAAAAAACACCGTCAATTGCCTTTTTGGTTACTTTTATGTATAAAAATAATTTCAATTTCCCAACCCTGGAAGCGAAATTTAAATTTTTTAAAATTTTCTTTATCAATGCAAATCTTCATGAGGTATAAAGTAGTTTTGTTTAAGAAAAACTCGAATTTTGCAACCATTTTGGTTATTACATGTACTACAAAATATAGCATGTACCAAAAAAAATTTAATTTTTCCAACCCTCGAGACGAAATTTAAATTTTTTATTTTTTATAAGTGACACGCTTCTTGCGGTATAAAGTAGTTTTATTTAAGAAAAATTGAAAATTTTTTAATATTTTGGTAACTTTCATGTACCATGTACTTGTCCATCACTGGATTCGTAATTTTATTTTTTTTTTGAATTTTCGATACCAATTATGTTTTTCCTAAGTTATAAGGCAGTTTTAGTTAGCAAAAAACAAAAAAATAAACAACATTAGTTGCCTGTTTGATTACTTTCATGTATAAAAAAAATTCAATTTCCCACCCCTGGAAGCAAAATTTGAACTAAATTTTGTTTTTGGCCAATGCAAATCTTCATGACGTATAAAGTGGTTTTGTTAAAAAAAACCTTAAAATTTTTAACAATTTTAGTTACTACATGTACTACAATATACGGAATGAGTCGAAAAAAAATGTTTAATATTCCATCCCTGGAAAATTTTTTTTATTTTTTTAGTTTTTAGTAAACCATTGAGGCTTCCCAAAGCAAGAAATAGGTTTAATTTACAAACATTAAAAAAATAATTAATTATTGGTATAAATTTTGCGTCCAGAAATAGGTGTAAGCTTCCCAGCTCTGAAACCACACCTCGGATCTTTCTGAATTTCAATAGCACTCTATTTAAGTTCATTTCCAATCCAACGGTCCACGAAGTCTCTAGCTCTTCTGGGGGCTTGGGAAAAACGTACAGACGGACAGACAAACGGACATCTCTCAATCGTCATCGCTATTCATAAGGATCCAGAATATATATACTTTATGGGGTCCCATGTGCATATCCAAGAAATTACTCATGGAATTACAAACCTATATATACCCGTTTACTTTTTTGTGAGGAGTATAAAAATATAGTAAAATTAATCAGAAGTGAATACATGCATATGAAAAAATACAAAGCCATAAAAAATATTGAATATACATATATTATGTATATATATACACATGTATACAGGTATGAATGTTATTTGGCCTGCCCTTTCGCAGTGTTTTAACAAAATATTTTTATGACACCTAATTAAATATCAATTAGGGTAAACCACAGAAAAAACGGAAAAACCGTGAAACAACTGCCAAAACATTAGATCATTGTCAGAGACGAACACATAAGTCTTTGCCAACATCTGTACAATTGCAAATTGCTTTTATTAAAATACTCGTACTAATTTAATAAGAGAACGAAAAATATATTGTATTAGACTTTAATATAAATATATTTATATGCCAGATGCCCAAAGCTGTCAAAGTCATAGCAATAATTTATAATAATATAAGGTACGTTGCACTGCCCATGGTCATGTTAAGATTTTACTAAGAAAGTTAAACTAAAAGAAATTTTAAAATGTAATATTAATTTTAATATACATATGTATGTACAGATATAATACTGTTACAAAGTTTAAAAATAGATTCAAATATAACGACAATGTGGCTATATGTACTTGGCAGTACTGCCAACTCATCTCAAGTTGCCAAAATTTTACAACCCTGGTCAACACAATGCAGATAATATTTGAATTAAGGGAAATGGAATATTCCGGATACATCGTCGAGAATATACAAGATCATTCGTGGCTGTGCAATAATAAGTGTAAATAACAACAACGAAAAACCTAGAAACATAAATGTTATGAGATGATGATGTTATTCTTAATGATCTTGTACGCAAGTACTCGCTGCTAATAAAAGCTAAACATGTACACAAATATACACCGCAACATACACAGCACCATACACACACAGCACAAGAAGAAACAAAACTACGCAACACACAGACCACTCATACATACAACCACACATAGTTACCATAAACAAAACTGACAAGACAGCATTGTCATATATACAAACACACGTATATAGCTACATGTTAAGTAAAGCACAACCAACAACAACCATGACCAGATGCTTCGCGAAGTTACCAGACGACGTCATTTTGCTATATAAAGTCGCTGCCAGTGATCAGCGGGATTATTGTGATTTTAAATCAAGACGTGTTAACGTCGCTAAGTGTTTAGTAGTGCAAATACTCGTGTTAATAAAGTAGTAAATAAAGTGTAGCCGCATTATATTTCTAAAATTAATTGTCTGTGTTTTTAATTTGATGCAATTAAACGAATCCTTGAAGGATACGTATAAAGCGTTTTTACGAAAAAGTCTAAAAACGTAACAATTGGTGTCAGAAGTGGGATTGCAAAAATAAATAAAAGGGCATTGCAATTTAAGGGGAAAAAAGGACTTGAAAAAAATAATTATGAAATTTGATGAGCTAAAAGTTGAACAGCTAAAAAAGGAGCTTAGTAAGCGGAAATTGCCAACAGCAGGTAACAAGGCTGAACTGCAGAAGAGGCTGATAGATGAGTTTAAGAATCGCGGCATGGACATCGTGACATACGAGTTTGAGGACAGAGACGATGTAGAGATATGTCGTCCTGCTACGACCAGCAGCATGGACATAAATTCACTGTTTGCTGCTATGATGATTCAGATAAAAGGAATCAATGATGCACAAGTTGAAATTAAACAGAACTCTCAGCAGATGCAAGAGGCATCAAGGATCAGCACTGAAAAGCTTGTAGCCGAAATACAGGAGTCAAATAGAGCCACGAACGAGACTCTGGTAGAGGTTGCTGAGGCCATTAATAGGAGGGTGGATTCTATTGAGAATAAATTCTCAGAGCTGGCAGATAGAGGCCAGCATCTAGAAAGCGGTGGCCTGGAACAGCATGCAAAAGAGTTCGAAGAAAAATTGCATGCTCTAGAGGACAAAGTTCATAACCTTGAGTGTAGTGGCGGGCCAGTACGAGCGGTTGCGGAGGTTTCTGCGCGAACAAAAGTGCCATGCTTTGATGGCAGCGTACCATTGGGCATCTTTAAATTCCAGTTCGAGACGGTTGCTAGCAGAAATGGATGGGATGCTGAAGAAAAGGCCATAGATTTGATTTTGTCCTTAAAGGGTACAGCTGCAGAGGTACTTGAGACCGTGCGAGTCAGCAGCAGAAACAACTATAATGAAATAATGGCAGCATCGCAGCGCAAGTATGGTGGTGATCACAAGCGCGATCTATACAAAATGGAATCGCGATGTAGAGTTCAAAAGCCTAACGAGTCTCTACAAGATTTCGCAATGGAAATCGAGCGTTTAGTGCAGCTTACATATCCAGGCGAGAGTCACTCGTTCCTGGACCACTAAAACTGAGGCGTTCGTTAATGGCATTCGCGACTCTGACGTTAAACTGGCTGTGTGCGCTACGCAGAAATCCACTTTCGCTGAGACCGTTTCATTTGTGCTGGCTCAAGAGACTGCTAGGATGGTTTTCAAGCCACAGATATGTAAGGTGCGGAATGTGGAGGTTTTGTACGAGAATGATAATAACCTGGTCGCTAGTGTTAAGGAGGCAATGCGACAACTGTTGGCGGAAAGTGCGCCAAAGAAAAGCCTAAATGTTTTAATTGCGAAAAAATTAGTCATTTTCAGCGCAACTGCAAAGCACCAAGAAAAAGAGGTAGATCTGTTTCGCCACCAAGAAACAGCAAACGGGTGAACCAAACAACAGCACAAGAGTCCCTGTTAAACTAAAACGAGCTAGCACTAAGGGGCAAGAGCTAACTTCCACAAACGAAGGCCCCACAATCTCCATATCAGTGATGCAGCAGAAAAATAGCAACCTTACTGCATCTGGACAAATCAACGGGGAAAAGCACGTACTGACCATAGACACAGGGGCGTCGCAGTCAATAATAAGGTTCGATATAGTAAAGGGGAAATGCGATCGTTTAAGCAGTATACGGCTTCGTACAGCTACTGGAGAGCCTGCCACTGTCTATGGTAAGATTGAAGTGAAGGTGACTATAGCCACCATCAACGTGAGGCATATGTTTATTATTGTCGATGAGGTAATTATTGGAGCCGATTTTATGATTAACCATGGCATTAACTTACACATGGGGCAACAGCTGATGATTTGGCGTAATGTGAAAATACCCCTTGTTGTTGGGTATGACAGCAAGCCGCACGTAAGAAAAGTATTTGCTATTGAGAGTCAGACGTTACCGCCGCAGTCTGAAACAGTTATATGGGCGCTTATGAAGGGAGATTGTGAGGACAATCGGTTGTGGGTTGTAGAAGCAGCAGATCAAAAGAGAGAGCTTATAACAGCAAAAGCTCTAGTAAAAACTAGTAAAGGAGGAATAGTCCCTATAAGAGTACTTAACTTGGCAGACCATGAAAAAGTCATCAAAGAAAATTGCGATATTGGCCAGTGTATTCCAGCAGAGGCAATAATAAACTGCGAGAGAAAGACAGAGCCTACCAATTTGTCTGCAAAAGAACGTGAACAATTCGAGGAATACGTAGCAGTAGAGTAGCGTAGAGGAATGGGTAGCAGGACTGTTAGCGACAGATAGAAATAAAGCCAAACAGTTGCTAAAAAGGCATGCCAGTATCTTCGCCATGGGAAACCAAAGCCAGGGTAGAACTGCATTGGTTAGACATGAAATTAATACAGGCGAAGCTAGGCCGATTAAACAGCCACCCAGAAGTGTACCCCTAGCAAAGCGAGAAGAAGTCAAAGAGCTTGTAAGAGAAATGGAGCGTGAAGGCGTAATTGAACCATCTTCTGGTTCTTGGAGCTCGCCTGTAGTCTTAGTGAAAAAGAAAAATGGCAGTACTAGATTCTGCGTAGACTACAGGAAGCTCAATGATATAACCAAGAAGGACTGCTATCCGCTCCCCAGAAGCGATGATACTTTGGACACGCTAGCTGGTACGAGATGGTTCTCTACGCTAGACTTGCGAAGCGGATATTGGCAAGTGGAGATTGCAGAGAAAGACAAGGAGAAAACTGCCTTCAGCGTCGGTAACGGACAATGGCAGTTCAAATTTATGCCATTTGGTCTCTGCAATGCTCCGGCCACATTTCAACGCCTAATGGAGAAGGTACGGAAAGGACTCCACTGGAAGACATGCTTGGTATATCTGGATGACATAATCGTAATGGGGAAAACTTTTGATGAACACCTCAAAAACATGGCAGAAGTTCTTCAACGGATATCATCAGCTGGATTGAAACTCAGCCTAAAGAAATGTGCATTGTTCCAGAAAGAAGTAAAGTATTTGGGGCATCGTGTTACAGCAGACGGAATCTCAACAGATGAAGATAAAATACAAGCAGTAAGGGACTGGCATCAACCTAAAAATCTTCATGAACTGCGCAGCTTTTTGGGCCTTTGTACATACTACAGACGTTTTGTGCTAAATTTTGCCAGTGTAGCTGCAAGCCTGCATGAGCTGACAAAGAAGTCGAGACCATACCATTGGGGAGAGCCACAGGAAAAGGCATTCCAGAAACTTAAAGGATTAGTGTGTAAGTCACCAGTACTAGCGTATCCCATACCTGGAGAAAAGTTTATGCTGGATACTGATGCGAGCGGCTATGGCATAGGGGGCGTGCTATCCCAGGTAGTTGATGGCACTGAAAAAGTCATAGGCTACTATAGCCGTGTACTCTCAAAACCTGAGAGGAACTACTGTGTGACACGACGTGAGCTTCTGGCAATATTGGAATGCATTAAACATTACCATAATTACTTGTATGGTCAACACTTTACATTAAGGACTGACCATTCTGCACTGAGATGGTTATTGCAGTTTAAAAATCCTGAAGGGCAACTGGCAAGGTTGATTGAGCACCTGCAGAGCTACGACTTTAGTATTGAGCATAGAAAGGGCACAAAACATAACAATGCGGATGCTATTTCAAGAAGACACTGCTTTTTAGAGTGTAAACATTGCGTTAAAACCGAATAAAAGGAAAGCATTCTTTATGTTCGGCTATTGCACAGCGCCACAGAGGGACGACAGTATACTGGGGAAAATTATAGCAGCCAAAGAGGAGGACAAAAGACCGTCCCGGAATGAAATTTCGGCTGAGAGCCCACTCGCCATATTTTTATGGGGCTCAGTGGAACAGCCTCAAGGTAATAAAAGGGTGCCTATACCACGTATGGGAAAGTGTAGATGGCAAAACAACTTCAAATTTAATAGTTGTGCCATGGTCCAAGATAAGTAAAGTTTTGCAAGAATTTCACAATGGACCTAGTGGCGGTCATCATGGAGTAACAAAAACACTTGAAAAACTGAAGCAGCGTTTTTATTGGGTTGGATGTCAACAAGCCGTAGCCGACTGGATAGCAAACTGCCCACAGTGCATAGCAGCCAAAGACCCAGTAAAAAGAAGCCGGGGACAGCTACAGCAATACATCTCAAGAGCACCATTCTAGCGGATCGTAATGGATATAGCAGGTACTTCCCCGTCACTGAAGCCGGAAATCGTTATGTTCTTGTGGTAATGGGCTATTTCAATTAATGGCCAGAGGTATATGCTATACCTAACCAAGAAGCAAAGATAGTTGTAAATGCATTCGTCAACAACTGGGTATGTCGCTATGGTGTCCCAATAGAATTACATTCCGACCAAGGAAGGAATTTCGAGGGCCATAGTCAGGGAAATGTGCGAACTATATGGGATACAGAAAACCAGAATGACGCCGTTGCATCCACAGTCTGATGGCATGGTAGAGAGGTTCAATCGCACCTTAGAAGAGTACCTTGCGAAAAGTGGTAAGCAACGATCAGAGGGATTGGGACGAGCACATTCCAAAATTTTTGATGGCATATAGGACGGCTGTACACGACTCAACATCGAGAACGCAGCCAAAATTATCTTCGGGGCGGAATTAAAACTGCCTGGTGACTTGGAATTTGGTGTTAAGCCAGCTGTAGAAGAAGGAGCCACTACGTCTCAAGAGCAGGAGAACTTTAACGAACTGTATGAATTCGTGCGTAATAGAATCAAGATGGTCAGTGACAAGATGAAGGCTAGATATGACGGCGCAACAAATTCGGAGGGATTTATGGAAGGTCAATTTGTTTTACTTTATAACCAACAACGGAAGAAAGGATTGTCCCCAAAATTACAGACTCAATGGGATGGCCCGTATAAAATGATTAAGAGAGTGAATGACGTTGTGTACCGGATACAGAAGCACAATAGCCCAAGGTCGAAAATGAAGATAGTCAATCTCGAACGATTGGCGCACTATGGAAGAGATGATTGTATGCCTATTCGGGACGAACAGGCTTAAGTGGGCGGCAGTGTTACAAAGTTTAAACATAGATTCAAATATAACGACAATGTGGCTATATGTCCTTGGCAGCACTGCCAACTCATCTCAAGTTGTCAAAACGTTACAACCCTGGTCAACACAATGCAGATAATATTTGAATTAAGGGAAATGGAATATTCCGGATACATCGTCGGGAATATACAAGATCATTCGAGGCTGTGCAATAATAAGTGTAAATAACAATAACGAAAAACCTAGCAACATCAATGCTATGAGATGATGATGTTATTCTTAATGATCTTGTATGTAAGTACTCGCTGCTAATAAAAGCTAAACATGTACACAAATATACACTATACTGGCCCTTATTTATAGAAAATTCCTTCGATTTCCGATTACTGGGCGGAAAAAGATACCAAATGCTTAGCATTAAAATTTGGTAGCGATCGGAGAACGTTTGAGCCTGCCGCCCAAGACTTAAAGTTTGAAAAATCGAAATATATGGGAAAAATCAATGTTTTTATTGAAATACTTAAATTTTAATACATAAAACTAGTTTTAGTTGTTGATTTTTAACATTTAATCGAATTGTCAATAAAATTACCATTTCAACGAGCTTTATAAATGCAAAATTTAATGAAAAATATCAAAGTTAAACAATTTTATAGCTGAAAAATACTAAATACAAGCAAATTTAAGTGAGTGTGGATTTCTTATGTGAAGGGCATTTCTGACGATATGACTCGACGAACTGAACTTCCAATTGTTTTTGATTTTCGTCATTTGTTAGGATTCGATTGTAATCTTTCATGAATTTGACGCCGCGTTTGGCAGCATCGTTTACGACGAACAAATTACGACAAAATTCCAAAGCGTCTTGATAGTCATCATCTTCTTCCCATAACGATGGATCTTTTTCCAAAAAAAAAACTGGCAGACAAACCAAATGCAGTGAAAAAATATTTTGTTTTATATGATACTAAATCGCTCAATGAACTGGAACGTAAAACTTCAACGTTTGCAATTCGACGGTTCTCCAATAGGTTTACGTTCGGTTCACTTGATTGGAGACATTTGATTATTTTGCGTTTTCTGCATCTGTTTCAGCGTATGCGATCGAGTCCTTTACGAATTGTAGATCTTGATTTGGAGCTGTGATGGCATTTGGGCATCCATACCAGACTTTGACATATAGTCGAACTAGAAAAATACATACATCTCGCAGCGCGCTCAATTGTCTATCGGTGCATTTGAATTGTTCGTGAAAAAGAAATATTTTCAGGCAATAAATTGCTCTTCCCATAAACCTTGCCACCGTTTCCACCAAGGAATGTGACTGTGAGCTGTAGAAATTCTATATAATCAGCGCGAATTTTATCTTTTTGTAAATTTTGATAGCAGACATGTCTGACTTCATCACAATCCTCTTCGCTTATTTTTGAACGGACAATTTATTCGTCGAGACCACATTTGAATGAAGTTTGATTGAGATTGTCCCAAGCTTCCGCAAATCGATTGAAAATAGGAACTTCGGATGCACTGGTCGCTGAGTACTTCAAGTCAAAAACACTTTTCAAGACAATTTCGAAAATATGATGACGACATGGAAGTTTGATTAGTTTCCGGTGTAAATATTGTTGCAAGAATGCGATTGCACCCTTGTTAGGACCAGTGTTTGAAGAAGTAGTGTCGAAACTCATCGCACCAACGCGATCAATGATATTCCAACTGATTAAAGCATTACGAACAGCGCCCGCAATATTCTCTCCCGTGGCGGGTTCTACAACCTTTATAACTGACGAGAATTGCGATTCGCTCAACTTTTTTTTACCAACTATTGCTTCCATTAATGTGCCATCCCAATGAACAACTAAAGATTGTGCACTATTTATCTACGAAAAAAAAATATATATAATTAAAATTAAACCAAAAGTAAAGTAAATTACGTCTTCGACGAACCTGGCCTGAATCTTCTCAAATTCTTTTTCACGGTGCTTTCTTCGTAAATTTTGGAGATACGTTCGATTGACAACATGCTCATCAACGTTGACACGCAAGGCTTCTGCCACTGCCATTATTATATGTATTGCTTTTCTATCGGAAACCTTAGCATCATCCAGAGCGGCTGAAAGACGTGGTGTTATCAATTGCATACGGCCTCTTCTTTCCTCTGGTTGAGTGTCATAATCGTCCACGTCCATTGTTGGATCGTTGTCGTCGGAAATATTATCGCTTTCACTAGCACTATTGTTTTCTTCAATCGCTGAATGAAATCATAAAAGAAGTTAGGAATTCATTCATTCCAATAATTGATATGTATTATACAATGCAAATTAAAAATATTTACCAATATCTACGTTTTGAGACTCATCGTGCTTTCGCTTTCGTGACTCTTCTCTTGCTCTTCGCTCCTGCGATCCCTTTTCACGGCTGAATAAATGCATATCGACTCCGATCATGCATCCGGGGCGCCCTTTTTGTCTTTGTTTCCATAAAAATTTCCGATCATCTTCAATGCGAATAATCTGCAACGCGTTGTTGTGAGCAATGTCGAAGAGATTGTCCAACTTTTCGAGAAATTCTGCCTGATCTTTGTTCGCTTCCCCTTTCGACGACTTTTTAGAAACACGTCGCCATTCATTGTACAGTTTTATCAATTTATCAGCACATTTGTACAAATCACGGATCGGTAAGCGGGCTTGTAGCCAAAAAAGGGATGCAGCGTTCACTGCCAATCTTGCACTTTCTTTCTGCGATAATTTGGCGAATCGAATATTATAAAAATAGACTTGCAATACTTGTCGATTGGAGGGTAATTTAGCTCTACTTATTTGATTTGTCACATTGCCAATCAAATATATTTGACGTAATACTTTATCAGACGTACGAGTAATCACTTTTGATGTGGTTGGTTCCATTTCGGCAGAGGTTGATGGTTCGTCCGACTTTATATTATCAAGCTGCAAATCAAAAATGCAATCTTGGTTGCAGGCAATTTAATTATTATATTAATTATTGCCAATTAATGGTAATTTAATTGGCAATTCGACTAAATATTAAAAATCAACAACTAAAACTATTTTTATGTATTAAAATTTAAGTATTTAAAAAAAAACATTGATTTTTCCCATATATTTCGATTTTTCAAACTTTAAGTCTTGGGCGGCAGGCTCAAACGTTCTCCGAACCCTTGTATTTATATACATATATGTATATTTATATTCATATGAATGTGTGTACATCCACTCATCCCAATGCAATCATAAATACCTATGTACGTACATACATCCATACATACCATACTTTCAAAACACAATTACTAATTATTTTGCAACAAAAGCCAAGAACACAACATGTACGACTTTATATATGCTAAAAAAATCTGTGTACATATGTATGTAACTACTTTTTTCTTATACTTCATAAAACAATATATACATAAACATACATACATAACTATCAAAAAACAGTAACACAGCATATGTATACACATCTATACGTGCAATACATACATACATTTCTTTTGTCAATGAAAACATATGTATACACAAGAATACTATTCCCAAAATATTCTTTTCTATATTTTCCATTCTTATTCCTCTCGCGAATTTTATTTTATTATATATGGGAATTTTATCAATAGAATTCGTAAGAGGTATTAATTTTTTTTTTACGAATTTTATTTATAAAATTCGCGAGCGGAAAACAAATTTGAAGAATTAAAAATAAATTTCTCCAGCGAATTCTATTTATAAAATTCGCGAATAAAAAAGAAAAATTCTTTACAGCAGGAAAAATAAAATTCGTTCTAATTAAATTCGTTTGCGAGACAAATCAATTCGAGCATCCTTTGCACTCTGCTAGATAATCAAACCTAGTAAGTTATACATTACAACAAGTCAAACAACAAATTCTATATAATAATTTGTTTGTGGTCAAGCAATGTCTATATGCATTTCATCAAATAATTTATTTGTTGGGTTAGTTTTGTACGAGTCTCAAAGCCTACTATGCTTATTCTGATGTGATTTTTGAAAATAATTTGTAATTTACAAATTGTGAATTCTCAGATGGTTCTCGGAAGTATGTGCATAAGATAACAGGTTTTTAACTTTTCATAACTGTGGTTAAAGTCTACTGATGATTTGGTAAATCACCAATGAAATGTAAATAAACATTGCATGCCCACCAACAAATAAATTTCATTATTATTTTTCTTACATGTATTTTATGTGTCTATGAACATGGAATTTTTTCACTAAATCACATAATTCCGATTCCTCAGATTGCATTTCACACGAACATACTCTATCAACTTGTTCAATTCCTTTTAAAGTTTCAATTGATAGATGTTCTTCTATCCAAACTACCATATGTAAGTGTAGGCTACCGCGATTTTGAAATTCAATACGCCACCAAAAATCTTTTAGTCGTCCTCCAAACACATGTAACAACCCGTTTCCGCTAGTTGCTGGGGTAGAGCTCAGCGGCGTCCAGGGTCAGTTACATTAATTTATTAATTTCAGGGAGAAGTCTCGATGGCCAAGTAAAACATCAAGATTCGAGTATAAGCGTTTATTGAGAAATAGTAAAAATGATGCTTCAGAGGCTGGTTCTTGGCGAATTGTTCAATAATAGGATAAGGAGGCAATTTCAATAGCAACCGTATGTGGTCCAAGTGACCAAGACGAAACTAACATAAATACGCTGTGGCAAAAACCAACGCGCAACCAGGTTAAGAGTACTGTCGCTTAAGTTGTCCTTCACCCCTACCACACTTTAGCTTTAGTGGATTACAAGAATATGCCTACATGTTAACAATACTGTCGCTTAGTAAACAAATTCTGTAATCGCCTTCGGACAATAAAACTAACCGAAATAATTAAAACTTAATATCAAGACCAAACAACTTACCTCCACGCCGGCTGCCCAAGAACTAAGCATTCTGTTCAGCATTACTGCGCCTTATATGGGCTCGCACAGCTTACATACATGAGCGTGGGTATGTATGTACCCAACTTACGATTTCGGGCGTTTTTCAAAAATATGTATATAAATATTTTATTTCTTCTTTATTTAATGAACTCTCAACTAGAACTGATTTCTTAATTCTATTTATAATATTTATAACTTACTTACTTTTACTTTATAATTCAGCTGACGTTTGGTGAAATGGTTTTGCAAAGAATATTAAATTGAAATGAAATGCGGAAATGCTGACTACTTAGATTGCGAAATGATATAGTTTATTGAACTATGAAGGTAGGGCATTGCTTTTGGTAATTAATTATTATTGCTTACTATGTGAATTGAGTTTGTTGAACCAATGAAAATATTACTGTTCCCATTTAACTGGTTGGGAATTTGTTGGGCTATTGGAATGGGTGGTTGACATAACTTCTCCACCATTTAACTGAAAACTCTCCTGAGTTTTTATAGTTACGTTTATTTAGTGATTTTTTATTATTATTTTGTATATGAAAAATATAATTACTACACTTAGTGCCAATAGGCTGAATATCAAAGCTAGGCCATTAAAAGCGTAGTTGAGTTTTTTATGAAATCTGATTTCTTCGATCTTCTGAATATTTTCGATTTGATTAAATACTATTTCATCAAACGTTAGTTGAGATGTAATATTTTTTAAATCAAAGTTATTTTTTATTAAAAAATGTTGTTCAAAATTATCATAAAAATTACAATACATATCTCCATTTATTTCTGATTTAAATCATGAAATGTTATCAGTTGCTTTCCTTTTAAATTGAATTGTCTATTAAGTATTGCAAGTACTATTAAATATGGAATTTTTGTGATTTTTTATAATTATTAAGCCTGGTTTTATTTCTATTGTTTCCATTTGTTTGTTCTTTCTCTTTAAGCACTTGTTCGTAAAAATACATACTTTAGACTGTTTTAAATTAGTTCTTTTTAATTCCTTATTAAAATCATACATTGTGTTGTTTATCTTTAAAATTTCTTTGTTTTCAAAGACTACTTCTTCTTGATTTTCATTGGGTATAGATACACAAAAAAGTCATCTTTTTACTTTTCTTATATCCTTAGGTATTTGAATTGCAAAAATTATCTTATTTTCTTTATATTGGGCTGCACTTACTGTATGATGTGAATGAATTAGTGGTTGGTGGTCTAAACACATAAATTTAGGCCTTCACTAATTTACGTTTTGTTCCTTGCAAGCACTTGGAAACTTGAAGGGCAGTGTTGAACAATAAAACAATAGAATTGCCGTATCATAAAACACTAAATAAAACTTTATTTTACTTCTCATTAAATATAATTAAGACATTAAAGAAAAATGCTTAGTTATACAAATTGGACTAAAAAATGCTTAACTGATTTTTTAAATAATTAATAATACATTATTTGTTGACCTATATTTAAACATGACATGTAATTGATATTAATATGAATAGTCAATAGGTTGAGTAAGCAAATAAATAAAATTGTAATTAAAGTTTATTGCCAGTTGGCCTATATATTAATAAAAAATATATATAAGCAAATTTATTAAATAAAGAAAATAATCACTAGAATAAACAATAACTACATATCTTAACACTTACTTTAATATTTTGTGTTTTGTAAGATCGATATTGTAACACATTATTTCTTCACTTGTTAATACATTATTATTCATAGTGTTTGTTTTTGCAGCAACAAGATTATTTTGTATGTGTTCCACATTATCTAGCAAAATTTTAATTTTTAACAGTATATCCAGATATATGAGCTTATTTTCTAATTCTTCATCATTCTTAGATATTTGATTCAATCATGAGTTAATTTGTGCCCTATCGCTTTCTATTGCGTTCTTTAGATTCGAAATTGCGCTATTAAATATGTAGTTTATTTGGATACTTCTATTAAGGTCTTCTATTATTGCATGATTGTTGTCTTCAATTGTATGTAAATGTCGTTCTATTTCTGTCCTGTCAGAGTCGGCCATTGTGCCGTATAACCATTTCATTCCTGTTCCTACGAGATTTATTAGTCCTCTTGGATGTCTAGTGGGGGCAGTTGTTTTTAATTTTGATTTTACTTTTGTTAGTTCATTATCTAAAAAGTGTTTGTCGTTGATATTTGATATTATTTTTATGTTTTCCTCTAGTCCTTCTATAACGTACTGGATTTCTTTGGGGTCAATGATGTGTAAAATAGTATTGTAACTGTATGTTATGTCTACGTCTTCTAATGCAATTTCAGCGAACCCATTGGTGCTACTGATATATTCGATAATTAGGGTGGTGTTGCTCACAGTAAAAAGCATCGTTATTATTATTAACAGCGCCATATGTACCTGAAAATTTCTTCTGAAAGTTATTTTTATATTTGTTGGGTGGATACCTTCTAGTTTCATTTTTTTGTATCTAGGTTCTTGGTTATGTCTAAGAGGTGCTGTTGGCTGAAGTAGTAGAACACGAGACTATGAAGTGGAGGGTCGTGAGTTCGAGCCCGCGCTGAGTCATGACATATTGTGTTGAATTCTTCTGAACAGCATTAGTGCGTGGTTGTGTTCGTTGTGGCCAGCCTGTTTCAATGATGAAGGCATAGTCACTGATCATTGAATATAATTGGCAGCGACTGACAAAAAAAAAGAGCTGTGTAATTTCTTACGTACCCTTCCTGATTTGTATTTTGGTATTCTTCTCTGTTAAGGTTTAACTTTGTGATTTGTTTTTCTTTCGCGGTTTTTAATAAATAGTAGATTTTGTTTTTTTCCAATTTTTCCGTTGGCTATATCTATTGGTTTTGCCTTGGTTACGGAATGAACAGATTTGTTGTACCATTCAGTACATTTGTACAATTTTTCTTGGACTGATAAACCTGAATTTTCGATTTCTAATGTTCTAAATCTCTCTCCTATGGTGTTATGGAATCTTTCGATATCTGCATTTCCTGTATGGGAATTCGGTTTTGTAAAATGGATTTCTACTTCTTCTTGCCTAAGAAAATTTCTAACATTGGTTGAGTTGAACACATTGTCGGCAATTAAAAGTTTTGGTTTTGCGATTAAAGAGAAATATAAACGAAGTTTTTCTCTAAGTCTATACTATTCCTGTCTTCTAGGTAACTAGCAGTAGATTGTTTCGAAAATTTTTCTATGAAAGTTAGGAAACTATGTTTTTTAATAACATAAGTGTCTATGTGTATTATTTCATTCGTGTCTTTGGGTGTTTGTGTTATGTGGTACTTTGGTTTATATGGCTTTCTACCATATTTACTTCTACAACACACATCGCAGTTATTTATATATATTTGGATGAGTGCTTTAAGATTTTTCCAGCATGACCTGCTTCTTGTTTGTGGTATTTCTGAATATACCTAAGGGCTTCTTCTTAATTTCTCATGTCTTTAGCATGATATGGGCATCTATAGAATTTTATACTAGTGTTAAATAGCTCTATTAGTTTTTGTTGCACTATATTATAGTCGGAATCTGAAATGCCTGAATATATTTCTACTTTTCCTGTTTTTATAAATCTCCTAAAAATGTATGACATGAATCCACTTCTAATATCATCTAAGCTTACAAAAATTTTTCGTTTATTATCAATTACTTTAATTTCTTCCGTCTTACTTTCAGTACAAATTTACTTGGGTATGGAAGCGGTTAACAATGTGGACTATTATAGGAAAGTCATCATTCCTTTCTTCCTGTTTTGAATGAATAGTAGCGGCTGTACTTAAGTTGTCCATGTTAATGTCTTCATCTATTGCGTGAATTTCTCCTGTGTCTGCAATGATTCTGCTAAGAAAGTCAGCTAAAGTATCCTCTTTGTCTTTGAGTATCCTCTATGTTAATTTCATATTCTCCAATTTTAAGTAACCAAGTCTCGAATTTATATGCTTTCCCTTATGTTTAGTTTGTAGCCAGTTTATTGGTTGGTGATCTGTCATGAGATCAAAGTTCCTTCCGTATACGTATGGCCTAAAATAATTTACTCCCCAAATGATGGCCAACAACACTTTTTCTGTTGTGGAGTATTTTCTTTCGTGTTCATTTAGAGTTCTACTTGCGTAGCTGATGAGATGGTTGTCCTGTGTTAATACTGCTCCGATCGCGAATTCACTAGCGCCTGTTGCTAATTAAAATTTTTGTTTAAAATCTGGGTATTTGAGGATGGGTGTGTCAACTAGTAATCTCTTTAGTTTGTAAAATGCGTCTGTATATTGAGGATCATTTTTATTTATTTTAGTATCCTTTTTTTAAATATTTTGTTAATCCATGAGCTATTTTGGCATAGTCTTTAATAAACTTCCGATAATACCCGGTTATCCCTAAGAATGATTTTATTTGCTTCTGAGTTTCGGGAAGTTTTAGACTCTGAATGATTTCAATTGGTTGGTACCTTTAGTAGTAAGAATGTGTCCTAGGTATTCGGTAGATTTCGCAAAAAAAACCTGCACTTGTTGACTTGGATCTTAAGATTATGTTTTCTAAGGGCATTCAAAATTTTTATACTATCTTTATGTTCTTGTACTGTACTGCTAAAAATCAAAATATCATCGAGATATACCACACATATTATGTTGATGTACTTTCTTAATACCGAATTTATTAGTCTTTGAAATGTAGCAGGGACATTCTTTAACCCAAACGGCATAGTGTCCTAGTGGGGTAGAAAATGCCATCTTTTTCCTGTCTTCCTCTTTAATGAGGATCTGCTTGTCACTAATAGTGATTTTATTTAAGGCTCTGTAATCGATCACGATTCTTCATTTCTTTTTTCCCGAATTGTACTACTTCTTGGGTACAATCCATAGGGGAGAATTATTATCCCCTGTTCTATCATTTCTCGCATTTTTCTATTGATTTCCTCTTGGTGTATTTGAGGATACCTATATATTTTAGAATATATAGCTTTGTTGCTTGTTGTGATCTCATGTTGTACTTAATGAGTGTGAATGAGTAAGTTACCATCTTCAAAAAATAAATCTGAATTCTTAGAAATAAGGTCTGTTAAAAATGTCTCCTCTTCTTTATTCATGTCTTCGTGTCTTAGTTTTCCTAAGATGTCTACTGATTGTGTTTCTAGAGTTTGTATTTCTTCAGAATTGACAAGAGTCTATAAATTTAATTTTATTACCGTTTATATGTAAAGAGTCCTCTTTTAACTTTATTATTGCCGAAAAGGCTTTTAATATATTTTGTCCTATTAAGCCATCAAAATTTTTGCCTTCAAAGTTGGTTAGTTTCCACCACATAACATTATCTTCTTTAAATTCTTCAGAGAGAGGTGTAATAACTTCTTCGTCTATGCAGAAATTTCCGTTTATTGTATGAAAATATATTGGTTTTTTTAATTTTGTTCTTCTAAATTGAGGTAACATGTTTTTGTTTAGCAATGAAGTTGTTGATCCTGTATCGAGTAAGCATTTGAGGGTTGTATTTCCTATTCTTAAGTAAATTATCAGTAAACGAATTTTTGGGCTAGATACTGAAAATTTGCTTCACCTGTACTATTGTTTTCAATATGGTCTACTTCCATTGGAGTAGGCCCATTGTTGTTATGGCTAAAAGTTCTGTTTAAATTTTTGGCTACGTCTGGATTGTTGGGAATTATTTGCATTAAAAAAGTTTTGACGAAACTGAGTGGAATTATTATTTTGACGAACTGGAGGATGACTGGTAGTGTATGGATTTTGAAATGGTTGTCCTTGAAAAGACTGTCTTTGTTGAAATGCCCTGCTCTGTCCATTTCCACTATAATTTCTCTGTTATTGGTTTTGTTGACGTATATAAGTATTCTTTTGAAATCTATTATCATATTGTCTTAGTATTCCAGTCTCTTCTAAAGCGTATTAAGCTTCCCCAAGAGTGGATATATTTCTATATATTATGCTAGATAAATTTGGATGTATTCCATTCAAAAATGTTTTAAGTATAATTGTTTCATTAGTTAGAGGCGAAAACTCCTGTGGTTTATTTATATCAAATTCGTACTTAGTGTTTAACTTTTCTAATATATTTCTAAGAGTCTTAAAATAATCGATTACATTAGTATTCTTCATGTTGATTCCTTGATGATAGGGAGAGCGATATCCTTCTTTGATTCCGAAACTCTTTACTAGTTCTTCCTTTATTCGGGTCCATGTTGCTTCTGCTCCTAAAGCTCTCTCTACTTGTAGGGCTGGTCCTTGGAGTTTATTTTTTACGTATCTTTCGAACACAAAACGTTGTAGGATGACATTCTCCTGGAACAGCGGCAGTATTAACTCCACTCCTCTGATGAACGATGATAAGTCACACTCTTTGGTACCATGAAATTCCTTAACACGAGTTGCTTCCTTTATCAGGTCAGACCCAGATAGTACGGCGGGCTGTATGTTGTTGTTATCTTCTGAGGACATTTCTTTATTGTCAGATCCTGTTTGGATAGTTTATTCTAGTGGTTTTCCTTTCACTGTCACTCCTTAGGGGTATATTGTCTTTAGACACAATTTCATTTTAAAAGTTTTTATTTTAAATATTTTTTTTCAATAAATCTCTTTTGTGCTATATTGTCTTCAGACGTTGAAAAAAAACTTGCACAAATGCTTGGTAAAGTCTTTAGACTTATTGTTCACGTTATACAAAAATATATATTCTATCACGATTGTTTCAATGAAATCTTTAACGGTTTAATGGTGTCCTTCGGGATATTCACTATGTTCCGTTAAAAAGGATATTTTACCGACTGCGCCACTTACGAGTCCGAGTGTTTTTCAAAAATAAAAAATATATAAATATTTTATTTCTTCTTTATTTAATGAACTCTCAACAAGAACTGATTTCTTAATTCTATTTACAATATTTATAATTTATCTTTTACTTCAGCTGACGTTTGGTGAAATGGTTTTGCAAAGAATATTAAATTGAAATGAAATGCGGAAATGCTGACTACTTAGATTGCGAAATGATATAGTTTATTGCGCTATGAAAGTAGGGCATTGCATTTGGTAATCAATTATTATTGCTTACTATGTGAAGTGAGTTTGTTGAACCCATGAAAATATTACTGTTCCCAATTAACTAGTAGGGAATCTGTTGGGCTATTGGAATGGGTGGTTGACATAACTCGCGTGCCTTACAATGTTTCTGCTTAGCATCTACTTGACATTATCATATACATACATCACTATATATGTACTTACATGTGTACATGCCAACTGTACGCGATTGATGTATGAAAAGCAAAGCATAACAAATGGCATGCAGCAGCTTTATATTTAAGAACAAATTAAATATAAAAACAATTAAAAACGTTATATTCGACCGGGTCGAATCTTAAGTACCCTCCAAATATTTAGTAAGTGAATTTTAAATGTTTAACTTGGTTCGACAGAGTTCCTTTATATAATATCGTACGTCAACGCACACAGAAGAGGGCGGGGTTCAAAAATAGACAATATCATGTTTTCCACAGACGAACGTATGGGCATTGCCAGACCGTCTTAAACTTCATCACTAATCAAGAATATACATACATGTATACTTTATAGGTTTCAATTCTCTTTGGAGGGTATAAAAACTGTATTTTGGCAGGTTCGCTCTGGCAAGGGCTGTGGGGGAAACATTTCACCTTTATCATAAAACTCTAAAAATAAATGCTCGGGATAATTATTTTAAAGAAAATAAAATTTTTTATTAAATTGAATTAAGATTTTTATAGGCTAATTGTTCGAAGTTTTTAATTTAAATCTCAGAAAGACATCATAAATATTCCAAGGCACAAAGGCAAGTGAACATCAGTTTTTGTTATTCAACTTACACTGCAGAGCAGAACAGCTGGTTTCGAAAGATACAACCCTTTCACCATCAGTGCTCATGTGTATTGTGTTTGTCACCACTTATTACGTGGCTTAGTTGAATGTGATAACAGTTCCTATTTACACAAATTTTATTGTGAAAAAGGATCCGAGAACTGTATCAACCTGATGTTAACATGTTATTGTTATAATACCCGTGTTACCGTTTGATCATTTTCCTTCATGTGTCATTTTTCTGAATTTTTAGTTCCATCATACCTAAGTCAAACTTTTTGGGTTTGAATTTTATACTTAAGTCTGTGTGGAGACGTTTGCTTGGATTTGCTCCCATCGGACGCGTCCCCAGGTGGCGGATAAGGGGGGTTTGGGATAGGGTGGGCGATTAGCACCTCGGGATGGGCTGAGGAACTGGACACATCAGTGAACAGGATTTCAGCACACCCGGGATGGTGATCGTCCGCACTACCCCGGATCTAAAGGATTTACGGAATCCCTAGCAGACCAACCAAAACCAAGCACCCTAGCCGAATAAAAACTACTATGGAGAAAAACTTAGAAGATATGAAAGTTACGGTGCAAATCTTACATAACTCAGTACCGGCGGCTATTGGTAGTGAGCAAACAGGCCCCGAGTCGTCGTCAGCATGTGACTGTAAGAAAACAACTTCGGGGGTGGGCAACTTGGCCTCCGCTGTTGCTAAAGCTACAAGAAGCCTGGGAGAGGTAGAATCGGTGCTAAGGGTGATGACGAACCATCCCCAGCCACAAAAGACGGGCGGGGTTTCCGATTCTTCCCATCCAAAAAAACAAAGAGTCCTCCGAAGTAGATAGGATGGTCGAGGAAGTAAGTGCTAGCATAGCCAAACTCACCACGAAAAGGAGGAATCTTTAAGGCGCACAACGGCGGAAAGCAGCAAAATTGAAATGGAGGAATCAGCAGGATGCTTTAAAGGAAGGTGAAGCCTCTATACCCATCTACACGGAGAAGGGTAAGAGAATTCGCTCGCCGCAGGAGCAGAACACTGCTGGCCACCGTAAGAAATTTAAATTAAAAAGCTCCCCGCAGGGAGGCGGTGTAGCGGGCGATGGGTTCAAACTTCCTAAAGAGAACTCTTCGGGGGGCTCAAAGGGAGTAGGAACCACACCGTGTGCTAGTACCTCCAAACAGGCGATGGCATCAGGGAAATCTTCAGTGATCGGAGGAGCTCCGAAAGCTTCTAAATCACTGAAGAGAAAACCGGATGAAAGGAGGGCTAAGGAGCTGCCCACATATGCCAAAGTGGCGCGAGTTAACATCTCTTATTTTAAGATAGTAATAACAAATTCATAAATTCAAATATAACTAAGATAGTAATAAAAGATGATAACAAATCCATAAACTCAAATGTAACTATTCTAAGCTAGAGATAAGACAAACATCATAAATACAACTATTGTAACGATAAGAAACACATTTTCTCTTTTCTAACTTAATACAAATAACTCAAAACATGTTTTACTGATAAAAAAGGTACTAGTAACCTAAACAAAGAAAAACATATTTTGAGTTAGAACAAAGAAACATTAAACATAATTATTATTATAAATACATGCTAAGAAAAATGCGATAGTTAGTCTTAAGAATATTATTAATAAAAAGGCACACGTTTCGGTGTAGCAAAAAAATTAAAATATATTTTTTTGATTCGTTCCTTAAACAAGGAATTAACTGGGGGCTCAAGCCTGTCTAAACTCTTGACCACAGCCAAATATTCTTGACATTCAAGATATTTAACCCTGCTACTACGTTAGGGTCTTTTGATGACCCAAATCGTATTTAATATTACCGTATTTCTAGCTGGTGGAATATATTTGAAAGTTCTTACTACTCAGTGCATCAATTGTTGAAATATATTGAATTCAATTAGTTTTATAACCATTTTAGACTTAGACAATTTTTTATTGCAAGTGTTTACACATATCATGTTCGGGTCATTTTATGACCCTAGTATAATTTTTGTAAAACGAATAATAAATATATAATATAATATGTCTATATTATATGTTTTTTGCATTTGTCTTTCACCTCTTTGGTGTTTTACATGACAACTTAATAAACAAAATAAGAATGACCGACAAAACGCCCAAAAAAATAACGCATGGTTTCAGAAAGAAAGTCAACAAAAACCCTTAGCGCAGATTCATCGTCTGGAACACCTCTCTTTTGCGAATGCACTGGAATGCGTTTACAGTTATAATTTTTGTATTCAATAACAAGAAGCCAAATAGTGATCAGTTGCAATTGTAAATCTAAGTTTATAGACGATAGATTTTGATAAAACATGGAATCTAGACATACTGTAAGTATATATAATCTTAAGTTTTTTCTAAATTCATACTAGTATTTATTCGATAAAATTCTTTTTTGCATTTACTTGGCCATAATGTCAGCGTGGACAAATAACTGAGCATGACATTGGTGCGTTCTTGAGTGACCTTGAAGACGATGCAAGTGATGATGGTGATGCTAATTTTGTACTTTTGTAGGAAGACGAATGTTTATCTTCAGAACAATCCATTTCCAGTGGCACAGAAGCCTTCAGTTCATTGACCGTAACTAATGGCACAGAATTTTTTGATAAAGATCGGATGATAAAGTAGACAACAATACCTTCTTTGCAATGTCTAAGTCGTGCAACAAGTGAAAATATTCTTCACGCAAAACCTAGAGTGACTTCTTATGCTATTCATCGTATTTCGAAAATTCGTGATATTTTTGATGTATGCCTTACAGCAGCTATGAAAAGGGATATAATTCACTATAGAAATTTGCAAGGAAGTGCTGTTTTCAAAAATTGTCAAGCTATAGATGCAATTGAGTTCGATCCTTACTTGGGACCTTATACTTATTGGTATATATTTACAATATACTTTTTCTATTATAATTGTATAACGGACATATTATTCTTTTAGGAGTCTACCGGTCATACGGGGAAAGTCTTAATTCCCTGTGGGACGAGTTTGATGGTCGTCCTTTTTTGAGAGCAATCATGTCCTTGGAACGATTTAGCAATATTTCTCGTATCGCCTTCTCCAAAATGACAATGCGCTAGTGAACGGAAAAGGTGCAAATTTTGCACATCGAAAAAGGAAAAAAAGACCTTTACTGAGTGCATAACTAGCAAAAAATCAGTTTGTCCGTCACACAATCACTCTAACGACGACATATTGCATTGATCACAAGCCTTAAAAATATTTTTAAAATGCACAAATTTCAAGTTTCTCAATAAAAAATTTGGGGTCAAAATATGACCCGAACATAACATGTGTATTTTTTTTCTAACATAGTAGCAGGGTTAAATAAAAATTCCACGGCTTTGAAGAAAAGCAAACCAATCTCTGAAAAAGTGAGAAATTACCACGCTGGACCAACGTCAGAAAATATTCAATTCCCTACGATCTATGGGAAAAGACAACGACACAATGAATCAAGATATCGCAGCTTTACGAGCACAAATAGAGGTACTCACACAAACTCTACAGAATACTCAATTGAAGGTAAATACACTGGAGGCGGAACGATCTCCCCACACAATCATTACGCAGGAACAACATAGTGACTTCACACCAAATATAACTGATGCAACTCAGATAAATTTAAAAACATTCGAAGCCATACCGTGCTTCAGTGGGGATAAAAACCAATATCGATCCTGGCGGAAAAGGGCATGGGCATTCATGGAAAATATCAAACAATTTTCCAACCACCCAAATTACTACACAGCATTCACGATACTGCATTCAAAAATTGTTGGAGAAGCAGCAGACATCCTCATCGACCACAATACCAAGATGAACTTTTATTCTATAATTAACGGGCTTGACTACACTTACGCAGATCAACGACCATTATACGTACTTCTCGAGGAAATGAAGAAACATAAACAGGGAAGACAAACACTCTCAGAATTCCACAGCAAAATCAGCAAAGCACTGAACATCGCACTTTCGAAGGTAGAGATGTCAGGTGATAAGGGAACTGCATCCATGGCGGAATATGCAAATCAGGAAGCGGTCCGTACATTCATCACAGGACTCAACAGCAAATATGCAAGCGGTACATTATATAGCCATCATCCAAAGGACCTAGAAACTGCATTTGCAATCGCAAGCACTATATACCATGACCACGCAAATATGCAGTTCGACACACTGGCTACAACACAACTATACAACCAAAAACCAAACTTTGGACCACAACGATACGAAGATAGAAGGAGGTACAATCCCAATGTACAAGCTCAATTTAATCATCAACCACGGCAGGAACCCATGGAAGTGGATAGTTCGCAACAATTTAGACGTTCAACACAATATTCTCCACAGCAGCAATACAACCCATTCAGAAGGGAGCAACAACCAACAAAAAGGGATAGAATGCCTTCATCAAAAAATTATAATCCGAACAAAGTTCAACGAGTAAACCAGACGAGAGATGAAGATATACAATCACTTGTACCACACACCGAAGATACTTATGAAACCGGCAGCGCTTTTTTAGGCGAATAAACGGATTGCCATGTCTACAGAGGCACTGCCAAACAACAGGTAAATCCGTTAATATATTAATCGACACAGGTGCGACAAACAATTATATTAGTTCTAAGTGCAACATAGGAAAATCTATTCCAATAAAACCTGTTAAGGTAAAAACGCTTCACGGATACTCTTTAACGAAAGCAAATAAATTATTACACTATTAGGCCATAATTTAGTATTTTTCGAAACTTAAGCCTTAGAAGAGTTCGATATGCTTCTCGGGGAACATGGTCTCAGAGCCATAAAAGTAGAAATTAACTTATTTGAGTATAAAATCACGTATAAATTTAAAAGAAAAGAAGAAATTAGCAAACAAAAAGTGAATTACACAGTCAATAATGACAAATATAAAAATGAAATTGAAAATATAATGAGAATAAATGACAAAACCAACAAAATTCTGCCCTTTACAACCACTGTACAAGCTACAATTAGGACAAAATCAGAAGATCCTATTTGGGTGAAACAGTACCCGTATCCAATAGCAGACAATGAATTTATAAATAAAGAAATTCAAGCATTATTAGACAACCAAATAATACAACCTAGCAAAAGCCCATACAACTCTCCAGTATAGACCGTTGCAAAAAAAGGCACAGATGAGGAAGGGAAACCGAAAAAACGTATGGTAACAGATTCTCAAAAGCTTAATGCTCAGACTACAACTGACAGGTACCCTATCCCAGATGTAGCAATGACTATTCAAAATTTAGGTAAAGCAAAAGTCCTTACAACACTAGACTTAGAGTCAGGATTTCACCAAATCTTGATAAAGAAATCAGACAGAGAAAAGACTGCATTCAGTGTGAATGGAGCAAAATACGAATTTCTTAGAATGCCATTCGGCTTAAAGAACGCACCTTCTATATTTCAGCGATGTATAGATGATATTCTGCGTCCATATATTGGTAAGTTCGCTTACGTTTATATCGACGACGTGCTTATATATTCTTCTTCGCCTGAAGAACACATGGAGCACATTCGAATAATAATAAACGCATTACACAATGCAAATATGAAAATTTCTGACGAGAAATCACATTTTTTCCAAGACTCAGTAGAATATCTTGGTCACGTAATCAAACACAATAAAATAACTGTAGATCCTAGTAAGATCCAAACAATAAAGGATTATCCAATACCTAAAAATTTAAAAGAATTAAGGTCATTTTTAGGACTAGCTAGTTATTATAGAAAATTTGTACAAAACTTCGCTTCAATAGTGAAACCTCGTACTACATTCTTACGCGGAGACAATGGCGGTGTAAACAAAAAGCAAAGCACAAAAGTATTAATTAATCTAGATAAACCAGCACTCGAAGCGATAGAGGAAATTAAAGATATGTTACAAGCACAAGTCGAATTATTTCAACCAGATTTCAACAAGCCCTTCGAACTAACGACTGATGCAAGCAACTTTGCAATAGGAGCTGTACTTTCTCAGAATAAGAAACCTATTTCATTTATATCTAGAACCCTTAACCAAACCGAACAAAACTACAGTACAAATGAAAAAGAGCTTCTTGCGATCGTTTGGTCACTTCAAAAATTAAGAAATTACCTTTACGGTATAGCATACTTAACCATTTACACGGACCACCAGTCACTTATTTTTTCTATATCTGATAAAAATCCCAACACAAAATTGAAACGACGGAAAAATTTCATCGAAGAATATGGCGCTAAATTAGTAAATAAACCAGGAAATCAAAGCGTCGTCGCTGACGCATTGTCACGTCAACAGATTAATAATACTTCGAGTTGTTCACAACATTCAGCACAAAGTTCGCCAATCGAAAAATTGAAACGCGTGAAACAACCATTATATGCATTTAAGAATCAAATAATTATTCACTATAACACAGATAACTTAGTGCAAATATCTTCACAAAATATTTTCTCATATGCACGACACACACTTTTCTATTCAACCAAGGACGAATCATTAGACAGATTAAAACAAATAATAATCCCAAAAGTAACAAATGCTATAAAAATAGAGGAAGAAACTCTATTCCACGTCGAAGATAATATCATTTCTTCTTTTCCAAATGTAAAAATTGTAGTAGCTCAGAAAATGACAGAAGATATAGAAAACATAGATAGACAAAAAGAAATCGTAGTACTAGCACATAGACGAGCACACAGAAATTACAAAAATAACGCTCAAGAAATATAGACAACGTATTTTTGGTCAACCATACGCACCATGTGTAAAAAAGAAGCACAAGACTGTGAAATCTGTCTTACAAACAAATACGAAAGAAGACCAAATAAACAACCAATTGGAGCAACACCGATCCCAAATCACGTGGGAGAACACATACACTTAGATTTATTTTATATGAACGGAAACACATACATCACCACAACTGATAAGTACTCAAAATATTGCTATATACGAGAAATTCCAAATAAGAAAAACATACACAAATACATCGAAGAAATACTATCGCAAATCTATCCAAATGCTAGATTCATAATGACTGACAACGAAGCAGCATTATCAAGTATATGCGTAAAACAGGTTTATGAAAAACTACATATTGAGCATACGCTAATGCCAACATACCATTCAAGAACAAACGGTCAAGTGGAACGCACTCATAGCACGCTGATCGAACTCACTAGAGTCCTAGCTCAAGAACACAATCTTCACCAGGAGACGAAATCTTTGATGCCGTTCGACAATACAACAAAACAATACACTCAGTCATTGGAGAGAAACCCGAGGACGTGTTTTTTAACCGGGGAGCACATCCTGATATTAAAGAAAAAATCGAAATAAACACATCACATACCAAGCAGGGGACGTTATATACTCCAAAACGCACCGACGCAATAAAAACGTAAGGAAATACTCAAAACACATTGTAAAGGAAGATAAAGGTAACACAATAATTACAAACAAAAGCATTGTTATACATAAGGATAATATACGAGTACAAACATGCAAAGAATAATAATATTATTATATATATCCGTCGCATTCGGTAACAGACTAATAGACTTAAAAGACAAAAAATATATAATGATAGAGACTGACCCTGTATACGTTTTTCAGGACACAGCGTTCTTATACCATATGACAAACCTTTCTAGAATCTTGACACCCTACGAAAATATAGCACGGTTTGCATATAATTTAGAACAAAACTCTGCAGAATATTTGTTGATAACTAAAATAGAAAATCTGAAGTCACAACTACTTCCTAGAATCTCCAGAACTAAACGTTCACTTAATTTTCTAGGATCAGCCCTCAAACTTATTACAGGAACACCTGACCACGACGACCTAATCGAAATCAAGACAAGATTGAATACGCTAATAGATAATAATAATAAACAAAAGAAAATAAACTCTGAATTTGAAAAAATATTAGAAAGAATTAGCCCCGAATCTATTTCAGAACATTTAATACTTACCGAAGTATACAACGAACTACATTCTATCGCTACAATGATTAATTTCGCAAAAGACGGAAACTTTTATTCCGGAACTTTATATTTAAAAGATATTCAACAAATAGTGTCTAATGAAGCGTTAGATCTACCTATAATAAATATATTAGAATATGCCGATATTAATGTTTTTTATTTTCATCACACAATTGTAAACACCTATAAATACCCATTATTAAAAACGAAATGTAAGCTATTTAATTTGTATTCACTAGCATTTAATCACGGAAAACTATTACTAGACTCTAGAACAGCAAAATGCAATAATAAATTTACAAGTATCGAAAAATTTAAAAATTATCTAGGAAACTTTATATGCAAAATTAAGAAACCGGACAAATGTACTATTAATGTATTAGAAAACAGGCCAGCCAAATGCGAAGTAATACATGAAAATAACGCACCGCTACAAGTACTCGAAAGTGGAAACATCATTACAGATTACGAACACACCTGGAATAACGTAAAAATAAATGGACCTAAACTAATACAATTCAATTACTCAACAAATCTAGATGGAAAACAATACTACAACCACCAACAAGCACTCAAAGATGCCATACATAACCAACACGACGAACAATTACAAATAATGCGCATCTTAGAATCTAATGGTAATTACAAATTTAACAATATCCAAGAAATATCAACCTTCCTGATACCCATCGAAGAACATCCAGTCAAATACACACTTTATTTCATATTGGTATGAAATTAGCATTACTAACTTATGGTATGATTAAATTCTGCGAATGCTACAGGATAAACAAAATAGAAACACAAAGAAAAAAAATCGACGAGTTATATGAAATAGAACTTCTCAAGCTCCGACAGAGACAATATACAGTTTAAAACCAGGACGTTTTTTTTAAGAAGGAGGAGAGCTAAGATCTCTTATTTTAAGATAGTAATAACAAATCCATAAATTCAAATATAACTAAGATAGTAATAAAAGATGATAACAAATCCATAAACTCAAATGTAACTATTCTAAGCTAGAGATAAGACAAACATCATATATACAACTATTGTAACGATAAGAAACACATTTTCTCTTTTCTAACTTAATACAAATAACTCAAAACATGTATTACTGATAAAAAAAGGTACTAGTAACCTAAAAAAAGAAAAACATATTTTGAATTAGAACAAAGAAACATTAAACATAATTATTATTATAAATAGATGCTAAGAAAAATACGATAGTTAGTCTTAAGAATATTATTAATAAAGAAGCACACGTTTCGGTGTAGCAAAAAAATTAAAATATATTTTTTCGCGCAGGCAACTGGCAGAAGAGCTGAGCTATGCTGTCATAGATTCCATCAGGCAAAATCCCAGTGCACTACCACAAGGAGGCGGAAAGTGCCATAAACGAATGTATTGTGGAGTACATATTGTCAGGTGATGAGGATGCTCCACAAATTCACTCTGAAAGCAGCTAATTTGTTCGGGACGTAATGTTTCTGCAACTGGAGTCTGACTCCTGTGTGGAGGTACTACGAAACCGAATAAATAGCATTAAGGCACCATGGGAATGTGGAAGACTCTCGCTTGTGAAGAAGACGGAAATCCCAGCCCTAACAAAGGCTTCCTTTTATATAAAAGGATGGGGTGGAAGTCTGAAGACCGAGGCCATAACAAATATTAAAAAATTCAGAAAAATGGGACATGAAGAAGAATAATCAAACGGTAACACGGGTATTATAACAATAACATGTTAACATCAGCTTGATACAGTTCTCGTATTCTTTTTCACAATAAAATTTGTGTAAATAGGAACTGTTATCACATTCAACTAAGCCACCTAATAAGTGGTGACAAACAGAATACACATGAACACTGATGATGAAAGGGTTGCGTCTTTCGAAAACAGCTGTTCTGCTCTGCTGTGTAAGTTGAATAACAAAAACTGATGTTGACTTGCCTTTGTGCCTTGGAATATTTATCATGTCTTTCTGAGATTTAAATTAAAAAAATTTCGAACAATTAGCCTATAGCATCTTAATTCAATTTAATATAGCAATATAAAAATGTTCGTTAAAATTCTTACTACATACAAATATTATTACTAAGCAGAACAAAGGCCTCGGTGCGACGAAGTGGGAAATCTTCCACCGTGAGGGCACCTTGATCGTGGTGGATCTGGACAAAGCGTCCATGGCTTACCTGGAGGAACGAAAAGGAAAGGCCTTCTTTGCCACCTCGGCTATATATTTCAAAGTCGGGAAGACTCCCATTGGCTGGTCAGTAGGCATGACTGAGAAAGCCAAAAAGATAAGTCGGAGCCTAATGAAAAAGGGGATTCGGAGATTAGTGTATCTCAAGAGGCCCCCTCACAAGCCGTCTCATAAAGATGCTGCTGCTGCAGATAAACCTCCATCGGAGTAAAAGGGCGACTCAAACCCTGATGGAGCAAATAACTAAAGGCAAGATACACGTAGTGTTCATACAGGAACCATGGACAATTAAGAACAATGTTTCTGGTTTGAACGACCGTAACTATCAACTTTTTTATGCAAAGACCGGGGTAGACCCGGGGAATTATTATCAGACGCCACAACTTTAGTATATGGCAGTCGAAACATGCTGATGGATTCAGTGTATCTACCCTTGGATACCCCGACACTTCCACCAACGTCGGAATTGAGGCGCATCATATTTTCCGCCAGGAGTAAAGGTACAAATATCTTAATAGGCAGTGATGCCAACTCGCATCATCTCTCATGGGGTAGCACTAATTGCAACAGTAGAGGTGATGCGTTATTCGAATATTTAATGGCAAATAACCTCTTCACAGTAAATACTGGCAATGAACCAACTTTCATTAACAAAATTAGGGAAGAGGTTATTGACATCACTATATGCTCAGAAAACTTAATTGATTAAATAAGCAATTGGCACGTGTCGGAGTTGCATTCCTTCTCGGATCACCGCTATATTTTCATGACTTTAGACCATCCTAATCCTAACCCTATAAGATTTAGGAATATGGCCAAGACGGACTGGTCAAGATTTAGGTCTAGTTTACAAAACAAACTCGAGAACTATCCACCACCAGTAGATACTGCAGGGCGCATAGATTCAGAGATAGATAGACTAAGTACTGATATTAGGGAATCCTTTGAGGACAGTTGTCCACTCAGAGATAGGCGAAACCCAAAGAAAACCCCTGGATGACGGGTCAACTTATAAATCTCAGGAGAGAAACCAGTAGGCTCTTTAATAGGGGCGGTGGGAAGGAACTCGATATACACTGTGAAGAATATAAAGGTAAACTTAACGTCTACAATAAAAAGTTAAGGGATGCCAGTAGTATAATATTGTTCGTGCCAGGACCATTAAAATTCTCAAATTTCATGTAAAATTTTAAAAATTTGCATGTTAATTACCCAAATTTTGACTTTAATGTGTTTATTTTGTAATTTGATACTTTAATGTTTGTGTGTGTGTATTTTCCCACGGTTTAATAAGGGGGTTCGCATTGTTGTTGTTTTTTTTTTATAATGTTGGGGTAGGCGTGGGAATTTGTGTCTGTCCATATGTGACCTTGGAATACATGTCCGTCCATATGTGAGCGTGGGAATTTTTGTCTGTCCATATGAGAGCTTGGGAGTTTGTGTCGGTCCGTATGAGACCGTGGGAATTTCTGTCCGTCCATATGAGAGCTTGGGAGTTTGTGTCGGTCCGTATGAGACCGTGGAAATTTCTGTCCGTCCATATGTGAGCTTATGAGTTTGTGTCTGTCCGTATGAGACCGTGGGAATTTCTGTCCGTCCATATGAGTTTGTATAAGTAAGCGTGAGACCGTGGGAATTTTTTGTCTGTCCATATGAGAGCTTGGGAGTTTGTGTCTGTCCATATGTGACCTTGGAAATACATGTCCGTCGGTATGTGAGCGTGGGAATTTGTGTCTGTCCATATGTGAGAGTAGGAATTCTGTCTGTCCATGTGTGCTATGGCCTAATAGAAAATAAGAAATTTTTAGTATCTGACACAAAACTTTTTTAGGAAGTACAATATCTTAAAAGTGTTGTATAAATGGATGGCCCTAATGTTTATGGTTCGTTTCTTCTTGCTGGAGTGAGATTTCTTCTTTTATTTTTGGCTTGTTTTTAATTTTGGTGTGTTTACTTAAGATATTTTTGTGTGTGTGTGTGACGATTGGTGAGTCTGTGTGACAAATTTATTTCATTTACGCATATACATACAAACAAATAATAAGCGTTTATTCTTTGTGCCCAAATATTCCCTTGACCATTTGAATGAATGAACCATTATGTTTGTTGTGTGTTCTCTGAAATAAATATGTATGTATGTAGGTTTTTATTTGAAATAAAAAGACATTTATTTTAATTTTTATAAGCATTTATTTAAAAGTTTGTTAACATTTTCATTTTTAAGTAAAATTGCATTCCTTAAGGCACAAACACCATAGTCGTGATAGCTACAATAGAGCTATTTTGAATGCTTAGCTTCCATTTGTTTAAAATTAATGCAGCCAATGTCTTCAATGTTATAAACTGCTTGATGAATCATTTTTTCTAACCATTTTTTCTTCTCTCCTCCCTTAACATATATATGTGAATTTCTTATATTGGATCTTAAAAACTTGCAAACGCTTTGAAATGAGACTGATCCATCATTCCAGTTAATATGATGATAGTTTTTTGTTAACCAAACTGCTTCTCTCTGTTTTTCGGCTGATAAACATGCGAAATCAAAAGGAGGTTTTATGATGAAATTGAGGCATTCGTTGTTGGTGAAAACTACAGCTACTTCTTTTGCGATGAAGTCATTTGAATTATTTTTGAAACCTTGCAAGTCTACAAAAACAATATCACCATCCATGTTATTTAATTTATAAGACCTTCCGGACTTGACCTCTTATTGGTATGTATTCTATTACGCGGTCATGAATAAGAACGCAGAAAGCTGATGTCGTTGCTGGAATATTTGTTGCTGTTTCAAATTCAAGTTTTATATCAATCGGTCCGGTATTGACTGACTCGTTCTGATAGCTTACATCTACTACAATAATTGGGGCGTTGTCTTTAAACTCCTGGGCTGTTAACAATGGTTGAGCATCTTTCATATAGTAGCTTTGTTGAAATCTGACAGACATATCATATAGAATTGCATAACGCTCATGTTTAAATTTTATGTTAAGATCATCATAGGGGTAAGAGGTTGAATTTAAATGTACTTTTAAATTAGTCAGGTCACAGTGAACAAATTTTTTATCTCGTTGAAATGCGACCAGTACAAAACGTGGTCGCTCTTTACTTGCAGCTAATTTAACATTCCAAATATGACTTGTTCCTGTATTCAATTGTGGATTCATATGACAATCCCAGCTACGAAATGCCATCGGTATAGAAGCACCATTGTTAATGATTTTAATCATATTCAACTTGCTCTGATCAGATAATTGTACGTGTGGAATTCGCCAGGAGATGAGTGAAATTGTAAGATTCGATTTTTCAGTAGAAACGCTGGAGTGTAGAAGAGCTTCATCATTTTTATTGCGCAAGAGTATCAATTCATGTTTTCCATTAAGTATAACTTTGTTGTAGTCTTCAGCAAATCCCAAAAGTATTTTTAGTGGTACATAAAAATTAAAATATCCATTCTTAAGATTCAAATCATCAGTTTTATGCCATCCACCATTTTGCATTACAACGCTTTCAGTTGGTGATAGAGATACCAAATTTTTTATTGTTGTTGTTGTTCCTAAATACCTTGTATGATCGATTTCAATACCATTAAGCTCGTAGCGGATTTCATCAAATAAATGTGCAACAAAGTTATTTTTTAATTTAAAATTTTCTGAAAAATTTCCAGTTTTTTCATCTACAACTAAACCTTCCACATATATATAACTCTCACTAGGTAACACGTACAAATCTTGATTTTGTATTGAGATTCGAATCTCATCATTATTGTTGTACGATTGTAGATATGGTATGTAGGTATGATAGTCCTTTTTTATTATATTTTCATCAGACAATGGCTTATCCAATACGTTTATTATTGAGCTCATTTTGTTTTCAGTTTGAAATTAAATGACTTGAGAAAACTTTTGTTTGTTGTTGTAAGTGACCTTTGACGAGCAGATCTTTTCAATTGTGGTTTAGGTTGTAATATCTGTGGATGAGACGTGACTGCCGTATTTTGTGATATACTTGTATTGTATATTATCATTACTTAGTTGGCCTTAAATGTATTCGTATTGTAATTTCCTCTCGAAAATTAATTAAATCACCGTTCTGATCAACCACGCGCAGTGATAGAGAACTTATCTCTTTGGTGTTTACAGGTAAATAAATGAGATTCCTTGGAATCTCATCTATTTTATAGCCTGCAGGCACATTAATCGGAAACTCATGAAGTGTGTGTGATTTTGAATTGTTCATATATGTATTTGTAGCGATACTACTTTCAATTCGCAAGAGATTTACTTTAAAAATATTAACTAAGATCTGATCGGTCGGTTTTAGGATTTTACTATTGAATCCTAAAAGATTCCCAATTGTATTTTCTTTATTAAAATATATCGGATCTTTAGAACTATTTATTTTAACTTGCATCGTATTTTTGTTAGCTTCTATAAAAATATGCTCTCCAGGACTAAGTCGTTTGTATTGCTCTTCTATGTAGTCAACTATATCTTTCAATTCATAAGATCCAATTGGTATTTCAATTACATGTTCCCCTATATGAAACATATTGTTATAGGAGTCTACATTTGGAATACTGTTGTATGAATGAAAATCAGTTAGCGCACACTCATATGTGTCGTTTAAGTCAATAGGAGGAAAATAATTAGCATATAGCGCTGATGAGTTAGAGCTCAGAGTAAGTGTTATTGACATTATAACAGCCTGTTCACAAATAAATAAAGTTTACTACACAGCATGGTTTATAAGAATAATTTGCATATATATTTCATAATCTTATTTTAAAATTAACATTAGTTATTAAAAATATTGATGTTATTGTCGTTGTTATCATTGCGGATGGCGATTTATTTCATTTTCCAACTACAGTATTTCATCTTTGCTTATCCAGGAATTGTGTTGATTAGAAAATCCCAACCATTTAACTAATGCTTTGTCTCCTTTCAGTCTGATCACCTTTTCAACTAGATATGTATTTGGAAATCTAGTTCTTGACAGTTCTTCCGTGTAGAAGCCACCTTTAATAGG
Organism: Linnaemya tessellans; assembly: GCA_951800035.1. NCBI lineage: Eukaryota > Metazoa > Arthropoda > Insecta > Diptera > Tachinidae > Linnaemya > Linnaemya tessellans. Next base: position 52,850,581 of record OX637533.1, read on the forward strand.
ATTTCCCAGATAATCTTCTAATATGTATGTTGTAGGATATGTATTTTGAACTCTTTTGATTGTGAAAATTTCTGTTGTCCAATTCGGAGTATAGCCTTTCTCAAAAATATGTTTATATTTGCTAATACGTACATGGTTCCCTGCATTAAATTTTGACATTTTGTACATCTTTAAATGGCTGTATACTGTATTTAGGAGCTGTTTTTCATTTTTTGAGTTGACTTTAATCGGTGGCATTTTAATTGTGCGATGAACTTTTCTATTGTATGCATTAAGTAAATCTTTGTATATATCAAGCCAGTTGTAGGAACCATTAAAACTAAACTCTTTCCACATCATTCCTTTTAATGTTCTATTGAATCGTTCTACTATTGATGCTTTCATGATGCTATAGGTTGAGTAGTGATTGACGTTGTATTTACCCATCAATTGATTAAAGTGTTTGTTGAAGAATTCTTTACCATCATCTGTTTGTAAGTTTTTTGGCACACGCCCCAATTGAAAAATAGTCTCCATTGCCTGCGTTGTGTCAACAGCTGTCTTTCTTCTCAAAGGTACTGCCCAAGCATATTTGGAGAATGTATCAATTACAGTTAGCAAAAATCTATAATTTTTATTGTATGTAGAATAGTTCCCCATTTCAACTAAATCCGCTTGTCAAAGATCGTCTATTCCTTTCATAACAACTTTCCTGCGTCCAAACATTTTTCGAGCTTCCTTATGGAGCTCGTTCACTAAATTTCTTTTTGTATCCATGTCTAAGCTTTAAGAAGTCTTTTGGGTGTGTTGCGATCTAACTGATGCGCTTTCAGCAATTGACACAAGCATGTAATTTTCAAATCTATAAATTTTCTCATTTAATCTTTCAATTTCTTCTTCGAAGGATGCACTGATCTTGGAAATGCTTTCTTGCATTTTTTTATTCTCTTCCAACTGTAATATTATTTCATGTTGTTGCATTTCGATTTGATTTCTTAGAGTATTATGCATTTTGTTGTTATCGTCTTTAAATTCTTTTAATATTTTGTATTCTACTTCTTCGATTTGAGTTTGCAAAAACAATTTATTGATAGCATCGTTTTCCTCCAAAGCTTTTGCAACATTTTTGATTGTTTTGTTTTGGACATCAATGTTGTTGTTCGCATCCAAAAATAACCCCAACAATTTAGGTGCATTTTTCAATGAAATTATACTGCTAGTGTCGTTTAGATAATGTCCGAATTTATCAACAGACATAATTTATATATAAAATGTGTATGCGTTTATATAGTTTATACTATTATATTAGCTTCACGTAGTTCTTCAATAATTGAAACAATCTCGTTGTTGTGATTAGTATGACCTGCAGACTGTGATCATCCCAGTATATATAGTTTGATTTATGAGGATTTACCTGCATCACCCCCTTACCTAAATAATTAGCCTTTGTTAATTCCGATGAGCTCTTATGATTCTTCTCTTTAAAAAGTTTTCCAATAATATTTTTGTACTTGTACCCTCTAGTCCCCTTGATTTGACCATCGGACTTATAATCTCTTCTGTGTGCATTGGTAGTAAGTAATATTTTTTTATAGATTTCAAGCTCGAATTTATCATAGTTTTTTGGTGTTTTATGAAACATTAAGGAAAACAGTCCTGGGGTGAGAGCCCATATTTTACCACCAACTTGTATTTTATCTTGATTTAACTCGATGTTGCTACTACCAAATTTCCATTCGTTATTATAATCTCTATGTGGACCATAGTTAGTATCTAGTTCATTTCTCGATTGCAATAGTGATAAGTCAGGATAACTCTCGTCATCATTAGAATGTTGTGAATAAAAGTCATCTTCATCAAAATCGCTGTTACTTTTACTATTAGACTGTTTAAACATTGATTCTTCAATTAGTTTCTTAGGAGTACTTGTTTCCAACTTCATTGTTGAGTTCTGAAGATGAAAATTGGCACTGTCCTCATATTCAGTTTTCCTATCATTCTTTTCTTTTTTATTCGGTATATCAATAAGTTTAGAGATATTTATAAATTCTTTTAAAGGTTCTGTTATGGGCTGGAATGTATCTTTTAATTGCTGATGTGTATCTATTTCACCAGTTCTTATACTACGAAGCTTTTTCTTCAATACATTTCTTGTTGTCACCAAGTCTTTTAGAATTTTTTCATTCATTGTAGCTATTAGGTATCAGATCAGTTTATCAAGTATCACATCAGGTTATCAGATCAGGTATCAGATCACTTTATCAGGTATCAGATCAGCTTATCAAGTATCAGATCAGTTTATCAGATCAGTTTATCAGGTATCAGATCAGCTTATCAGGTATCAGATCAATTTATCAGGTGTCAGATCAGGTTATCAGATCAGCTTATTAGGTATCAAATCAAGTTTTGCTTAGATGACCAGTTATAACAATCACATGTATAATGTTTAAAGCCAGATTATGTACTAAGCGATACCTTTGATGAACAGTAATTTATATTATGATGAAGTAATCAAATGATTTTCTATAGCGACCATTGTTTAGTTCATTATCTTTACTTATCATCAAAAATCCATATTTATCCTTCCAACATTCTTGACATATATACTGAAACTTTTCAAAGTTCATGTCGCTGGCAACATGATCGTCGTATACATGTCTCATATTTTTCGCATCTTGTTTAAACATTATAATTAAATTGGCATTATCTCTTATTAAATGTTTTGGAATTCTTGTGTAGGTTTGACACAAGTAAAATGAATCTACATTCTTATGACGACCCATACAAAAATATGCACGTATATTGTTTTGGTTTTCACATGCAACATCATCGAAAATCATAATTGAATTGCTTTTAGCTTCACTAGGAGGAACAACGGACTCATTGTCTGCGAATGTGTAGTATCCCATTCCTTTAATTGGCGAAATTAAATTCTTTAGGTATTCATATTTAGGTTGATACAGAGATTTTGAGTACAAATAGATATTTTCAAACTTGAGACCATTAGGACTTTCTAGCAAACTGATCATTACATTAGTTTTTCCACAATTGGAGGGACCAACTATTAATGCTCGAATAGAATTTGGTAGCAAGGAACTATGTCTTATTTTTGTACTGTCATCTGAAGATACATCCACATTACGAACTAAAATATTTTTGTGTTGTTTTACTAAGCGCATTTTAATAACTACTTGTAAAATTCACAAAACAATATCTTTTATTGTAGATTAAAGTAATATGGTTGTATTTTATAACAAAAGTGTTAGTCACAAACGAACTATCGTTGGTGAAGGTTTACTAAATAGAACAATAAATTCTCTACCTTTTGAATTAGATCTTCCTGGATATCAGTACTGTGGACCTGGCACAAGATTGGAAAAGCGTTTAGCTAGAGGAGATAAAGGAATTAATTTATTGGATGCTGCGTGCAAAAATCACGATATAGCTTACTCCAAAAACAAAGAATTAAACAGTAGACATCAAGCTGATAAAGTTCTTGAAAATAAAGCTTGGGAAAGAGTTCTTTCTACTGACAGCAGTCTTACTGAGAAATCATTTGCGTACATGGTTACTAATGCGATGAAAGCAAAAACTAAATTTGGTATGGGTATACAGAAGAAGGCGAAGAAGAAAAACAATATGAAAATACTTTCGCCACGAATTCATTTATTTGATAAAAAATTGTTCAATAAATCAATTAAAGCGGCAACAAAAATATTAAAGACGGAAAAACCCCAAGACATTAACTCAGCTATTAAGATTGCCCGTAAAGTAATTAACAAATCGCTCAAGGGGAAAAAGGCACGAGTTGTGATACCACGTATAATAAATGTTCCAAAAATTGGAGGATTTCTACCCATAATTCCAATTCTAACTGCTCTAGGTGCAATAGGTAGCCTTGCCACTGGAGGTGCCGCTATAGCTAAAGCGGTAAATGCAACAAAGAATGCAAAAAATCAACTTGAAGAGGCAAATAGACATAATAAAGCAATGGAATCTATAGCAGTCGGTGAAGGACTTTTTCTAAAACCATATAAGAAGGGTTATGGCTTAGTTTACGAAGGAAAATCAAAAAACTGTTAAAGATGCTACCTAACAGACCACTATCTGATGTCGACCTGAGTCATTTTTGTATAAATGTACCATATTTTAGAGGAGTTTTCATGATAGACTCGCTACCAAAACGACCAAAGAAAATAGAATGTGGAATAGTCAATTTAGATTTATCAACAGGACCGGGAACTCATTGGGTAGCATATTATAAAAACTGCAGCGAAAATGAATATTTCGACAGCTTTGGAAATTTACAACCTCCTTCAGAATTAATCAAATATCTTGGTGGAAATATTAAATACAACTACACTCAACATCAAACATATGATACATTTAATTGTGGACATTTATGTTTAAAATTTCTTTGTGAAATAACGAAAAATATTAAATAAAATCACAAATATACTATACACATATATGTATTTTAATAATTTTTTTTATTTGGTTGGTTATATTAACAAATATAAAACACACATAACATTTTATTTTTATTGCCAAACGGGGTACTGGGAGTTTGGTATTAGAAACTCATCCATCTCAGTATCCAGAATTAAGCTTCGTTCTCCTTCTCGATGTACTCGAAATGTACCACTCGAGAGATCCTTTATTTCGTCATCTGTTAGACAGTCATATCGATTAGGTAAAAACATTATATGATTTTCCAATTCTAACTGAATTGTTGATCCATATTTTGTTGTCACTCGCTTTGCTTTAATTATAGGATATTTTTCTAAAATATCCAATTCTTTAGCGTGAATTATACTTTTATTATTGATCGAATTAAATTTTTTCACTAAAGATTTTACGGAGTCCATTTTTTGTAAACTTTACTCTTCGAACGTTTCTTCAAAAGTAATAGCAAATGAAGCTTTGGTAGTCCCAAGGAGCCTAACCGACAACATTTCTTGTGAAATAGCAAATGAATTCATAAAAAAAAAATAAAGAGGAAAGAGTGGGAGAGATAAAGAGAGGAATAAGAGAGTAATAATAAAGGAATTAACCATAGCATTGTTGATATACATATTTTTAAATATCAGAAAGACTACTTTCAAAAATTTATAAAAGAAATCAGTAGAAAAGGAGCATTCAATCAATCATCACTCTCGTCTGTTAATATATACCGAAATGTCTCAAATCAGAAATAAAATTAACAAGTTTTTAGTAGATTTCGAGTGCTTTAAACTCTACGATCATTTCGAAATGATTAAATTTTTCCTGAACATGCTTGATGAGAACGAGGAATATGGCGTTATAGAAGATGAGGACAAAAACGAGTTACATTTTAAATGTTGTCCATGGTACAACCCATTTTGTGAAGAAGGTCCAGATACCTGCCGCTGCTCCATATACCAATTAAGAAAAGAAGTAGTAGAAAATTTAATCAATTCATACTATTTGAAATTTCATTAAAATAAAAATAAATCAAGACTAAAACATGATTGTGTTTTCATTATACATTTATTTTTTTGTTTAATGTTAGCAACATAAGAATACTTCTTAGGAACTAAATTTTTTTATTTGTTATTAATTTAAATCTGCTTCTTGCAATTTAGCAATCTCTGCTAACAGCATATCTAGCTCATAATCAGGATTGGTTTCCTCTATCCGAAAATGATTCCATGCAAAGGTATTTATGCTATTGCTGTCAATTTTTCTTTTATCATCTGAATAACTTAAAACTACTTTACTCAAATGGTTAGTATATATCTGATGCAATTTAGACTTAAAAGTTAACATGGTGTCATATACAATAGACTTGTCAAATAAACAATTTCTATATGAACTTATACTATACATATCAAGAACGCATTTCTTTACCCCTTTCGACTTTTTAATATCATTTTGATACTGCACACTAAAAGAATACATCTTTGATCTCAATCCCACAAATTCCTTCATTACCTTTCCACAATTTTCATCCTTCATCATACCCAACACCTTTTTGTTCACCAAGGGTAAACCATAAGTATTATCTTGGGGATAATCAGACGTATCAAACTTTTGGTCGAGGTCAGTTTTGATGTCGTGGTAAAAGTCTTCTGTTTTTATATTATAAATGAAAGAGTCAGTGTTCATATAATTTAGTGATAATTTTGACTTGAATTTAGGTTGCATGTATCCATAATGGAAATCATACATTTTCCATTTGGAGAGCTCAAGTACACAAAATCCTAAATAAATAGGTTGGTTGTAATAGGTTTTTAGCCTATTCATTTCAATTGCTACCATATCCTCAGAAAATATTGATAAACTATGAAAATTTGGTTTGCATATCCAATCTTGAGCTCCTAACTGATTTCGATTTGTCCTATTCCACTTCGTAACTATTCGTACATCTTTTCTCTTCTCCACATTCTCCATAGTTTTACCGTAAACTGCGTTATTTAGCAATTTAAAGAAATTTTTCTCAAATGCATTTTTTGCAGTCGCCCTATGTTTGGTGTTTAAGTCTATGTAACTTTTCAGCCAGGTCGATTGCTTAAAAGTGAGAATCCGATGTACATTCTTTAGAACTAGCCCATACTTCAAACATTGTTTAACAACTCTGTAATGTATAACATATGTTTGTTTGGTGGAAAAATCTGCAATCAATTTAGTATGCTTTGTTTGTGGAATTTTTTTATTTTCCGGACAGAAAGGAAGATCATTGTGCAAGTCATGTAAATTATAAGGATAGTCTAAAGTAACTTCATAGACATATCCATCACTTGAACTATCATCTATGGTTTTCGGATCCAGATTTAGCTGATCAGTTGACAGCCATCTGAATCCTCCATAAGGTAGATATTCAGACATCGCCCAACCGTAAAGGTTATTGGCGTCTAAGTACACAATATATTCTAAGGGCTTCTCTCTATCGAAATCTTGTAAATATTTATTGTTAGCCTTGGAATATCTCTTACTGCATTGTACAAGTCCACCACGTATTCCTTTCTTAAAGAAATTGTACATATCTATGTCTGTCAGAAGTTCTAATTCAACGTTAGTATACTTCAACATAGCATCCCACGATAGTCCTGGTGCAGTGAAATACTGACATGGATCTAAATGGTAGATATTCTTACATACCTTTCTAAAATTTTCAAATATATCAGCAAGTAAGAGTACATCTGTTTTTAAATATACTTCCATGTAATCTTGCAAGGTTTTGCAGCTGAATGCATTCCAAACTTCCTACGCATGCTCATAATCTTCAATCGAACACTCCTTATTATTAAGATGATTGAAGAAATCTTCATTGCTGGAAGCTGGCTAACATTTAATTTTTCAAAAGAATTTAGAAATTCATAAGGAAAAATACCTTTTCTTCTCACAAGATCAAACTCTTTTTTGGTTTTGAATTGTGTTTGAACAATGAAGAAATCTTGTTCTGAGAGATTATTGGCTAGAGATTCTAAGCTCTCAGACATAAAACGTATTGTATCTAAAAATCTCAGTTCAAGGTTGTAGTTGTCGGTCATGTGTGAAAATCTAGAAAGTGAAATGTATAATTCTTTGTTGAGAGGAAGGACTTTTATATTGTCTGATCTTTTAGCCAACTCTTTAACAAAGAGATGTGAATCATAGGATGAATAATTGTGGAAATAGATTGGAATAAATTTTGGGATTTGAAATTTCAAATCGCAAATGTTATGAGCTGCACCTCTAAATTTACCACTTATGTGACAGTGATCTCGCACCCTATCACCGCCTAGATATTTGTGGCATATGTGGCAATTTGTAGCATGTTGAAAATTAAAATTTTCGAAAGGGGTCAATGCATCCATTTGACTTTTATTTGTTAAATAACTATTATAAATATCTTCACTATCATTAATTATACTATCTACAAACTTTTCCTCAGCATCTTTGCCTGTATATAACTTAAACTTATCTAACCTATCATCATGACTACATTTAATATAATAACTAAAAGCACAAGGTATGTGCTTTTTTGTATAACTACTTTTTCCACTTACTCTAATATTACTATCCTCTAATATGCACTCAAAATCCGCATATATGACAAACGGTACATCCATCTGCCGTTGATGATCTTTGAAGTATAGTATGGATTCGTCCTCTGATGGGAGCTCAGACACGATTTTTCCACACTCTAATTTGTGTTGCTCCATAGTCCTACCATTGTGAGTGTATTGCAAGCAGCTATTGCAAAATAAAAGTTTTGTGTGGTGCTTTGTTGTCTGGGATTTTAAAAGTCTATGGGAAGAAAGGGAAACATTATAAGTAAGCATGTTAATATATTAGCATATTATATGTCTTTACTTACTTTGATATGTGTTTTATAAAAATGTAGTGGTGATATCCTTCAGTATTTTCTAATAGTAATAAATTCACATGGCTGTGTCTTTCTTCTTTGGTGATGTAGTACGGCCCAACAATTTCATCGCTTTCATTATTATATCCAAATACATTGACGCTAATATCAGGATTGCGTTCTTCAAATATCTTGATACTTTTTAATGTTAACGGGAAGTTTAAGTTTTTAAAATCAATTTCAACTCCGTTTTGTAGGTGAATAATATCAGAGCTGATGTCTGTGATGTTGTATGAGCAACACCGTTGCCGTCTTTTAACAACACACGTATCCAATGCAGATATTAAAGCCCATTTAAAACAAAAAATGTCGTTATTTTCTACATTTATACATGCAGATTTATTTTTTAATTTTTCTGGTGTGCTTATCCAATTGGATCCTCTCACTAAAGATGACTTATTTACCGAAATTTCAAGACGAGCAATTCTTATTAAGGTCCACCCAGAATCCCGCTCTTGAAAATCTGACATTTTATTTTCAATTTCTTGCAGTTGTTTTGTTATGAGTTCCTCAACATCATCCCCAAGACATAAAAGATTCATTTTCGATCTATGCGAAATAGTACATAGTTCCATATCTTCGCTAGTAATTTTAATATACTCTCCAATGAGAGTAATATTAAATTTGATAATGTTGTGTACACCTAGACTATTTTCAAGCCTTTCCTTGATGACAGCTCTATTTTCCTTAACAACATCTTCCAATAGAAGACAGTCCTTAATTATTGGTATCCCATAAGTTATAATATTATTTTTAAATGCACTGTTTATTATGTAATATTTAGGATCATCTGTAACTTGATCCTGCTGTTCATTCAAGGAATTGGGTATATCCATATCTTCACTATTGTTTGTTTGACTTATCTCCATGTCTTTGTATTCATAATTGTCAGCCTGATGAGGAGGATTATTAGTGGGCCAATAACTAGGGTAATAGCTGGGTAAATTATATTGTTGCAACTGCAAGGGTACAGCGTATTGATATGGATAAGGTTGTACTTCCATAGGTAATAAGAATTGATAAGAACCCATTGGATATTCCTGCACTGGATATTCCTGCACTGGATACTGCAACTGAAAATTGTTCCAGCCCATTGGGTTATATGTAGGTAATGGATTGTATGCAGGTGTTGGCTGTTGTATGGACAGTTGTCCTTGTTGAGGTTGAACATGTCCTTTACAATGTGTCAAATAGGATTTTTGATATCTGTATTCCTTATTACAGATATTACACCGGAAAACTGATGAACTCATATTTTATTTTTTTATTTTACTTAAGTTTAGGAACACAAAAGAACTAAAATATTCAGCACTTGTTAGTTTTAGATACAAAAATGTACTGAATTCTGTCCTAGAAAATTTGTTTGATATTAATTCATGAAAATTTTTTCAATGATATAGTAAACTTCATTCCAACAAAGTAGTTTTCAAAGTCAAAAAACTTTAGCTGCAAAATATGTTTGTGGACAGAATAATACATTTCTTTTTTTGGGATAAAATTTGCTATAATGCAAAAATTAATGTAAACACCGAATTCTTGTATGTGTACGAAACCATCCGATGTAGGTAGAATGAAGAAGCATGCTTCATCATACGGATAAGTCGCACGTTTTTAAGGGAATGAAACTATTACGTAGAAAAAATTTATGTAAACAAATATTTTGGTGCCTGGAGACATGAAACAAAAAAATTATAATATTGAAGTATGCTTATGCATGCAGATTAGTTAAGAAATAACTATGGGAATGAAACTGCTACGTAAGCAATATTTATGTAAACAAACTTTTTATAAGTAATATACACAGAATACGGAAGCATGCTCGTGCATGCATATACGTTAAAAATAACTATGGGAATGAAACTGCTACGTGAGCAATATTTATGTAAACAAACTTTTTATAAGTAATATACATGTAAACAAACTTTTTATAAGTGATATACACAGAACACGGAGGCATGCTCGAGCATGCAGATAGGCTACAAAGTTTTATAGTGTAGTAAGGCAGATAGATGCCTTACTACATATTGTATAGAAAGTAACTGCCACGTAAGCAAATTTATGTGAACGAAGAGAATAGAGTGTCTATGCTACAAAAATTTTGTAGCTAAAGAAAAAAGAGAACTTTTCAGCGAATCTACTTGTTAACTTATAATGCTATCATTATTTCATTTCAACAATGCCCTCCATTTGGAAGACACCTCTATATAAAAGGGTCATGCGTCAGATTCGAAAAGACTGGGCTAAGCAGTTATGATGCGGGAATTCGAAAGACACCTGGAAGGGGACGAAGAGTTATTTCTCTCGCTAAATACTCAGCACCGAACTGAAGAAGACGACGAGTTCGAGACGCTATTGCAAGGTGATGAGGATGCATTACTTGCAATAAACTCTCAACAGCTTGAAGAAACGCATCGCCCACTTGTTGATATCATCAGTGTGGAAATCCTCCCACCAATCGATTTGCCAATATTTTTGGCAATGTATGAAAACTCGGACGATGCAATTTTGGATGAGGCAGCTCGTTCGGTGGAAAACTTACTTTAAAAGTGAAATATCTGAAAAATTTATAAATAAATGTATCTAAAAAATTAAAACAAAAAACTAATGGCTTTTTATTTTAATTGTAATCAAAATACTTATTTCAGCGGTTCGTACAATGGTTCATTGAAGCAAGCGGTCGAGCAAATATTTTTGTACAAGAAGCAAACACTTGTATGTACATATGTACATGCGTAAATGAAATAAATTTGTTGATATTTATGTACGCATGAATATGTACATCTTATCACATTGCATACTGACCCCCTTGCGCTAAATCCAGGAAGGCAACAAAAAAAAGCGGACTGTCACACAGACTCACCAATCGTCACACACACACACACACCCCCCCAGTCTGACAGGCAGACATTCCAATCGCCACTCAGAACACAAAAACACACACACACACACACACACACACATACACACACTTAAACATAGCATAAATATTAATATTCTACAAAATACAGAAATCGCACCACCATCCAGATCCCCAAATAAAATCCATCGATGATCGTCATGTATAAAATAAACAAAATATCAGATTCAATATTTATGCAATAGTAATTTTTTTTCTCAACGTCTTCAAGATCAGAATAATCAAATTATTCCCCCACACTTAAGCATTGCACACAAAAAAGAATTAACTGAATTGCTGGTCAAAATATCTTAAGTAAACACACACCAAAATTAAAAACAAGCAAAAAATAAAAGAAGAAACCTCACTCCAGTCTGGACAAAATATCTTAAGTAAACACACCAAAATTAAAAACAAGCCAAAAATAAAAGAAGAAATCTCACTCCAGCAAGAAGAAACGAACCATAAACATTAGGGCCATCCATTTATACAACACTTTTAAGATATTGTACTTCCTAAAAAAGTTTTGTGTCAAATACTAAAAATTTCTTATTTTCTATTAGGCCATAGCACACATGGACAGACAGAATTCCTACGCTCACATATGGACAGACACAAATTCCCACGCTCACATACCGACGGACATGTATTTCCAAGGTCACATATGGACAGACACAAACTCCCAAGCTCTCATATGGACAGACAAAAAATTCCCACGGTCTCACGCTTACTTATACAAACTCATATGGACGGACAGAAATTCCCACGGTCTCATACGGACCGACACAAACTCCCAAGCTCTCATATGGACGGACAGAAATTCCCACGGTCTCATACGGACCGACACAAACTCCCAAGCTCTCATATGGACAGACAAAAATTCCCACGCTCACATATGGACGGACATGTATTCCAAGGTCACATATGGACAGACACAAATTCCCACGCCTACCCCAACATTATAAAAAAAAAAAACAACAACAATGCGAACCCCCTTATTAAACCGTGGGAAAATACACACACACAAACATTAAAGTATCAAATTACAAAATAAACACATTAAAGTCAAAATTTGGGTAATTAACATGCAAATTTTTAAAATTTTACATGAAATTTGAGAATTTTAATGGTCCTGGCACGAACAATATTATACTACTGATGCCAAACGCGAATCCTGGAAGCTTTTCTGCGAAAAGGTGGACAGCGTTAGTGAGGCTTCCAAAAAAAAAAAAACTTCCGTCGAAACCCCACATTCAACCTGAGACACTTGTTGACTTGGAGGGCAGAGAGGATGGAGGTGTTACTAGGATTTCTTATGGATGCACACTTCCGTACGGTGCAGGAGAGCCGTCCGGAAGCAGTACACCCCCCGAGGAATATGGACAATCCAAAGATAATAATAGATACACAAATGGTATGTAGAGCGGTGAAGAGCTTTTCGCCCTATAAAGCACCAGGGCCTGATGGCATTTTCCCGGTTCTTCTTCAGAGAAGTATGGACCTGATAGAGGATAGGTTAGCTAATATCTTCACAATCTGTCTTACAAATGCATATACTTCCCTGGCATGGAGGGAGGCTAGAGTTGTCTTCATTCCAAAACCGGGCAGGGCAAGCTATGCAGATCCGAGGGCTTACAGACCGATTAGCCTAATTTCGTTCTTACTGAAGACATTGGAACGAATTGTGGATACAATGTTGAAGGAAAAGATACCGCACGATATACTGAAATTTAAACAACACGCTTATATTAAGGGCAGGTCTGTTGAGACGGCCCTACAAGAGGTTGTACATCATATAGAGAGAAACTTCGATTTGGGTATGTACACCATGGCTGTATTTATCGATATAGAGGGGGCTTTCAATAATATATCGACCTCCAGCTTTATTAACTAGCTGGGTAACTTTGACTTGGACCAGAGATTTACTGCATGGATCAGTCATATGCTAAGGAACAGGAAGATAAGTTGCGAGGTTAACAACACAAGGGTAGGGGAGAATGTGTGTTGCGAAACGCCACAGGGGGGAATACTGTCTCCCTTGCTATGGGTGGTGACCATAAATACCCTACTGAAGACATTATCCCAGGAAGGGTTTGCTCCCGTCTGCTATTCAGACGATGTAGCGATACTGATAAGGGGAAACAATTCTAGGGTTCTTTGCGAAAGGGCAATAGAGGCCCTAAATTTAGCTTATAACTGGGCTACACAAAGGGGTCTAAATGTTAACCCAGAGAAAATAGAAATTTGTATGTTTACAAGGAAACGGAAGATTGCACATTTGGAATCACCGGTTTTTCGAGATAGGACGATACAGATTAATAAAAAAGTAAAATATCTAGGAGTGATACTCGACTGGAGGTTATCCTGGAAGGACCATATGGAAATTAGGGTGATCAAAACCCAAAGAGTCTGAACCTATTGCAGAAGGGCAATCGGGTCCAAATGGGGAATGAGCCCAAAGATGGCACACTGGCTCCCTACGAGTGTGGTAAGACCAATTGTGACGTACGCCTCGTTAATATGGTGGACGTACTTGGAGGGGAAGGTTAATGTCAAACATCTTCAAAATATACAAAGCCAGTGCTGTATCGGCATCTGTGGCGCGATAAGAACCACATCAACTAAGGTGATAGAAAATATTCTATCAATACTGCCACAGTTGCCATAGTTGGTAACATTCTACCAAAATTGGTAATTTTTTTTAGGGTTGGTAACTTGGTAACTTTGTTTTTAAGGCTTGACAAACTATCAAATTATTGCTTTTCTTTTATAATTTTTCCGCATTACTCAACACTGAGAAAAAAAATCATTAAAAACAACTCTGTGAATGTGCGCCAAATTGTTCAACGGCGTAATATGCAAATGTCATTATGTTTGGTCAGCAAAAGATTATTTTAAATGACTGCAATATTAAATAATTTATTTAAATTAAATACGGAATTCGTAGGTATAATGAATTGAAATATTTATTTATGTTCTAAAATGAATTAAATCGTTTTATGTTATGTTTTTTATTAATAAAAGTTGTTGTTTTTATTATAATAAAAACAGAGATTTTTGTTTTTATAAAAAAAAAATTTGGTAACTTTTTGGTAACATTTTCGGAAAATTTTGGTAGAAAATTTTTTTACTCAGTGGCAACCATGAATACTGCCTATTGATATACAGGTTAAATACGAAGCAGCTCTGGCTGCTACGAGATTGATGGTGATGGGTGAGTGGCTGACAAGAGAACACACAACCAAACACCAGGGTATAGTACACGTCTTACCCGGGAACAACGTTCGCACGGTTACGTGCGATAGGATCCCTATTAGATATGTACAATCACACTGCACCACCATAATATTGCAAGGTATGGAGTGGGAGGGTGTAGGTACAATGGACCCCATAACTAACATATACACATCATATGTTGATAAAATATAATATATGTACATAAATTCCAATACAATTCATTTCGTTTGTAAAAGTAAATAATATAAACAAGCGAGTAATAAAATATAAAGAATATTAATATGCTTACATGTGAGCAAACACAAGACGTGAGCCTTTTGCTCGTTACACACATCATTATTGTTTTTAAGGAACTTCATTAATGCCTTTACACGTACCATAAAATGTCGACTTACAATTACTGGATAATTCTCAATAAGACGCTTTGTTTCATTAATATCTTGTGGATCAACATCTGGTTTTCCAACAGCTATTAAAAGCGCCTTTCGCATATCAAGCCAATTGCAACTGAATGTTACAAAGCAAATTGGAGGTCCAAGGCATCTAATTTGTGATATTAGATCATTTAAAGCAATACGCCAGTATGCTGATGATTTAAAATTTTTCATGTACATGTGTAAGTCTTTGATTTTATTGCCATCTTGACCTTCAATATTTCTTCCAAATGCTGATATAGTTGACTTAATTCTATAACATTCAAACATTGATAAAGCGTAGAAAAATAATAAATAATAAAATAAATTTTTATTGCATTTCTAAATGTCCTCTTTTTTGGTTTGAAATATAAACATGGTCACCGTAAACATAAGGGAATAGATAATACCATGCAAATTCTTCAGATTTTAGCTCATGTGCTTCGTTTACTATATTGTGCCTTGTTTTTCGCCAGATTTCATTCAGATTTTTTGAAACTTCAAGTTCATCTTCTACATCTGGATGTATTCCATGCACAGGAAACATAGCTGAAGATTGCTTCTGTTTGTGAGGGTAACCTTATTATTTAAACAGGTTCGTCAATTATTTCTTCTGCTTGTCGGACATCTACATAATTGATAGTAAATTAAATATTAAGAGAACCTGTTGCTCGTTTGCAAATCCTATGTAGCTCATTTATGGTATCACATTCAATTATACATGCTTTACCATTATTTGCACTCGCTCCTTTTGGTCCACATGAATGAGAGTCTGTAAAGTAGTACTTGTCATTATAGTACATGACACCAAGAGTCTTTGATGATGCTATCAATATACCTGTTTTGTGCTGACTAAACAGTTCACTTAGTGCATCAAGTAAAGCTTTTCCAATATTACCTTGGTTTACCGAATTTTGCAGACTTCCAAACAAATTGGTATTAATATCATATTCTATTTTAAAAGAAGCATTAAACATGATGATATTTGCTTTAATACTGTCAAAATCTTGAATGCTTAAGTATCCACTTCTATCCTTTTCATCAGTGTCAAGAAAATCGTGCTATATAAAGAATCTCCTTCAATTAGGTTCCTATCTAATATATTTGTTGTCCACCTGTTCGGATTTATCATAGTAGCTCTAATTATGTTTGATACTGTAATAGCACAGCACTGAACTCCTGGATGATTAAATATGTTATTATCACCTTGGTGCCATTATGCTCGGATTATTCTTGCATTTTCGTAAATGAGAATATAAACAATTCTTGATTCTAAAGCGTCCTCATTGGTAACGTTTATTTGTGGTACATTAAAATGGTTTACTCGAATACAATCTTCTTCGTTTAATTCTATGTCTGTATTAATTACAATATTTTTATACAAGGGATTATAAGTGTTTAACTATTCTAGAGCGCTATAGACGTTATCACGTGATATTGTTAACTCTCGTGTAAAGTTTAAGTTTTCCAGATGTTGAATCACTACAATAATTCCTGCTTGATTTGGTGACCTTGGTAACATGGTTGGTAGTTTTTCGGTTACTTCAAATATATTCTGTGCAAAAAGAACAACTTGACCTCGAAAACCATATTGTCCAAACAGCCCACTAAATTTAATCACTTTAACAAAAGGAATTATTATTAATCATGTGTATTTTGCATCGAGAGCAAACTAATAACATTGATTTGCTTACCAACTCATCAGGAAGATAAGACATTTCTATTGGATTAGGCTGTACTAACGAAACTTGATTTGGATAACAACATTTTGTACATATTTCACAGAATTGGTTAGAAAAAAGATTTATAGAACTGTTGAATGTTGTTAAGTCTGCATTAATTGCTTGAGTTCTTAAAGAACTTTTTCCAACCGGTTTGAACGTTGGTCATCTGTTTCTGGCTTCATGTTGTTCTTCTCTTTCCTTTTGCTATGATCGTTTCATATATTGACGTGCATTCCTGATTCTGACTTTATACTGCTCATCTGTTTCCTTTTGCATTAGATTTGCCATATACTGTCGAAAATGTATTAGTCTTGCTTCGTGTTGCTTTCCAGTTTCCATTTGCTTTAATCGATCCCGATCAGCTTTAATCTAGCTTGACGTCTTTCCTGAGATTCTTTTTCAGATTTGCTAAGCTGGTTTTTCTATTTTCTCATCTTCGGGGTTTTCCCGATATTTTTGTTTAGCTTCTCCTAATCTTCTTTCCCGTTGTGTAAAAGTCTGTCGTACCATTTTAATTAGTTTTCGGAAAAATATTTATCAAAATTTATTTATTTATTTCTATTTTATTTAATTATAAACTTTGACGGCAAAATAGTAAATGTTCCAAGAACTATAAAGAAATATTTGAAATAAAATTTTTCGTTTCATTTAAAATTATTTCGTAACTATAGAATTGTATATATATTATGTACATAAGTATAACTCAAAGGACATAATCCGCGATTATGCTCACGATGTAAATATATTGACTTTTTAGTAGGATGTAGTTTCTTAAATGATAAAATTTAAAAGAAACATTAAAAATTTAAGTTATCCTAATAAAAATACGGGCCACTTCAATAAAAATATGGTCCACTTTAATGATAACAAAATATTGTACTGTAAAGTTAAAATTTGTGAATCCTAATAAAAACTAGTTTCTCAAATAGTAGAAATCCCAATGAATATATGGGCCACCCCAATGACACCAATATATTGTTTTGTCATATTGTTTTTGAGTTGGCAGATTTTAATTTACAAACAAACACATGTTAAATTTGAGTGACCCTAATGAAAATACCAGTTACGCTAATGAAAATATGGGCTGCCCTAATTATACAGAAATATTGTATTGTTAAGCGTAAAGTTAAAATTTGGGCCATCCTAATAACAACACTTCAACGAAAATATGGGCAATCCTAATGATAACAAAATATTGTATTGTCATCCAAGATTGACCTGTGGTTCAAATTTGAGCTAAATCGGTTCAGAGGAAGTGGGTCAAAAATGAGTTTGCAAATTTGAACGGAATCACAAACAAACAAGAAATTAAGTTAAATAAAACAGTATAAAAACAACGTTAGCTGCCTTTTTGGTGACTTTTATGTATAAACAAATTTTAATATCCCAAGCCTGGAAACGAAATTAATTTTTTTTTACCAATGCAACTCTGCTTGAGGTATAAATAGTTTTATTTAAGAAAAACTTAAATTTTGTAACCATTTGGATCACTTTCATGTACTACAAAATATTGCAGTTATCCAACCCTGGAATCAAAATTTTTTAATTTTTTTTTAAATTATTCATACCAATTTTGTTTTTCGAAATTATAAAGAACTTTAAAGTAGTATAATAATGTATGTGCCAGAACCACTAAAATTCTCAAATTTCAGCAATTAAATATTAAAATTTTAATTGCCAAATTTGTGTTAATGGGATTTTTTTGTAATTTAATACTTTAATGTTTGTGTGTATTTTCCCACGGTTAAATATGGGTGTTCACATTGTTGTTGTTTTTTTTTTATAATGTTGGGGAAGGCGTGGAAATTTCTGTCCGTCCATATGTGAGGGTAGTTTGGTGGAGGGGTGCTGTAGTAACCAAAACGAGTTTGTATATGTGAGCGTGAGACCGTGGGAATTTTAGTCTGTCCATATGAGACCTTGGGAGTTTGTGTCTGTCCATATGTGACCTTGGGAATATGTGTCCGTCGGCATATGAGCGTGGAAATTTGTGTCCGTCCATATGTGAGCGTAGGAATTCTGTCTCTCCATGTGTGCTATGGCCTAATAGAAAATAAGAAATTTTTAGTATCTGACACAACACTTTTTAAGAAGGACAATATTTCAAAAGTTGTATAAATGGATGGCCCTAATGTTTGTGGTTCCTTTCTTCTTGCTGGAGTGAGATTTTTTCTTTTCTTTTTTGCTTGTTTTTAATTTTGGTGTGTGTTTAATTAAGATATTTTTAATTTTGGTGTGTGTTTACTTAAGATATTTTGTCCAGCAATTCAGTTATTTCTCTTTTGTGTGCAATGCTTGAGTGTGGGGGAATAATTTGATTATTCTGATCTTGAAAACGTTGAGAAAAAAAATTTACTATTGCATAAATATTGAAACTGATATTTTGTTTATTTTATACATGACGATCATCGATGGATTTTATTTGGGGATCTGGATGGTGGTGCGATTTCTGTATTTTGTAGCATATTAATATTTATGTTATGTTTAAGTGTGTGTGTGTTTTTGTGTTCTGACTGGTGATTGGAATGTTCGTCTGTCAGACAGGCTGTGTGTGCGTACCGATTGGTGAGTCTGTATGACAGTCCGCTTTTTTGCTTTCCTGGATTTAGCGCAAGTGGGTCAGCATGAAATGTGATAAGATGTACATATTCATGCGTACATAAATATCTACAAATTTATTTCATTTACGCATATACATACAAACAAATAATAAGCGTTTATTCTTTGTGCCCAAATATTCCCTTGACCATTTGAATGAATGAACCATAGTGTTTGTTTGTGTGTTCTCTGAAATAAATATGTATGTAGGTTTTTGTTTGCAATAAAAAGACATTTATTTTAATTTTTATAAGCATTTATTTAAAAGTTTTTCTAACATTTTCATTTTTAAGTAAAATTGCATTCCTTAAGGCACAAACACCATAGTCGTGCTAGATACAATAGAGATATATTGAATGCTTAGTTTCCATTTGTTTCAAATTAATGCAACCCTTGTTTTCAATGTTATAAACTGTTTGATGAATCATTTTTCTAGCCATTTTTTTCTATCCCCCCTTAACATATATTTGTGAATTTCTTATATTGAATGTTAAAAACTTGCAAACGCTTTGAAATGAGACTGATCCATCATTCCAGTTAATATGATGATAGTTTTTTGTTAACTAAACTGCTTCTCTCTGTTTTTTGGCTGATAAACATCCGAAATCAAAAGGAGGTTTTATGAAGAAATTGAGTCATTCGTTGTTGCTGAAAACTACAGCTAGTTCTTTTGCGATGAAGTGTTTTGAATTATTTTTGAAACCTTGCAAGTCTACAAAAACAATATCACCATCCATGTTATTTAATTTATAAGACCTTCCGGACTTGACCTCTTATTGGTATGTATTCTATTACGCGGTCATGAATAAGAATGCAGTAAGCTGATGTCGTTGCTGGAATATTTGTTGCTGTTTCAAATTCAATTTTTATATCAATCGGTCCGGTATTGACTGACTCGTTCTGATAGCTTACATCTACTACAATAATTGGAGCGTCGTCTTTAAACTCCTGAGCAGTTAACAATGGTTGAGGCTCTTTCATATAGAAGCTTTGTTGAAATCTTACATACATATCGTTCATTTTTAAATTTTATGTTAAGATCATCATAGGGGTAAGAGGTTGAATTTAAAAGTACTTTTAAATTAGTCAGATCACAGTGAACAAATTTCTTATCTCGTTGAAATGCGACCAATACAAAACGTGATCATCTATTTTATAGCCTGCAGGTACATTAATCGGAAACTCATTAAGTGTATGTGATTCTGAATTGTTCATATATAAATTTGTTTTTTGCTAATTTTTTCGACTTATTTTTTATATAAAACAATATTTTTCAAGCTTAAGGTCTTTATGATATATATATATATATATATATATATATATATATATATATATATTTCAATATTTCGTTAACCTTTGGCTAACTTCTTCAGGAAATTGTTATTATTTTTTATAATAAATAATAACAATTTCTTGAAGAAGTTAACCAAAGGTTAACGAAATATTGAAAAATAAATATATATATATATATATATATATATATATATATATGTATATATATATATATATATATATATATATATATATGTATATAAATATATATATATATATATATATATATATATATATATATGTATATATATATATATATATATATATGTATATATATATATATATATATATATATATATATATATATCATAAATAATATATATATATATATATATATATATATATATATATATATGTATATATATATATATCATAAATAATATATATATATATATATATATATATATATATATATATATCATAAATACCTTAAGCTTGAAAAATATTGTATTATTGTTCATATATGTATTAGTAGCGATACTACTTTCAATTCGCAAGAGATTTACTAAAAAAATATTAACTGGAAGATCTGAGTAATGATAATCGGTCGGTGTTAGGATTTTACTATTGAATCCTAAAAGATTCCCAATTGTATTTTCTTTATTAAAATATATTGGATCTTTAGAACTATTTATTTTAATTTGTATCGTATTGTTGTTAGCTTCTATAAAAATATGCTCTCCAGGACTAAGTCGTTTGTAGTCAACTATATCTTTCCATTCATAAGATCCAATTGGTATTTCAATTACATGTTTCCTTATATGAAACATATTGTTATAGGAGTCTATATTTGGAATACTGTTGTATGAATGAAAATCAGTTAGCGCACACTCATATGTGTCGTTTAAGTCAATGGGAGGAAAATAATTATCATATAGCGCTGATGAGTTAGAGCTCAGCGTAAGTGTCATTGACATTATAACAGCATGTTCACAAATAAATAAGGTTTACTACACAGCATGTTTTATAAAAATTATTTGCATATATATTTCATAATTTTATTTTAAAATTAACATTAGCTATTAATAATATTGATGTTATTGTCGTTGTTATCATTGTGGATGGCGATTTATTTCGTTTTCCAACTATAGTATTTCATCTTTGCTTATCCAGGAATTGTGTTGATTAGAAAATCCCAACCATTTAACTAATGCTTTGTCCCCCTTCAATCGAATCACCTTTTCAACTAGATATGTATTTGGAAATCTAGTTCTTGACAGTTCTTCCGTGTAGAAGCCACCTTTAATTGGATTTCCAAGATAATCTTCTAATATGTGTGTTGTAGGATATGTATTTTGAACTCTTTTGATTGTGAAAATGTCTGTTTTCCAATTCGGAGTACAGCCTTTCTCAAAAATATGTTTATATTTGCTAATACGTACATGGTGCCCTGCATTAAATTTTGACATTTTGTACATCTTTAAATGACTGTATACTGTATTTAGAAGCTGTTGTTCATATTTTGAGTTGACTTTAATCGATGACATTTTAGTGGTGCGATGAACTTTTCTATTGTATGCATTAAGTAAATCTTTGTATATATCAAGCCAGTTGTAGGAACCATTAAAACTAAACTCTTTCCACATCATTCCTTTTAATGTTCTATTGAATCGTTCTACTATTGATGCTTTCATGATGCTATAGGTTGAGTAGTGATTGACGTTGTATTTATCCATCAAATGATTAAAGTGTTTGTTGAAGAATTCTTTACCATCATCTGTTTGTAAGTTTTTTGGCACACGCCCCAATTGAAAAATAGTCTCCATTGCCTGCGTTGTGTCAACAGCTGTTTTTCTCCTCAGAGGTACTGCCAAAGCATATTTGGAGAATGTATCAATTACAGTTAGCAAAAATCTATAATTTTTTTTGTATGTAGAATAGTTCCCCATTTCAACTAAATCCGCTTGCCAAAGATCGTCTATTCCATTCATAACAACTCTACGGCGTCCAAACATTTTTCGAGCTTCCTTATGGAGCTTAGGGTGCGCCTTATTTTTAAAAGTGAAAAAGTGAACCTTAACTCCCCCTATAAATGTTCTCTATAGCCAAAAAATACGTTGTAAAAAATTTCAATAAGATTGGAATAGGAGAAGGCGTGCCGCATCCGCCCACAAAATGGTAATATTATCAAAATAAATTTCAAAATACAATATTACCACATCAATTATTTAAATATAAGTTCGAGTAGAAATTTTAAATATTCTTGGAAATTATGTAATGAATCTATTCCTTCTGAATCTGAGTTCTATAACGAATAGTGTTCAAACACTGTTATTTTAAGTTATGCCATTTTTTCTGCAAACAGACCGATTTTGATAGTTTATATGAAATAAATTCTTTTTTATAATAAAAAATAACTTTTTTTTTAATTATGTATGAATTTTTATTAGTCGAACTTTCTTTATGTAAATTGTTAATTTTATCAACGGGCTTAAGTTCGAATCTGCAAGACTGAAAACCATTTTTTATTATTTTCTTTTTTATTAATAAATGAATTTGTTCAAATTCTATTTTATTAATTTATATATTAAGATTGGAATATTAAGAATATTTTTCAATAATCATCAAACCAGCAGAACGGATCAGTACTGATTTCGAGGCCGCTACGCCATCTCATCAGCGTTCTTTGTTCAATTTTTCCACTTTTGCAAGTGGTGCTAGTTAGTAGGAATATCAACTATTTAACCAATATGTTAACGAAAATTGAATATGAGAAGTTATCACATTCATATTTTTAAGTTATTAAATTTTTGGTTAGTACGAAATTCCCCAACCCTGACGATTAATATTCCCAATATTCCATGTATCTCTTTCGCTTGGTTAAATAGTTGATATTCCTACTAACTAGCACCACTTGCAAAAGTGGAAAAATTGAACAAAGAACTCTGATGAGATGGCGTAGCGGCCTCGAAATCAGTACTGATCCGTTCTGCTGGTTTGATGATTATTGAAAAATATTCTTAATATTCCAATCTTAATATATAAATTAATAAAATAGAATTTGAACAAATTCATTTATTAATAAAAAAGAAAATAATAAAAAATGGTTTGTAGTCTTGCAGATTCGAACTTAAGCCCGTTGATAAAATTAACAATTTATATAAAAAATAACTTTAATAAGCCTCTGTTGTGCTTAATTTATTGTGATTTTTCAATAAAATAATATTATTTAGCTAATTACATGTCCTCAAAGGAATAAGTATATTTAAAAAAAAATTATTTTTATAAAATAATATTTTTAACTAATTTTTACTAAGCAAATTTCGAAACTTCACTTAATAAAACTGATTTGCTTGCATTAGGATATTGTTTCCTATAATCAGCTACAATTTGCATTATAAATTGTTTTTCTTCTTCATCATGTGATAAAACTTGATTAAATTCTTCCATAAGCTTCACAGCCCTTTCTGCAGTATCGTTAACAACCCTCAATTTACTTACAAAAGCCAAGCCAATTTTATACGACTGATCATTTTGCCATTCTTCAGGATCTTTCTGTAAGAAATCTGTTGAAATTGAATACCTTTGGAAAAAATTTAAGGTCTTTTGCGAAATAAAATTCTCGATATTTTTGTTCATAAACTGATCTATTTGATGGGGAAGAATTGTTACTTTCTTTTTATCATCTTCATCAGTCTGATTTAAAGCTGCTACCATAAGTCGTTTGAAATTTGTTCATCAAAAAAAGAAAGCGCTACTAATTCTGGCGAAATGTACCCTAAATGGCTGCAGAACTTTCTAGTTAGCTCACGACTTAAATTTTCATCAACATCATTGTAAAGATATAAACTTTTTAATAATGTCAAATCTTGGTTGGGTGCTTCTGTTGCAATCGGCGCTTTTATCCAAACTTTTAAATATATTTTTATAATGAAAATACATACATCTCGAATGGCATTAACCTCATATTCAGACGAAAATATTTGGTCTCGAAATAAATAAATTTTTAAGAAATATATTGCTTTAGACATCCAACGTGCATGGTGGAACGCTCCGGGCTTTCGAAATGTAAAATTTGGAAGCTTCCCTCCAAGGAAAACTATTGCCAACTGAAGGAGTTCTTTGTAATTTTCCCGTGGTTGCATTTTGCTTAAAGTAATTAAAATAAACTCATATAATTCCGTTGTATCCCCGATTACATTTTCCACATATTTGTCATGAACACCAGCTTTAAAATTACTTTTATCTAGTTTACTCCAGTCATCCCTGAATCTTTGAAATATCTTGACAGTGGGACCAGAAGATATTAACATTTTTGCTTCAAATACGCTCCGCAAAAGTATTTCAAATATGTGATGACGACATGGGTAATACAGAAGATCTTTGTTGAGTGTTTGTTCCAAAAGCACACACGCACCTTGAATTCTTCCTGTATTTGTTGCGCTTGTATCGAAGCGCAGAGCTTCAACTTTTTCATCGAGCTGCCATTGTTTAAGTAAATCAAAGACGGCCGCTGCTTGCTGTTTTCCCGTGCCTGAACTTATCGCCGGAATCCCGAGTAACTGCTCAGTTCCATCAAAAGATATAATTAGAGGAAGACGATCGACTCGTTCCCTGCCCATTAGTGATGGCAAAATTTTACCATCCCAATGAACAGTTACTGCTGGTATATGTTTCTCTTGAAACCTTTCACGAATTTTCTTGCCTGCGTCAAAACGAAACTTAGTACGTGGCCGGCGGATTGAAGTGGCATTTATTACTAAATCATTTACGTCATGGTTCAAAGCTTGAGCAGTTGCTATTAGAATTCGAACGGCATCACGATCACTAACTTTACACTTATCTAAAACAGAAACGAGCTTTGGTGTTATAAAATTTTGTCGACCTCTTTTTTTTCTTGAAGTACTGGTACCTATCTCATACATTGGGTCTGGAATTTTTTCAATTTCGTAATTGTCAATAGCCTCTTCGTCACTTGACTGTGATTCAAAGTTGTCATATTCGCCTACATTTTTTAAAAATAAATTAGTACAAAGAACACTTTAACTTAAAAATTTACCTTGCAATACGGCCGTATGTTTGTCTTGAAAACATTCTTTATTCTTCTCTCGAATCGATTTGGCTTTCTCTTTTTTTGCCAATTTGCAGTCACTACCTATCATTGCTCCAGGTCTTCCTTTTTTTCTTTGATTTATTAAAAAAATCTTATCTTCCGCTATAGAGATCATATCCAATGCATTAGAATGTGCAACGTCAAACAAATCGTCAAATTTATCAACAAAATCCTTCTCACGTTTCTCCTGTACTAATGTTTGGCGTTTCGAGCTTTTCTGTAAATTTCTCCATTCTAAATATAAACTTTCTACTTTTAAAACACATTTATCAGTAGATCTTATTGGGATTCGTGCTTTGTTCCATAAAACTTCTACTTCTTTTACTACAAGAGAAGCACTTGCACGAAGTTCTAGCTTTACCTTCCTCATGTTATAAAACAATACACGCAAGACTTGAGCATTAGAAGGCAGCTTGGCACCTATTATTTGGCTTTCATCATAGCCGAGAAGGTACACTTGTTCTTTTGCTCTTGTGTTCATTTTATTTATTTTTTCTTTAATTTTACAAACTTACAGACTTATTGGTTTTAGGTTTTTATTTGTTTATTAACAATTTTACTTTTTAACTTTCTAACAGCGGTACTATTTCTCAAGTGAAAAAATGTATTTAATCAAAGAACACTTTAATGGGGGGACTCACCGTTTTGTTTAAAATTTGTGGCGAGATTACACAACTATTCATTATTAAAGTTCTAGAGCTACCAGATTTATATATGCATTTTTTATCCCTTGTCTTACCTTACAAACCAAAAAACTTTACTTATTTTGATAATAACTGTTAAAATCCATGTATGGCTGAGCATGTGAATGAAAAAATTTCAAAACTTTAAAAACCGCAGTCTTATTATAATTTTTAGGACATTTTTATACACAGAACAATTCAATTTACTATAATTCACCTAAAAAGATAGCACCGCTTTCCTCCAAAGCTTTTGCAACATTTTTGATTCTTTTGTTTTGGACATCAATATTGTTGTTCGCATTCAAAAAGAACCCCAACAATTTAGGTGTATTCTTCAATGAAATTATACTGCTAGTGTCATTTAGATAATGTCAGAATTTATCAACAGACATAATTTATATATAAAATGTGTATGCGTTTATCTAGTTTATACTATTATATGTATTAGCTTCACGTAGTTCTTCAATAATTGAGACAATCTCGTTGTTGTGATTAGTATGACCTGCAGACTGTGATGCAAACAGTAGTCTAAGTCGATCTACCAACTCGTATGTATATATAGTTTGATTTATGAGGATTTGCCTGCATCAAACCTTTGCCTAAATAATTAGCCTTTGTTAATTCCGATGAGCTCTTATGAATTTTCTCTTTACAAAATGTTTTCCAAAAATATGTTTGTACTTGTACCCTCTTGATTTGGCCATCGGACTTATAATCTCCTCTGTGTGCATTGGTAGTAAGTAATATTTTTTTATAGATTTCAAGCTCGAATTTATCATAGTTTTTTGGTGTTTTATGAAACATTAAAGAAAACAGTTCTGGGGTGAGAGCCCATATTTGACATCCAACTTGTATTTTATCTTGATTTAACTCGATGTTGCTACTACCAAATTTCCATTCGTTATTATAATCTCTATGTGGACCATAGTTAGTATCTAGTTCATTTCTCGATTGCAATTGTTATAAGTCAGGATAACTCTCGTCATGATTAGAATGTTGTGAATAAAAGTCATCTTCATCAAAATCGCTGTTACTTTTACTATTAGACTGTTTAAACATTGATTCTTCAATTAGTTTCTTAGGAGTACTTGTTTCCAACTTCATTGTTGAGTTCTGAAGATGAAAATTGGCACTGTCCTCATATTCAGTTTTCTTATCATTCTTTTCTTTTTTATTCGGTATATCAATATGTTTAAAGCTATTTATAAATTCTTTTAAAGGTTTTGTTATGGGCTTGAATGTATATCTTAATTGCTGATGTGTATCTATTTCACCACTTTTTATACTACGAAGCTTTTTCTTCAATATATTTTTTGTTGTCACCAAGTCTTTTAGAATTTTTTCATTCATTTTAGCTATTAGGTATCAGATCAGCTTATTAAGTATCAGATCAGTTTATCAGGTATCAGATCAGCTTATCACGTATCAGATCAGTTTATCAGGTGTCAGATCAGTTTATCAGATCAGGTATCAAATCAGGTTATCAGGTATCAGATCAGCTTATCAGGTATCAGTTTATCAGGTGTCAGATAAGGTTGTCAGATCAGGTATCAGATCAGTTTATCAGGTATCAGATGAGGTTATCAGATCAGTTTATTAGGTATCATATCAAGTTTTGCTTAGATGACCAGTTATAACAATCACATGTTTAAAGCCAGATTTATCCTTCCAACATTCTTGACATATATACTGAAACTTTTCAAAGTTCATGTAGCTGGCAACATGATCATCGTATACATGTCTCATATTTTCCCAACTTGTTTAAACATTATAATTAAATTGGCATTATCTCTTATTAAATGTTTTGGAATTCTTGTGTAGGTTTGACACAAGTAAAATGAGTCAAAAATATGCACGTATATTGTTTTCGTTTTCACATGCAACATCATCGAAAATCATAATTGAATTGCTTTTAGCTTCGCTAGGAGGAACAACGGAGTCATTGTCTGTGAATGTATAGTGTCCCATTCCTTTAATTGGCGAAATTAAATCCTTTAGGTATTCATATTTAGGTTGATACAGAGATTTTGAGTACAAATTGATATTTTCAAACTTGAGACCATTAGGACTTTCTAGCAAACTGATCATTACATTAGTTTTTCCACAATTGGGGGGGACCAACTATTAATGCTCGAATAGAATTTGGTAGCAAGGAACTATGTCTTATTTTTGTACTGTCATTTGAAGATACATCCACATTACGAACTAAAATATTTTTGTGTTGTTTTACTAAGCGCATTTCAATAAATACTTGTAAAATTCACAAAACAATCTGCCTTATTACCGTTCTCGAATCGACTCGAGTGTTTGTAATAGATTAAAGAAACATTGTGAATTTTTCTTTAATTTATTACATTCTTTCGAGTCGAATCGAGAACCGTAATAAGGCCTAATATCTTTTATTCTAGAATAAAATAATATGGTTACGTTTTATAAAAAAATCAATGAGTGTTCGAACTCACGGGCGATGTGTTAACACCTATTTGTTTACTTATTTTATATTAAACCCACAAAAAACAAAGAGAATGCAAAGCAACAGACAAATGTACATACATACATTGTTATGTTTGTACATAAGCTACATACGTTGCAGTCTTGCTATCTCATTTTTATATATGTACGTATAACCACGTCACTATTCTCTTTGCTTTGCATAAGACAAAACCGAAGATCAACATAAAACACTTTTTTAATATTACTCCAAATTAAAACACTTAAATCTCCGCTCGCCGATATCGGATTAATTTGGCCTAAACTCTTCGTCGAAACCCGTACTAGCGTTTTAATCCAAAAATTAATAAAATCGGCTATGAATTTCCGGAGAAAATCGTGTGGGAAAATTATATGAAAATCGCCCAATAATCACTTTCAATACCGACTGCCAAGCAACGAACAAACAAAGTCTTACACTTGCGTATGTATTGAAACTGATAGTTTACTGCCCTAGAGGCGCGCGTATAGATGTTAACTCATCAAAAAAACATTCAGTCATAAGAAAACTATCGTTGGAAAAGGTTTACTAAATAAAATAATAAATTCTCTACCTTTTGAATTACATCTTTCTGGATATCAGTACTGTGACCTGGCGCAAGATTACAAAAGCATTTATCTAGAGGAGATAAAGGAATTAATTTATTGGATGCTACTTGCAAAAATCACGATATAGCTTACTCAAAAAACAAAGAATTAAACAGTAGACATCAAGCTGATAAAATTCTTGAAAATAAAGCTTGGGAAAGAGTTCTTTCAAACGATAGCAATCTTGCAGAAAAAACATTTGCATATATGGTGACCAATGCAATGAAAGCAAAAACTAAATTTGGTATGGGTATGGAGAAGAAGAGCCGAAATAGGCAAAGACTATCGCCACGAACTCATTTAAATGACAAAAAGCTGTTCAATATTTCAATTAGAGCAGCAACAAAAACATTACGGAAGGAAAACCCACAAGACATTAACTCGGCCATTAAAATCGCTCGTAAGGTTATCAACAGATCACTTAAGGGGAAAAAGGCACGCGTTGTAATACCACGCATAATCAATTTTCCGAAAATTGCTGGATTTTTACCGCTAATTTCGATTCTAACTGCGCTAGGTGCACTTGGTAGTCTAACAACTGGAGGTGCCGCTATAGCTAAGACTGTAAATGCAACCAAGGACGCAAAAAAACAACTTGAGGAAGCCACCAGACACAATAAGGCAATGGGGTCTATTGCTGTGGGAGAAGGACTGTACCTTAAACCATATAAAACGGGTTATGGACTTGTTTGTAAGGATCATTCAAAAAGCTATTAGAAATGCTACCCAACAGATCATTATCAGAATTTGATCTAAGAAAATTTTCAAGAAATATTCCACACTTTAGAGGAATTTATATGTTGGACTCTCTACCAAAACGGCCAAGGACAGTAGAATGTGGAATAATTAATTTAGATTTATCAACAGGACCAGGTACTCATTTTGTAGCATACTATAGAAACAAGGATGAAAAACAATATTTCGACAGCTTTGGAAATTTACAGCCTCCTTTAGAAGTAATCAAATATCTAGGAAGAAATATTGAATACAACTACACTCAATATCAAAACTTTAATGCATTTAATTGTGGTCATTTATGTTTAAAATTTCTTTATGAAACAACTAAAGAGTTGAAATAAAACAGAAGCATATATATGTATATATTAAAAAAATCTTTCGTTGTTTTATTGTAAAGGGTGGTTAAATTTCAAGGGCCGATGTTGATTTTGAATAAAACACAAACTATTTAGAAAATTATTGTAATTTTATTTTATTATAATATATTGGTATTACTCAATTATGTATGGAACAAAATATCGGCCAAATGGGCCGCGACCACGGCGGCACACCTCCATCCGATGGTCCAAATTTTCGATGACCCTGAGGCATAATGGAGGTTCTATGCCGTTAATGTGCCGAATTATCTCATCCTTTAGCTCTTGAATTGTTGCTGGCTTATCGACGTACACCTTTTCTTTCAAATAACCCCAAAGAAAAAAGTTCAACGGTGTCAAATCACATGATCTTGGCGGCCAATTGACATAGCCATTACGTGAGATAACACGGCCAATGAATTTGTTGCGCAAAAGAGCCATTGTTTCGTTAGCTGTGTGGTAAGTGGCACCGTCCTGCTGAAACCACATATCGTCCACATCCATATCTTCCAATTCGGGCTATAAAAAGTTCGTTATCATCTCACGATAGCGAACACCATTCACAGTAACTGCCTGACCGTCCTCATTTTGGAAAAAATACGGCCCGATGATGCCGCCAGCCCATAAACCGCACCAAACAGTCACTCTTTGTGGGTGCATTGGTTTTTCGACAATCACTCTTGGATTCTCATTCGCCCAAATACGACAATTCTGCTTATTGACGAATCCACTGAGGTAAAAATGTGCCTCATTTAATTGAGCGAACAAATCACGAAGTGCACGATATGCATTTTGATTTGAACGCCCATTTTCATAATAAGTCTGGATTACTTTACCACGTTGTTGGATTGTGTATCTCTCCATGGTTCAAATTGAGTAAGTCTGAAAGTAGTATAATATTGTTCGTGCCAGGACCATTAAAATTCTCAAATTTCATGTAAAATTTTAAAAATTTGCATGTTAATTACCCAAATTTTGATTTTAATGTGTTTATTTTGTAATTTGATACTTTAATGTTTGTGTGTGTGTATTTTCCCACGGTTTAATAAGGGGGTTCGCATTGTTGTTGTTTTTTTTTATAATGTTGGGGTAGGCGTGGGAATTTGTGTCTGTCCATATGTGACCTTGGAATACATGTCCGTCCATATGTGAGCGTGGGAATTTTTGTCTGTCCATATGAGAGCTTGGGAGTTTGTGTCGGTCCGTATGAGACCGTGGGAATTTCTGTCCGTCCATATGTGAGCTTATGAGTTTGTGTCTGTCCGTATGAGACCGTGGGAATTTCTGTCCGTCCATATGAGTTTGTATAAGTAAGCGTGAGACCGTGGGAATTTTTTGTCTGTCCATATGAGAGCTTGGGAGTTTGTGTCTGTCCATATGTGACCTTGGAAATACATGTCCGTCGGTATGTGAGCGTGGGAATTTGTGTCTGTCCATATGTGAGCGTAGGAATTCTGTCTGTCCATGTGTGCTATGGCCTAATAGAAAATAAGAAATTTTTAGTATCTGACACAAAACTTTTTTAGGAAGTACAATATCTTAAAAGTGTTGTATAAATGGATCGCCCTAATGTTTATGGTTCGTTTCTTCTTGCTGGAGTGAGATTTCTTCTTTTATTTTTGGCTTGTTTTTAATTTTGGTGTGTTTACTTAAGATATTTTGTCCAGGCTGGAGTGAGGTTTCTTCTTTTATTTTTTGCTTGTTTTTAATTTTGGTGTGTGTTTACTTAAGATATTTTGACCAGCAATTCAGTTATTTCTTTTTTGTGTGCAATGCTTAAGTGTGGGGGAATAATTTGATTATTCTGATCTTGAAGACGTTGAGAAAAAAAATTTACTATTGCATAAATATTGAATCTGATATTTTGTTTATTTTATACATAACGATCATCGATGGATTTTATTTGGGGATCTGGATGGTGGTGCGATTTCTGTATTTTGTAGAATATTAATATTTATGCTATGTTTAAGTGTGTGTATGTGTGTGTGTGTGTGTTTTTGTGTTCTGAGTGGCGATTGGAATGTCAGACTGGGGGGGTGTGTGTGTGTGTGACGATTGGTGAGTCTGTGTGACAGTCCGCTTTTTTTTGTTGCCTTCCTGGATTTAGCGCAAGTGGGTCAGTATGCAATGTGATAAGATGTACATATTCATGCGTACATAAATATCTACAAATTTATTTCATTTACGCATATACAGACAAACAAATAATAAGCGTTTATTCTTTGTGCCCAAATATTCCCTTGACCATTTGAATGAATGAACCATTATGTTTGTTGTGTGTTCTCTGAAATAAATATGTATGTATGTAGGTTTTTATTTGAAATAAAAAACATTTATTTTAATTTTTATAAGCATTTATTTAAAAGTTTGTTAACATTTTCATTTTTAAGTAAAATTGCATTCCTTAAGGCACAAACACCATAGTCGTGATAGCTACAATAGAGATATTTTGAATGCTTAGCTTCCATTTGTTTAAAATTAATGCAGCCAATGTCTTCAATGTTATAAACTGCTTGATGAATCATTTTTTCTAACCATTTTTTCTTCTCTCCTCCCTTAACATATATATGTGAATTTCTTATATTGGATCTTAAAAACTTGCAAACGCTTTGAAATGAGACTGATCCATCATTCCAGTTAATATGATGATAGTTTTTTGTTAACCAAACTGCTTCTCTCTGTTTTTCGGCTGATAAACATGCGAAATCAAAAGGAGGTTTTATGATGAAATTGAGGCATTCGTTGTTGGTGAAAACTACAGCTACTTCTTTTGCGATGAAGTCATTTGAATTATTTTTGAAACCTTGCAAGTCTACAAAAACAATATCACCATCCATGTTATTTAATTTATAAGACCTTCCGGACTTGACCTCTTATTGGTATGTATTCTATTACGCGGTCATGAATAAGAACGCAGAAAGCTGATGTCGTTGCTGGAATATTTGTTGCTGTTTCAAATTCAAGTTTTATATCAATCGGTCCGGTATTGACTGACTCGTTCTGATAGCTTACATCTACTACAATAATTGGGGCGTTGTCTTTAAACTCCTGGGCTGTTAACAATGGTTGAGCCTCTTTCATATAGTAGCTTTGTTGAAATCTGACATACATATCATATAGAATTGCATAACGCTCATTTTTAAATTTTATGTTAAGATCATCATAGGGGTAAGAGGTTGAATTTAAATGTACTTTTAAATTAGTCAGGTCACAGTGAACAAATTTTTTATCTCGTTGAAATGCGACCAGTACAAAACGTGGTCGCTCTTTACTTGCAGCTAATTTAACATTCCAAATATGACTTGTTCCTGTATTCAATTGTGGATTCATATGACAATCCCAGCTACGAAATGCCATCGGTATAGAAGCACCATTGTTAATGATTTTAATCATATTCAACTTGCTCTGATCAGATAATTGTACGTGTGGAATTCGCCAGGAGATGAGTGAAATTGTAAGTTTCGATTTTTCAGTAGAAACGCTGGAGTGTACAAGAGCTTCATCATTTTTATTGCGCAAGAGTATCAATTCATGTTTTCCATTAAGTATAACTTTGTTGTAGTCTTCAGCAAATCCCAAAAGCATTTTTAGTGGTACATAAAAATTAAAATATCCATTCTTAAGATTCAAATCATCAGTTTTATGCCATCCACCATTTTGCATTACAACGCTTTCAGTTGGTGATAGAGATACCAAATTTTTTATTGTTGTTGTTGTTCCTAAATACCTTGTATGATCGATTTCAATACCATTAAGCTCGTAGCGGATTTCATCAAATAAATGTGCAACAAAGTTATTTTTTAATTTAAAATTTTCTGAAAAATTTCCAGTTTTTTCATCTACAACTAAACCTTCCACATATATATAACTCTCACTAGGTAACACGTACAAATCTTGATTTTGTATTGAGATTCGAATCTCATCATTATTGTTGTACGATTGTAGATATGGTATGTAGGTATGATAGTCCTTTTTTATTATATTTTCATCAGACAATGGCTTATCCAATACGTTTATTATTGAGCTCATTTTGTTTTCAGTTTGAAATTCAAAGACTTGAGAAAACTTTTGTTTGTTGTTGTAAGTGACCTTTGACGAGCAGATCTTTTCAATTGTGGTTTAGGTTGTAATATCTGTGGATGAGACGTGACTGCCGTATTTTGTGATATACTTGTATTGTATATTATCATTACTTAGTTGGCCTTAAATGTATTCGTATTGTAATTTCCTCTCCTCGAAAATTAATTAAATCACCGTTCTGATCAACCACGCGCAGTGATAGAGAACTTATCTCTTTGGTGTTTACAGGTAAATAGATGAGATTCCTTGGAATCTCATCTATTTTATAGCCTGCAGGCACATTAATCGGAAACTCATGAAGTGTGTGTGATTTTGAATTGTTCATATATGTATTTGTAGCGATACTACTTTCAATTCGCAAGAGATTTATTTTAAAAATATTAACTGGAAGATCTGAGTAATGATCATCGGTCGGTTTTAGGATTTTACTATTGAATCCTAAAAGATTCCCAATTGTATTTTCTTTATTAAAATATATCGGATCTTTAGAACTATTTATTTTAACTTGCATCGTATTGTTGTTAGCTTCTATAAAAATATGCTCTCCAGGACTAAGTCGTTTGTATTGCTCTTCTATGTAGTCAACTATATCTTTCAATTCATAAGATCCAATTGGTATTTCAATTACATGTTCCCCTATATGAAACATATTGTTATAGGAGTCTACATTTGGAATACTGTTGTATGAATGAAAATCAGTTAGCGCACACTCATATGTGTCGTTTAATTCAATGGGAGGAAAATAATTAGCATATAGCGCTGATGAGTTAGAGCTCAGAGTAAGTGTTATTGACATTATAACAGCCTGTTCACAAATAAATAAAGTTTACTACACAGCATGGTTTATAAGAATAATTTGCATATATATTTCATAATCTTATTTTAAAATTAACATTAGTTATTAAAAATATTGATGTTATTGTCGTTGTTATCATTGCGGATGGCGATTTATTTCATTTTCCAACTACAGTATTTCATCTTTGCTTATCCAGGAATTGTGTTGATTAGAAAATCCCAACCATTTAACTAATGCTTTGTCTCCTTTCAGTCTGATCACCTTTTCAACTAGATATGTATTTGGAAATCTAGTTCTTGACAGTTCTTCCGTGTAGAAGCCACCTTTAATAGGATTTCCCAGATAATCTTCTAATGTGTATGTTGTAGGATACGTATTTTGAACTCTTTTGATTGTGAAAATTTCTGTTGTCCAATTCGGAGTATAGCCTTTCTCAAAAATATGTTTATATTTGCTAATACGTACATGGTCCCCTGCATTAAATTTTGACATTTTGTACATCTTTAAATGGCTGTATACTGTATTTAGGAGCTGTTTTTCATTTTTTGAGTTGACTTTAATCGGTGGCATTTTAATTGTGCGATGAACTTTTCTATTGTATGCATTAAGTAAATCTTTGTATATATCAAGCCAGTTGTAGGAACCATTAAAACTAAACTCTTTCCACATCATTCCTTTTAATGTTCTATTGAATCGTTCTACTATTGATGCTTTCATGATTCTATAGGTTGAGTAGTGATTGACGTTGTATTTACCCATCAATTGATTAAATTGTTTGTTGAAGAATTCTTTACCATCATCTGTTTGTAAGTTTTTTGGCACACGCCCCAATTGAAAAATAGTATCCATTGCCTGCGTTGTGTCAACAGCTGTCTTTCTTCTCAAAGGTACTGCCCAAGCATATTTGGAGAATGTATCAATTACAGTTAGCAAAAATCTAAAATTTTTATTGTATGTAGAATAGTTCCCCATTTCAACTAAATCCGCTTGCCAAAGATCGTCTATTCCTTTCATAACAACTCTCCTGCGTCCAAACATTTTTCGAGCTTCCTTATGGAGCTCGTTCACTAAATTTCTTTTTGTATCCATGTCTAAGCTTTAAGAAGTCTTTTGGGTGTGTTGCGATCTAACTGATGCGCTTTCAGCAATTGACACAAGCATGTAATTTTCAAATCTATAAATTTTCTCATTTAATCTTTCAATTTCTTCTTCGAAGGATGCACTGATCTTGGAAATGCTTTCTTGCATTTTTTTATTCTCTTCCAACTGTAATATTATTTCATGTTGTTGCATTTCGATTTGATTTCTTAGAGTATTATGCATTTTGTTGTTATCATCTTTAAATTCTTTTAATATTTTGTATTCTACTTCTTCGATTTGAGTTTGCAAAAACAATTTATTGATAGCATCGTTTTCCTCCAAAGCTTTTGCAACATTTTTGATTCTTTTGTTTTGGACATCAATGTTGTTGTTCGCATCCAAAAATAACCCCAACAATTTAGGTGCATTTTTCAATGAAATTATACTGCTAGTGTCGTTTAGATAATGTCCGAATTTATCAACAGACATAATTTATATATAAAATGTGTATGCGTTTATATAGTTTATACTATTATATTAGCTTCACGTAGTTCTTCAATAATTGAAACAATCTCGTTGTTGTGATTAGTATGACCTGCAGACTGTGATGCAAGCAGTAGTCTAAGTCGATCTACCAACTCGTTTGGATCATCCCAGTATATATAGTTTGATTTATGAGGATTTACCTGCATCACCCCCTTACCTAAATAATTAGCCTTTGTTAATTCCGATGAGCTCTTATGATTTTTCTCTTTAAAAAGTTTTCCAATAATATTTTTGTACTTGTACCCTCTAGTCCCCTTGATTTGACCATCGGACTAATAATCTCTTCTGTGTGCATTGGTAGTAAGTAATATTTTTTTATAGATTTCAAGCTCGAATTTATCATAGTTTTTTGGTGTTTTATGAAACATTAAGGAAAACAGTCCTGGGGTGAGAGCCCATATTTGACCACCAACTTGTATTTTATCTTGATTTAACTCGATGTTGCTACTACCAAATTTCCATTCGTTATTATAATCTCTATGTGGACCATAGTTAGTATCTAGTTCATTTCTCGATTGCAATAGTGATAAGTCAGGATAACTCTCGTCATCATTAGAATGTTGTGAATAAAAGTCATCTTCATCAAAATCGCTGTTACTTTTACTATTAGACTGTTTAAACATTGATTCTTCAATTAGTTTCTTAGGAGT
The DNA here is from genome assembly GCA_951800035.1 of Linnaemya tessellans. Lineage (NCBI taxonomy): Eukaryota > Metazoa > Arthropoda > Insecta > Diptera > Tachinidae > Linnaemya > Linnaemya tessellans. The sequence goes on from OX637533.1 coordinate 52,888,191, forward strand.
ACTTGTTTCCAACTTCATTGTTGAGTTCTGAAGATGAAAATTGGCACTGTCCTCATATTCAGTTTTCTTATCATTCTTTTCTTTTTTATTCGGTATATCAATAAGTTTAGAGATATTTATAAATTCTTTTAAAGGTTCTGTTATGGGCTGGAATGTATCTTTTAATTGCTGATGTGTATCTATTTCACCAGTTCTTATACTACGAAGCTTTTTTTTCAATACATTTCTTGTTGTCACCAAGTCTTTTAGAATTTTTTCATTCATTGTAGCTATTAGGTATCAGATCAGCTTATCAAGTATCACATCAGGTTATCAGATCAGGTATCAGGTCACTTTATCAGGTATCAGATCAGCTTATCAAGTATCAGATCAGTTTATCAGATCAGGTATCAGATCAGTTTATCAGGTATCAGATCAGCTTATCAGGTATCAGATCAGTTTATCAGATCAGTTTATCAGGTGTCAGATCAGCTTATTAGGTATCAAATCAAGTTTTGCTTAGATGACCAGTTATAACAATCACATGTATAATGTTTAAAGCCAGATTATGTACTAAGCGATACCCTTGATGAACAGTAATTTATATTATGATGAAGTAATCAAATGATTTTCTATAGCGACCATTGTTTAGTTCATTATCTTTACTTATCATTAAAAATCCATATTTATCCTTCCAACATTCTTGACATATATACTGAAACTTTTCAAAGTTCATGTCGCTGGCAACATGATCGTCGTATACATGTCTCATATTTTTCGCATCTTGTTTAAACATTATAATTAAATTGGCATTATCTCTTATTATATGTTTTGGAATTCTTGTGTAGGTTTGACACAAGTAAAATGAATCTACATTCTTATGACGCCCCATACAAAAATATGCACGTATATTGTTTTGGTTTTCACATGCAACATCATCGAAAATCATAATTGAATTGCTTTTAGCTTCACTAGGAGGAACAACGGACTCATTGTCTGCGAATGTGTAGTATCCCATTCCTTTAATTGGCGAAATTAAATTCTTTAGGTATTCATATTTAGGTTGATACAGAGATTTTGAGTACAAATAGATATTTTCAAACTTGAGACCATTAGGACTTTCTAGCAAACTGATCATTACATTAGTTTTTCCACAATTGGAGGGACCAACTATTAATGCTCGAATAGAATTTGGTAGCAAGGAACTATGTCTTATTTTTGTACTGTCATCTGAAGATACATCCACATTACGAACTAAAATATTTTTGTGTTGTTTTACTAAGCGCATTTCAATAACTACTTGTAAAATTCACAAAACAATATCTTTTATTGTAGATTAAAGTAATATGGTTGTATTTTATAACAAAAGTGTTAGTCACAAACGAACTATCGTTGGTGAAGGTTTACTAAATAGAACAATAAATTCTCTACCTTTTGAATTACATCTTCCTGGATATCAGTACTGTGGACCTGGCACAAGATTGGAAAAGCGTTTAGCTAGAGGAGATAAAGGAATTAATTTATTGGATGCTGCGTGCAAAAATCACGATATAGCTTACTCCAAAAACAAAGAATTAAACAGTAGACATCAAGCTGATAAAGTTCTTGAAAATAAAGCTTGGGAAAGAGTTCTTTCTACTGACAGCAGTCTTACTGAGAAATCATTTGCGTACATGGTTACTAATGCGATGAAAGCAAAAACTAAATTTGGTATGGGTATACAGAAGAAGGCGAAGAAGAAAAACAATATGAAAATACTTTCGCCACGAATTCATTTATTTGATAAAAAATTGTTCAATAAATCAATTAAAGCGGCAACAAAAATATTAAAGACGGAAAAACCCCAAGACATTAACTCAGCTATTAAGATTGCCCGTAAAGTAATTAACAAATCGCTCAAGGGGAAAAAGGCACGAGTTGTGATACCACGTATAATAAATGTTCCAAAAATTGGAGGATTTCTACCCATAATTCCAATTCTAACTGCTCTAGGTCTAGCCTTGCCACTGGAGGTGCCGCTATAGCTAAAGCGGTAAATGCAACAAAGAATGCAAAAAATCAACTTAAAGAGGCAAATAGACATAATAAAGCAATGGAATCTATAGCAGTCGGTGAAGGACTTTTTCTAAAACCATATAAGAAGGGTTATGGCTTAGTTTACGAAGGAAAATCAAAAAACTGTTAAAGATGCTACCTAACAGACCACTATCTGATGTCGACCTGAGTCATTTTTGTATAAATGTACCATATTTTAGAGGAGTTTTCATGATAGACTCGCTACCAAAACGACCAAAGAAAATAGAATGTGGAATAGTCAATTTAGATTTATCAACAGGACCGGGAACTCATTGGGTAGCATATTATAAAAACTGCAGCGAAAATGAATATTTCGACAGCTTTGGAAATTTACAACCTCCTTCAGAATTAATCAAATATCTTGGTGGAAATATTAAATACAACTACACTCAACATCAAACATATGATACATTTAATTGTGGACATTTATGTTTAAAATTTCTTTATGAAATAACGAAAAATATTAAATAAAATCACAAATATACTATACACATATATGTATTTTAATAATTTTTTTTATTTGGTTTGTTATATTAACAAATATAAAACACACATAACATTTTATTTTTATTGCCAAACGGGGTACTGGGAGTTTGGTATTAGAAACTCATCCATCACAGTATCCAGAATTAAGCTTCGTTCTCCTTCTCGATGTACTCGAAATGTACCACTCGAGAGATCCTTTATTTCGTCATCTGTTAGACAGTAATATCGATTAGGTAAAAACATTATATGATTTTCCAATTCTAACTGAATTGTTGATCCATATTTTGTTGTCACTCGCTTTGCTTTAATTATAGGATATTTTTCTAAAATATCCAATTCTTTAGCGTGAATTATACTTTTATTATTGATCGAATTAAATTTTTTCACTAAAGATTTTACGGAGTCCATTTTTTGTAAACTTTACACTTCGAACGTTTCTTCAAAAGTAATAGCAAATGAAGCTTTGGTAGTCCCAAGGAGCCTAACCGACAACATTTCTTGTGAAATAGCAAATGAATTCATAAAAAAAAAAAAAAAAAAAAAGAGGAAAGAGTGGGAGAGATAAAGAGAGGAATAAGAGAGTAATAATAAAGGAATTAACCATAGCATTGTTGATATACATATTTTTAAATATCAGAAAGACTACTTTCAAAATTTATAAAAGAAATCAGTAGAAAAGGAGCATTCAATCAATCATCACTCTCGTCTGTTAATATATACCGAAATGTCTCAAATCAGAAATAAAATTAACAAGTTTTTAGTAGATTTCGAGTGCTTTAAACTCTACGATCATTTCGAAATGATTAAATTTTTCCTGAACATGCTTGATGAGAACGAGGAATATGGCGTTATAGAAGATGAGGACAAAAACGAGTTACATTTTAAATGTTGTCCATGGTACAACCCATTTTGTGAAGAAGGTCCAGATACCTGCCGCTGCTCCATATACCAATTAAGAAAAGAAGTAGTAGAAAATTTAATCAATTCATACTATTTGAAATTTCATTAAAATAAAAATAAATCAAGACTAAAACATGATTGTGTTTTCATTATACATTTATTTTTTTGTTTAATGTTAGCAAAATAAGAATACTTCTTAGGAACTAATTTTTTTTATTTGTTATTAATTTAAATCTGCTTCTTGCAATTTAGCAATCTCTGCTAACAGCATATCTAGCTCATAATCAGGATTGGTTTCCTCTATCCGAAAATGATTCCATGCAAAGGTATTTATGCTATTGCTGTCAATTTTTCTTTTATCATCTGAATAACTTAAAACTACTTTACTCAAATGGTTAGTATATATCTGATGCAATTTAGACTTAAAAGTTAACATGGTGTCATATACAATAGACTTGTCAAATAAACAATTTCTATATGAACTTATACTATACATATCAAGAACGCATTTCTTTACCCCTTTCGACTTTTTAATATCATTTTGATACTGCACACTAAAAGAATACATCTTTGATCTCAATCCCACAAATTCCTTCATTACCTTTCCACAATTTTCATCCTTCATCATACCCAACACCTTTTTGTTCACCAAGGGTAAACCATAAGTATTATCTTGGGGATAATCAGACGTATCAAACTTTTGGTCGAGGTCAGTTTTGATGTCGTGGTAAAAGTCTTCTGTTTTTATATTATAAATGAAAGAGTCAGTGTCCATATAATTTAGTGATAATTTTGACTTGAATTTAGGTTGCATGTATCCATAATGGAAATCATACATTTTCCATTTGGAGAGCTCAAGTACACAAAATCCTAAATAAATAGGTTTGTTGTAATAGGTTTTTAGCCTATTCATTTCAATTGCTACCATATCCTCAGAAAATATTGATAAACTATGAAAATTTGGTTTGCATATCCAATCTTGAGCTCCTAACTGATTTCGATTTGTCCTATTCCACTTCGTAACTATTCGTACATCTTTTCTCTTCTCCACATTCTCCATAGTTTTACCGTAAACTGCGTTATTTAGCAATTTAAAGAAATTTTTCTCAAATGCATTTTTTGCAGTCGCCCTATGTTTGGTGTTTAAGCCTATGTAACTTTTCAGCCAGGTCGATTGCTTAAAAGTGAGAATCCGATGTACATTCTTTAGAACTAGCCCATACTTCAAACATTGTTTAAGAACTCTGTAATGTATAACATATGTTTGTTTGGTGGAAAAATCTGCAATCAATTTAGTATGCTTTGTTTGTGGAATTTTTTTATTTTCCGGACAGAAAGGAAGATCATTGTGCAAGTCATGTAAATTATAAGGATAGTCTAAAGTAACTTCATAGACATATCCATCACTTGAACTATCATCTATGGTTTTCGGATCCAGATTTAGCTGATCAGTTGACAGCCATCTGAATCCTCCATAAGGTAGATATTCAGACATCGCCCAACCGTAAAGGTTATTGGCGTCTAAGTACACAATATATTCTGAGGGCTTCTCTCTATCGAAATCTTGTAAATATTTATTGTTAGCCTTGGAATATCTCTTACTGCATTGTACAAGTCCACCACGTATTCCTTTCTTAAAGAAATTGTACATATCTATGTCTGTCAGAAGTTCTAATTCAACGTTAGTATACTTCAACATAGCATCCCACGATAGTCCTGGTGCAGTGAAATACTGACATGGATCTAAATGGTAGATATTCTTACATACCTTTCTAAAATTTTCAAATATATCAGCAAGTAAGAGTACATCTGTTTTTAAATATACTTCCATGTAATCTTGCAAGGTTTTGCAGCTGAATGCATTCCAAACTTAGGAACAACAACAACAATAAAAAATTTGGTATCTCTATCACCAACTGAAAGCGTTGTAATGCAAAATGGTGGATGGCATAAAACTGATGATTTGAATCTTAAGAATGGATATTTTAATTTTTATGTACCACTAAAAATGCTTTTGGGATTTGCTGAAGACTACAACAAAGTTATACTTAATGGAAAACATGAATTGATACTCTTGCGCAATAAAAATGATGAAGCTCTTCTACACTCCAGCGTTTCTACTGAAAAATCGAAACTTACAATCTCACTCATCTCCTGGCGAATTCCACACGTACAATTATCTGATCAGAGCAAGTTGAATATGATTAAAATCATTAACAATGGTGCTTCTATACCGATGGCATTTCGTAGCTGGGATTGTCATATGAATCCACAATTGAATACAGGAACAAGTCATATTTGGAATGTTAAATTAGCTGCAAGTAAAGAGCGACCACGTTTTGTACTGGTCGCATTTCAACGAGGTAAAAAATTTGTTCACTGTGACCTGACTAATTTAAAAGTACATTTAAATTCAACCTCTTACCCCTATGATGATCTTAACATAAAATTTAAAAATGAGCGTTATGCAATTCTATATGATATGTATGTCAGATTTCAACAAAGCTACTATATGAAAGAGGCTCAACCATTGTTAACAGCCCAGGAGTTTAAAGACAACGCCCCAATTATTGTAGTAGATGTAAGCTATCAGAACGAGTCAGTCAATACCGGACCGATTGATATAAAACTTGAATTTGAAACAGCAACAAATATTCCAGCAACGACATCAGCTTTCTGCGTTCTTATTCATGACCGCGTAATAGAATACATACCAATAAGAGGTCAAGTCCGGAAGGTCTTATAAATTAAATAACATGGATGGTGATATTGTTTTTGTAGACTTGCAAGGTTTCAAAAATAATTCAAATGACTTCATCGCAAAAGAAGTAGCTGTAGTTTTCACCAACAACGAATGCCTCAATTTCATCATAAAACCTCCTTTTGATTTCGCATGTTTATCAGCCGAAAAACAGAGAGAAGCAGTTTGGTTAACAAAAAACTATCATCATATTAACTGGAATGATGGATCAGTCTCATTTCAAAGCGTTTGCAAGTTTTTAAGATCCAATATAAGAAATTCACATATATATGTTAAGGGAGGAGAGAAGAAAAAATGGTTAGAAAAAATGATTCATCAAGCAGTTTATAACATTGAAGACATTGGCTGCATTAATTTTAAACAAATGGAAGCTAAGCATTCAAAATATCTCTATTGTAGCTATCACGACTATGGTGTTTGTGCCTTAAGGAATGCAATTTTACTTAAAAATGAAAATGTTAACAAACTTATAAATAAATGCTTATAAAAATTAAAATAAATGTCTTTTTATTTCAAATAAAAACCTACATACATACATATTTATTTCAGAGAACACACAACAAACATAATGGTTCATTCATTCAAATGGTCAAGGGAATATTTGGGCACAAAGAATAAACGCTTATTATTTGTTTGTATGTATATGCGTAAATGAAATAAATTTGTAGATATTTATGTACGCATGAATATGTACATCTTATCACATTGCATACTGACCCACTTGTGCTAAATCCAGGAAGGCAACAAAAAAAAGAGGACTGTCACACAGACTCACCAATCGTAACACACACACACACCCCCCCAGTCTGACATTCCAATCGCCACTCAGAACACAAAAACACACACACACACATACACACACTTAAACATAGCATAAATATTAATATTCTACAAAATACAGAAATCGCACCACCATCCAGATCCCCAAATAAAATCCATCGATGATCGTCATGTATAAAATAAACAAAATATCAGATTCAATATTTATGCAATAGTAAATTTTTTTTCTCAACGTCTTCAAGATCAGAATAATCAAATTATTCCCCCACACTTAAGCATTGCACACAAAAAAGAAATAACTGAATTGCTGGTCAAAATATCTTAAGTAAACACACACCAAAATTAAAAACAAGCAAAAAATAAAAGAAGAAACCTCACTCCAGCCTGGACAAAATATCTTAAGTAAACACACCAAAATTAAAAACAAGCCAAAAATAAAAGAAGAAATCTCACTCCAGCAAGAAGAAACGAACCATAAACATTAGGGCCATCCATTTATACAACACTTTTAAGATATTGTACTTCCTAAAAAAGTTTTGTGTCAGATACTAAAAATTTCTTATTTTCTATTAGGCCATAGCACACATGGACAGACAGAATTCCTACGCTCACATATGGACAGACACAAATTCCCACGCTCACATACCGACGGACATGTATTTCCAAGGTCACATATGGACAGACACAAACTCCCAAGCTCTCATATGGACAGACAAAAAATTCCCACGGTCTCACGCTTACTTATACAAACTCATATGGACGGACAGAAATTCCCACGGTCTCATACGGACCGACACAAACTCCCAAGCTCTCATATGGACGGACAGAAATTCCCACGGTCTCATACGGACCGACACAAACTCCCAAGCTCTCATATGGACAGACAAAAATTCCCACGCTCACATATGGACGGACATGTATTCCAAGGTCACATATGGACAGACACAAATTCCCACGCCTACCCCAACATTATAAAAAAAAACAACAACAATGCGAACCCCCTTATTAAACCGTGGGAAAATACACACACACAAACATTAAAGTATCAAATTACAAAATAAACACATTAAAATCAAAATTTGGGTAATTAACATGCAAATTTTTAAAATTTTACATGAAATTTGAGAATTTTAATGGTCCTGGCACGAACAATATTATACTACTTCTGAAATAGAGAAATGTCAAATAAAATTCGGAAAAAAGCTTGGCGTTTAGGTGTGGTTCACATTCAACATCGGCCCTTACAATTTAACCACCCGATATTATTGTACATGCTAATGCATGCCTTTACGATACAAAATGTTTAAGGGAATGAAACTGCTACGTAGACAATATTTATGTAAACAAACATTTTGATAAGTGACATGCACAGAATACGTAGGCATGCTTATGCATGTAGAGACGTTCCAAAATTTTGTAGCAAAAGAAACAGCTACGTGGACAATATTTATGTAAACAAACATTTTGATAAGTGATATACACAGAACATGTAGGCATGCTTATGCAAGTAGAGACTTATGCATGCCTCTACGATACAAAATGTTTAAGGGAATGAAACTGCTACGTTGACAATATTTATGTAAATGAAAAACTACAAAAGTTTTGTAGGTAAACAAATTTTCAAAAGCAGATTTATTAAAATTTTAAGTTGAGCTTTTATTTTTCGGATTAAAAACACCCAGGCTTCGTTTTTTAAATTACATAACATGCACCTTCGTACTGGTTCGTAATTAAAAAATCAAAATGATGTGATCGGTTACTTTTATATTTAAGAAAACGTTTAAATTTTTCGGCTAGGAAGCTAAATGTTGGGCTTTTCCTATTTCTAATACCTCTGAGCGTCTTTCAAATATATTAAATATGTTTAATTTAAAAACAAAAAGTAAAAATCTGTTTCATGTACCCCAATAAAGTTCTAATTGTCCAACCGTAGATTCGTCTTTTAGATTTTGTTGGTTTTTAATACCAGTTTACTTCTTTCTGATATATGAAGTAGGTATAATTCATCATAAAAATCAAAAATAACAAATAAAATGGCTGCTTTTATGAATCAGAAAATGTCGATTTTCCAACCCTGGAACCGAATTTTTAATTTTTTGATACTAATTAAATTTTTTTCTGAAATATAAAGTAGGGTTAATTCACTAAAAACTTTATGTTAATTTTAATACTTTTAAGTACCAAAAATATTTCGATTTTTTTAATTTTTTTACCAATGCAATTCTTAGTGAGGTGTAACATAGTTTTACTTGACAAAGAAATTAAAACTTTTGAACATTTTGGTCACTTTCATGTACCATAAAATATTTCATTTGTCCAACCCTGGAGTCGAAATATTGACTTTTTAAGATTTTAGTACCGTTCTTCCTGAATTATAAAACAGCTTTAATTAGCAAAAAGAAACAACGTCAATTGCCCTTTTGGTTACATTTATGCAGAATAAATATTTCAATTTCCCAACCCTGGAAACGAAATTAAAATTTTTTTTACCAATGCAACTCTTAATGAGGCATGAAATAGTTTTATTTAAGAAAAACTTAATATTTGTAATCATTAGGTCTGGAATCTAAATTTTTTATTTCTTTTATTTTTGATACAAATTTTCTTTTTCCAGAACTAAAAAATAGTTTCAATTAGTAAAAAAAAAACAACGTCAATTGCCTTTTTGTTTACTTTTATGTAAAAAAAATCAATTTCCCAACCCTGGAAGTGAAGTTTGAATTTAAAAAATTTTTTTTGGCCAATGCAAATCTTCATGACGTATAAAGTGGTTTTGTTAAAGAAAAACTTAAAATTTTTAACAATATTAGTTAATACATGTACTACAAAATGCGGAATAGGCCGACAAAAAATTTTTTAATTTCCCATCCCTGAAAAAAAATTTTATATATTTTGTTTTAAATAGACCATTGAGGCTCCCCAAAGCACGAAATAGGTTTAATTTAGAAACATTAAAAAAAATAATTGATTTTTGGTATAAATTTTGCTCTGGAACCATACTTCGGATCTTCGTGATTTTCAATAGCAATTTAAGTTCATTTCCAATCCAACGGTCCAAGTCTCTGGAGGCTTGGGAAAACCGATTTCACTTACAGACGGACAGCGCTCAATCGTCATCGCTATTCATAAGGATCCAGAATATATATGTATACTTTATGGGGTCCCATGTGCATATCGAAGAAATTACACACGGAATGACAAACCTATATATACCCTTTCACTTTTTTGTGAAGGGTATAAAAACATGAGTCAAAGAAGAGAGAAAAATGAGCAATTCCTAATCAACTTTGAAGGATGCCAACTAAATGAACAACGGGATATGGTGAAATATTTCCTAGACATGTTGGATCAAAACGAAGAAATGGGTATAATGGAAGATGAAGACAAGGACGATGGCCATTTCAAGTCCTGTCCTTGGAGCCATCCGGATTGTGTGGAGGGACCAGACACCTGCCGGTGTTCGGTATATTATTTAAGAAAAATGGCAACTAGCCATTTAATTAACTCATATTATGCATTATTTCATACGAAAGAAATCGCCATCCACAATGATAAACAGTAATAATATCAATACATTTAATAAATAATGTTAATTTTAAAATAATATTATGAAATATATATGCAAATCATTCTTATAAACCATGCTGTGTAGTAAACTTTATTTATTTGTGAACAGGCTGTTATAATGTCAATAACACTTACTCTGAGCTCTAACTTATCAGCGCTATATGCTAATTATTTTCCTCCCATTGATTTAAACGACACATATGAGAGTGCGCTAACTGGTTTTCATTCATACAACAGTATTCCAAATGTAGACTCCTATAAAAATATGTTTCATATAGGGGAATATGTAATTGAAATACCAATTGGATCTTATCAACTGAAAGATATAGGCTGACTTCAGAAATGCAGTTTGCAATGTAACCTGGCAATGCATGATGTTCATAAAAACAGTAAAATTAATTTTAGCAATGCCTAATGTTCATAATTGCATGGCAACACTTTTCAATGCGCATTGTTTGACAATTTCTTGCATGGTTTTTATTTGTGATTCTTTGTAAACATTTAAGTACATTCTTTAATGGCGGCAAAACAATTTTGTGATAAATAATTAAATTTTGTGGTAGAAATGGCAGATTTGTGGTAATTTAAATTTAATTTAATATAAATATGTGATTTAACATACAATTTTTTGTACATAGTGAAAAAAAATGGAATCACGAAAGAAAAAAGCTACTCATAGAAGTGCGTTTGAGGCATGAGCCAGATTTCACCGCAAAAAAAGGAAAAGAAACACAATTTGGGAACAAATAATGCGGGATATCAAGGAAATTGATAGCACTTTTCCATTTACTAAAGATGAAACCACAAGATGTTTTGTAAATATAATGGAAACATACAAAAGAATAAAAAAGCGCAACAACACATCTGGGGAGGCCGCTACAAACTGGGAATTTTTCGAAATGTTGGATGAGGTCTTCGGCAGTCGTAGTAGCGTTCTGGTACCTAGTGAAATGTTCGAAAGTTCCTTTCAAACATTAATGGAAGACTTAAGTAATGGGCCATCAACATCTGATACCCCCACGATGCATAATGTTGATGAATCTTCTCCAGATATTTCTGTTCCTAGAAGTGCAACAAAAAGAAAGCGGTGCTATATCCTGGATTTCTTAAACAAGGAATCTGAGGCTGATGCCAGAACAATGAAAAAACTTTTGGACTTGGAGGCAGAAAAACTAGCAGTGGAGAAAGAAAAATTAGCCGAGATGAAGCAAATTCGTACCTTATTCCAGAAAATTATAGAAAAAAATTAACTTTTATCTATTTTAATTTAAGACTGAAATACTTTTTACCTGATAATTTAAAAAATGAATTTTCTGTTAATTTTTGTTTTTATTTAAGTTTTTTTTTATGAATTGATTTCATTAAAACGTAAAATAACAAGTATATCTTTTAATTTAACGAAATTTTTTGATATTAGGCCGAAAATAATGTTGCTAATGCATCTCTTTTTGCTTTTGCCTCTCTTTGTCCTGACAAAGTCGCTCCCTCGATTTGAGGTTCAGTGTTTGCTTCTTCTACTATTTCATCGTCTATGTTGCCTTCATTATCAATAATTATGTTATGAAGGATCATGCATGCCATCGTTATTAACTTTGGCATGTGTGCACGTTGAACTTCAATGTACTTTAGTATTCTAAACTTCTTTTTTAATATACCGAATGCCTGTTCCACAACAACTCGAGTTGAACTCAGAATTGAGTTAAATTTCGATTGCATTGGCGTTAAAAATCCGTTGTCACGGTAAGGCACCATAAGGAACGTCTCTAATGGATACCCTCCATCGCCCAACAAATGGCAATTGGAAGAAATATTTATTTCCTTGTTTATTATAGCTTTTCTAATAAAGCTCATTTGCCAAACTGTTGAGTCATGACATGCACCTGGGCATAAGATAAATACATCTATAAACCTCATACGACTGTCTACAATAGCCTGCAAAAAATCATATAGGTAATAAAAACATCCTCAGATGAAAAAATATTATTTTACTTGGGCAATAATAGAGTAAGTTCCCTTTCTGTTGCGATAACTAATTTCGTCTTTGATTGGCTGCGAAATCGGAATATGTGTTCCGTCTATGCATCCTAATACAAAGGGGAAAGGATTGTGTCGAAGGTTTGAGAACTCTTCACTCGTTTGCCTTTGCTCAGATGCAGTTTTTGGGAACTTTATGACATCTTTCTTCAAGCGGCATATCATTTTTATTATTTTGACAAACACCTTGTATGCAAGACCATTTGCCACACAAAAGCTATCACTGACATCTCTGAAAGAGCAGTTGTTGCTAAGTTTCCAGATTGTTATTTGTAGAGCTTGTTGTAATGATATTCCAATACGTCCAAGTGTAGATGGATTCCAAAAGGGTTTTATCGCATTCTGTAATTTCTTATATTTAAAAGTTTAATTAGTTTTTTAAAGTAATATAATTGGATATTTTAATACCTCGAATGTACTTTTCTTCATCCGAAAATGAGAAAAAATACGTCATCCTGCATATTTGCGATAGTTTCATAAAAATTCAAATTTTTAGGGATTCTTCGTCTTGAGTCTTGTCTTCTCAACAATGCAACACGGCGACGCTTCCTTTTATTTAAAATATTTTTAATCAAAGTAATGTTTTTATTCCTTTTGCCATCCAATTCGAAGGCAGTATTCAAAAGAATAGCACAAGATTTCTGGAGATCCATTTAAATACACATAAAGTTAAAAACTTTTACTCCAGGAACAAAACTTTTGTCAATTTATGCGTTCATAAATATACTAAAATGTCACCGCATTATTTTACAAAGCAGTGTTGCCATACAATATTACTTTGCCTTGTAAACATTTTTCTTTGCAATGTTGCAATGCAAACTGCATTTATGAAGTCAGCCATAGTTGACTACATAGAAGAGCAATACAAACGACTTAGTCCTGGAGAGCATATTTTTATAGAAGCTAACAACAATACGATGAAAGTTAAAATAAATAGTTCTAAAGATCCGATATATTTTAATAAAGAAAACACAATTGGGAATCTTTTAGAATTCAATAGTAAAATCCTAACACCGACCGATGATCATTACTCAGATCTTCCAGTTAATATTTTTAAAGTAAATCTCTTGCGAATTGAAAGTAGTATCGCTACTAATACATATATGAACAATTCAAAATCACATACACTTCATGAGTACTTCCAGGCTATAAAATAGATGAGATTCCAAGGAATCTCATTTATTTACCTGTAAACACCAAAGAGATAAGTTCTCAATAACTGCGCGTGGTTGATCAGAGCGGTGATTTAATTAATTTTCGAGGAGAGGAAATTACAATACGAATACATTTAAGGCCAACTACGTAATGATAATATACAATACAAGTATATCACAAAATACGGCAGTCACCTCTCATCCACAGACTTTACAACCTAAACCACAATTCAAAAGATCTGCTCGTCAAAGGTCACTTACAACAGCAAACAAAAGTTTTTTCAAGTCTTTGAATTTCAAACTGAAAATAGAATGAGCTTAATAATAAGCGTATTGGATAAGCCATTGTCTGACGAAAATATAATAAAAATACCACCATACCATATCTACAATCGTGCAATAATAATGATGAGATCAGAATCTCAATACAAAATCAAGATTTGTACGTGTTACCTAGTGAGAGCTATATGTGGAAGGTTTCGTTGTAGATGAAAAAACTGGAAAATTTCAGAAAATTTTAAATTGGAAAACAACGTTGTTGCACATTTATTTGATGAAATCCGCTACGAGCTTAGTGGCATTGAAATCGATCATACAAAGTATTTAGGAACAACAACAACAATAAAAAAATTGGTATCTCTATCACCAACTGAAAGCGTTGTAATGCAAAATGGTGGATGGCATAAAACTGATGATTTGAATCTTAATAATGGATATTTTAATTTTTATGTACCACTAAAAATGCTTTTGGGATTTGCTGAAGACTATAACAAAGTTATACTTAATGGAAAGCATGAATTGATACTCTCGCGCAATAAAAATGATGAAGCTCTTGTACACTCGAGCGTTTCTGCTGAAAAATCTAAACTTACAATTTCACCCATCTCCTGGAGAATTCCACACGTACAATTATATGATCAGAGCAAGTTGAATATGATTAAAATCATTAACAATGGTGCTTCTATATCGATGGCATTTCGTAGCTGGGATTGTCATATGAATCCACAATTGAATACAGGGACAAGTCATATTTGGAATGTTAAATTAGCTGCAAGTAAAGAGCGACCACGTTTTGTATTGGTCGCATTTCAACGAGATAAGAAATTTCTTCACTGTGACCTGACTAACCTAAAAGTACATTTAAATTCAACCTCTTACCGATATGATGATCTTAACATAATATTTAAAAATGAGCGTTATGCAATTCTATATGATATGTATGTCAGATTTCAACAAAGCTACTATATGAAAGAGGCTCAACCATTGGTTTAATCAATGGTCAGCGCAGGAGTTTAAAGACAACGTCCCAGTTATTGTAGTAGATGTAAGCTATCAGAACGAATCAGTCAATACCGGACCGATTGATATAAAAATTGAATTTGAAACAGCAAAAAATATTCCAACAACGACATCAGCTTACTGCGTTCTTATTCATGACCGCTTAATAGAATACATACCAATAAAAGGTCAAGTCCGGAAGGTATTATAAATTAAATAACATGGATGGCGATATTGTTTTTGTAGACTTCAAGGTTTCAAAAATAATTCAAATGACTTTATCGCAAAAGCACTGGCTGTAGTTTTCAGAAACAACGAATGCCTCAATTTCATCATAAAAGCGCCTTTTGATTTCGAATGCTTATCAACCAAAAAGCAGAGAGAAGCAGTTTGGTTAACAAAAAACTATCATCATATTAACTGGAATGATGGATCAGTTCATTTCAAAGCGTTTGCAAGTTTTTAAAATTCAATATAAGAAATTCACAAATATATGTTAAGGGGGAAGAGAAGAAAAATTACTACAAAAAATGATTCATCAAACAGTTTATAACATTCAACACATCGGCAGCATTAATTTTAAACAAATGAAAACTAAGCATTCAAAATATCTCTATTGTAGCTATCACGACTTTGGTGTTTGTGCCTTAAGGAATGCAATTTTACTTAAAAATGAAAATCTTAACAATCTTTTAAATAAATGCATCTAAAAAATTAAAACAAAAAACTAATGGCTTTTTTTTTTAATCTTGGACCAGCACTCGGGGGATGATGACCCCTATATATGCGATGCATTGCGCCGGAACTAAAAACGAGGGGATAGTATTGAGGGGACAGATTAGGAAAGATGAGAAGATAGACAGTTTTTTTCTAGCTATTTCAACCTTTTACTTCGCCGGCTAATTTTTGCTACAGGGCCGACGAAGGTGGGTGCTGTTACTCTGCTGTTAGTACCTGATAGTGTCAGCCGCTGCCAATTATGTTCAGTGACCAGTGACTATGCCTTCATCATTGAAAAGGCTGGCAACAACTAACACAACCACAGACTAATGCTGATCAGAAGAATTCATCACAATATTTCATGACTCAGCGCGGGCTCGAACTCGCGACCCTCCGCTTCATAGTCTCGTGTTCTACTACTTCAGCCAACAGCAGTCAAAATACCTATTTCTGCGGTGCGTACAATGGTTCATTAAAGCAAGTGGTCGAGCAAATATTTTTATACAAGAAGCAAACACTTGTATGTACATATGTACATACGTAAATGAAATAAATTTGTAGATATTTATGTACGCATGAATTTGTACATCTTATCACATATCATACTGACCCACTTGCGCTAAATCCAGGAGAGCAAAAAAAGCGGACTGTCATACAGACTCACCAACCGTCACACACACAGCCTGTCTCACAGGCAGACATTCCAATCGACACTTAGAACACAAAAACACACACACACTTAAATATAGCATAAATATTAATATTCTACAAAATACAGAAATCGCTTCACCATCCATATCGATGATCGTCATGTATAATATAAACAAAATATCAGTTTCAATATTTATGCAATAGTAAATTTTTTTTCACAACGTTTTCAAGATCAGAATAATCAAATTATTCCCCCACACTTAATTAAACACACACCAAAATTAAAAACAAGCAAAAAATAAAAGAAAAAATCTCACTCCAGCAAGAAGAAACGAACCACAAACATTAGGGCCATCCATTTATTCAACTTTTGAAATATTGTATTTCCTAAAAAATGTTCTGACAGATACTAAAAAGTTCTTATTTTCTATTAGGCCATAGCACACATGGACAGACAGAAATCCTACGCTGACATATGGACAGACACAATTCCCACGCGCACATACCAACGGACATGTATTCCCAAGGTCACATATGGACACACACAAACTCCCAAGGTCTCATATGGACAGACTAAAATTCCCACGGTCTCACGCTCACATATACAAACTCGTTTTGGTTACTTCAGCACCCCTCCACCAAACTACCCTCATATATGGACGGACAGAAACTCCACGCCTTCCCCAACATTATAAAAAAAAACACCAACAGTGTGAACACCTCTATTTAACCGTGGGAAAATACACACAAACATTAAAGTATCAAATTACAAAAAGCCCATTAACACAAATTTGGCAATTAAAATTTCAAAATATTAAATTTTAATTGCACAAATTTGAGAATTTTAATGGTCCTGGCACATACATTATTATACTACTGTTTAAGTTAGCAAAAAACAATCAAAAACTTTATATTCGACCGGGTCGAATCTTAAATACCCACCATATATTTAGTAAGTAAATTTACAATGTTTAGATTGGTGGGACAGAGTTCCTTTAAGACTTCTGTGTACCCAATTTTAAATCTCTATTTTGACAGAGACATTCCGGCAAGGGCCTTGGTGGAGACGTTTCACCTCTGCAAGACCAGAGAACATCTCAGCTTCTTACAGGATTAAGGAATAAAAATTGTTCAATATTTATACTATTTTTGCATATAATATCGTCAATCCCCACCATACGGGGCGGGGTCCGAAAATAGACTATATCATGTTTTCCACAAACGAGCGTATGGGCATTGCTAGATCGTCTCAGACTTCATCACTGATCAATACTATATATACTTTATGGGGTCCAATTCTTTTTTGATGGTATTAGAACTGTATTTTGTTGGGGTCTCTCTGGCAAGGGCCGTGGAGGACATTTAACCTTTTCCATTAAACTTCAAAAATAAATATTCGGAATAATTAATTGTAAAGCTTATTAAAATTTTTTTATAGGATCATTTAGAGCGCAAAGGGGAAGGAGGGTGTAGGGCAGAGGAGTACCATGCTACGTCTCAGATTCGACACTAAACCTTTGAAATATTATTTTTAAGGGATGTAGTCTTAACTAATACAATTTGTTGAATTTTTACACTATTTTTGCATATAATAACGCCCACTAAAGGGGCGGGATTAAAAAATTAATTTTTTGATTTTATGGCTCCAAGTTTAAAGCGTTGGGCCTGCTTTGATATAAAAATATATCATTTGCTTAACAAAATTACAAAAAAAAAACTTTAAAAATTATGTTGTTTTTTAGAGGTTGGTTTAGTTCTTCTTAGGGGAACTTTTTTCCCTCTTCCCGATTTAGCCCATTTCCGAACTTAAGCTGTGCTATCCTTCAAGATATTTATACCAAATTTCAAGAGTCTGGCTCTTTTCGTTTGGACTGAATCGTGGTTTCCACAGACGAGTATATAAACAACGTCAGTTGCCTTTTTGGTTACTTTTGTGTATAAAAAAAATTGTCAATGCTTAATATATTTTTAACAATGCAAATCTTCATGAGATACAAAGTGGTTGTTTTTAACAAAATGCAACTTTGCTTTTGAAAATCCACTAATATTTGGCCGAGTTATTGAACTTTTAACTGAGACATATGTTTTGTTAAAATACACTTTTTGTTAAATTTACTCTAAACGCCCACTTAAAAAGAAAGCGACCAAGAAAACATTTTTCTGTAAACTCATGATAAATAATATTTTAAAGAAATTGCGCCTTAAAAAATATTTATATAACTTGGTAAATTTTTAGCGGATTTTCAAAAGCAAAGTTACATTTTATATACAGACAAATACACGTTTTAGCCCAAAACAGAAATCATACCGTTGGCATATAAAATGGTACAGAAAAACGCCATCAAATTTGAAAAATTACAAAAAAAAATCTTAAAAATGAGTTTGATGGAGAAAAATATATGATTTTCAATGCCTCTAATAGGTAATATATGCCTCTGTGTAGTATATGCCATTTGAAAGCTCTGTTGTGAAGCATTATCGGACATCCCTCCTACATATGCATTGCACTAATTTGTTGGCGCAGCATTAATGTACATTCAACTTAAATACTGTTTGCGTTAACGAATGGTGCAATACTGTTTTATTATTTAGGTCACTAGAAAATAGCTTAATCGCAATATATTATTTTACAGTTAATTTTAAGAAAGTATAAATAGCTAGTTCGGTTAAGTACAGTTGTAGTAAACCAAGTTCCAATAAAGAACCTGCGAGTCCCACGGGACCCTCAAGGTAAAAAGAAGTAACTATTGCCTTTTAAAAACTACACTACAACAGGTCTTGGTCTTGTCTTTCCAAATCCACCTAGAAATCAAAGTTCGGTTGACACTAGACTAAGATACAGGCTAATAACTAAACCAAGGTAGAAAATCCGGTTTTTTACCCGCAACTCAAGATTTTGGAGGTGTTTCGCAAATTTCAAAGACGTAGTCTCTTTCTGTCTGACAAGAGCTATCAGAAAAATAATATGTCCCAGGTATTTCAACTTTGTTCTATTTTGTATCATAGGATAGGAACGAAGTTCCTTATTATAAAAATATTAATTTTAAGTTCTATTCGAGGTATAAAGAAAATAATTATTGGGGTATGCATATTTTATTATAATATTTGTTCGTCGACCAACGAAAATACAGATTGAATTTTGTTCCCAAACGAAATTGAATTCTGTCACGGCACGGCTGCGTATGATTAATATATGTTTGTATGGAATCATATTACTCATATGGCTTAAACATTGATTTAGAAACAAAAAATCTTACGTTACAGACGTTTTTTCCGGTCGGAGTACCCGTCCACAACATCCCACAAGCAACTTCGTTATTAAAAACTAGAAAAAAAATTCCAGAGAGGTTTAACATTTTAAGTTTTTCTTAAATAAAACCGCTTTATACATCATTAAGACTTGCATTGGTAAAAAATTTTTTAATTAAAAGTTCGCTTCCAGGGGTGGGAAATTGAAAATGTTGTTGATACTTAAAAGTAACCAAAGAGGCAACTGACGTCGTTTTTGCTAACTAAAAATATTTTAGAATTTAGGAAGAACAAAATTGATATCAAAAATTAAAAAACAAAAAAAATCAAAATTTCGAATCCAGGGTTGGACAAGTGCAACATTTTGTAGTACATAAAGTGACCAAAATGGCTAAATATTTAAAATTTTTCTTAAATAAAACTACTTTATACCTCATGAAGATTAGCATTGATAAAAAAAAAATTTTAAATTCAAATTTCGCTTCCAGTGTGGGGAAATTTAAATTGTTTTATACATAAAAATAACCAAATTAGTTAAAAACTTAAAAGTTTTCTTCAATAAAACTACTTTATACCTCATGAAAAGTCGGACTGATGAAAGAGCAAAAAAAATTAAAATTTCAATTCCAGGGTTGGCAAATTGAAAGTTTTTTCGCTACATGTAATATTGTAGTACATGAAAGTGACCGCAGAGATTGAAAATTTTAAGTTTTTCTTAAATAAAACGACTTTATATTTACTTAATGAAGACTAGCGTTGGTAAAAAAGAAACCAAAAATGAAAATTTCGCTGCCAGGGTTGGGAAATTGAAATATTTTTTATGCATAAAAGTAACCAAAAAGGCAATTGCCGTTATTGTTTCTTTGTTAATAATAAAACTTTTTTAAATTAAAAGTTCGGTTTCAGGGTTGGAAAATCGAAACTTTTTAATACATAAAACTAGCCATATAAGTTTCTAATTTTCGTTTTTTGTGAATGAAATCTTTTTTATACTTCGGGAAGAGTTAAATTGGCATTAAAAACCAAAAACGTTAAAATCAAATTTCAGGGTTGGAATATCGACATTTTCTGATTCATAAAAGGAACCATATACATAATTTGCTATTTTTGATTTTTATGATGAATTATACCTACTTTATATATCAGGAAGAAATAAATTGGTATTAAAAACAAAAAAAAAAAAACTAAAAGACGATTCTACGGTTGGACAATTAGACCTTTTTGGGGTACATGAAACGGATTTTTTCTTTTTGTTTGTAAATTAAACATATTTTATATATACGAAAGACTTTCAGAGGTGTTAGAAATAAGAAGAGCCGAACATTTAGCTTCCTAGCCAAAAAATTTAAACGTTTTTATTAGTGACGTAAATATTATTGAACGCATTTGGGTATGGCTAACACGCAAACTTAATGAATTGGTGGGTGGATGCAATAAAATTGTACTGGTCTGAAATTTCGTTATAAGTATTACTACAAAAACGAAATAATATCGCGGAAACAACGTTGTGTGAAACAGATACATTTGGACTGTGTTTTACAACAAAATAAAAATGTACAAGTAGCTATTACATAAAGGTAAATTTAGTCTTACATATACATACATATGTGTGTCGATGATAACAGTTTTATTGTAGTGCATAACTGATTACAATGTCGATAGTTCTACCGACTTATGTACATTTTAAGAACCAAATTCAGAATTTTTCTAAAGAATTGGAAAATATCTTTATACACATAGTTGTCTATTTTGTTATAGTTTTTTATTTAAAATAACATGGTCATTATTTTCAAGGTTGGCTCAACTTTTGGAATTTTCTTTTTGTGTGTCTTTTCTTAGGTTTTATTATGAACTATTCGAATGAGCATTCCGTTATTGTCGTGGCTAACGGAGTTTGTGATACCATATCCAGCCTTATTTCTTCAAAGGGAGTTATTTCCGTTTTGAATATTTGGGAATGTTGATTTGGGTAGTTTCTAATAATAAAATAATCGTCGGAAATCATGGTCGCTCCGGTATGTGAGTATATTTTCATTTTTCCCTGCAACGTAAGTACATTTTTTATTTATACTAATTTTTGTTTTTGCACAAGTCTTCTAAAATTTTGTATGCTCAATTATATTTATTTAATGATTTTAAATTAATAATATTACATACATTTTTAATAGTTTTTCACAAAACACAAATTAATTTTAAAATTGTTTTTACACAACAAATTTAAACCATAATATCTCTATAATATCTCTATCCTCGCAAATCAAAAACAAAGTTTTCGAAATTGTATATATTGTCATTGTCGTTAAAGACACTAGTGTTGACGTAGAGAAGTATGGTTCTAGACTGATTAGAAGGTGTTGTGCAGTTTTTGGTTTGGGGCGTTTTGCAATTAGGGTACGGGTCAACGTATTTTAAATAATTATTTATATAAAGTGCAACATTTGAAAATATTTCTTACTGTGTAAAACGTGTTGAAAATATGACCCAAATGTCGTTTTGCTGACCAGCGGAACGTGCCAAATAAATTTTAATTACAAAAAGGTATAATAAGGGTTGGGTCTCAAGAAGTATGTTAGTCTAGAACAAAAAAGAAAACTGAGCTGTGTATAACAAATAACGCAACCTAACATTTTTGGCGATCTTGCTAAAATCCTACCTGAATTGCGACAGGAATAATATGAATAAAAATTTAAGAAAAAAAAAATATAAATAAATAAATAAAAGATATGAGATCTTTTTTGTTGAAAAACAAACAAAATTAATAAATGTTGGTGACGATATATGTACATACATATATAACTGATGTGCTAAATTTCATAACTAAAATTATTTAAACTGTGATTCAAACATTAAAACTACAAATTAGTTCTCTGAATTGGTGCATATAAAATAAACCAAAACGTAAAGGAGGTTATATTATATATTATTATATAATTAAAAATGCAAAAAATTTTGTGACTTCGTTTAAAAAAAAAAGAAAGAAAATAACATTTTTTGGAGAATAAAATTAACTTTAGTATAGTGAACGAATGTGTAAAATGCTGGCAAAGAAATTTACTTTTTAAGTAAATTTATCAAACTATACAATATAATCTTAGTCATGTTACGAATATTTCGTTCTACGGAAATTTTACGTCGTCAAGATTAAGTAACAGTATTTTCGAAAAATAACCGATTATCTTACTACCCATCGTTGCAATCATCACTCGATTAAATAAAGAAGTAAGAAATTATTGTTCACATAATCAGGTGATGATTTTTACTCGTTGCTTCTGGTAAATTATTAGAGCCCCAAAAATTTCTGCACATGATTATGCGCATTTACAGCAGTATATAAGGAAAAAACCATGTGATAAGCGATCATCTTAAATCTAAGAAATAAGAAGTGCAGTCATCCAAGTAACAAACGCAGCTTAATATAAACATACTATTAAATATATAAATACATTTTATTATAAGAATATTGCTAATTTTATGTGCATAGAACCGCGATCACAATTTAGTGGATGTCAAGTTAAATTTTTAAACAAATTACAAGCGTTGGTGCCATAATTCACGGGTAAATCTTAGCAACTAATGCAATTATTTTCAATGCACGTTACCTAGACAAACAAATAAATCATACATTTCAGATGTGCCACCAAATTCTACCTTAATTATTTTAGTTAAGTCAGTAAGCTATATACATATAGTTCCTTTTACGGGGAAAAATATGACAGAATCAGAAAACCTTCATTTGAGCTAGTAAAGAAAGCAGCTACTGATTGGTAAAAGTTTGGATGGACTATGCTATCATCAAAAATACTATCACCCAAATAGTTAATATAATATTGACTTTTGTGCCCCGTTGTAACTAAACAACAAATTACCTAATGGACTACAACAATTTATTTTTTATTTGAACCAGCATTCAGGGGATGAGCACTACATATGGGAAGCATTGTGGCAGAAATAGGAAGGTTGGTTATGGGAAGGAGGATATATGAAGTAGTGTCTGTGTACGTTCGATTTGAACCTCCCCAAGTTAAAACTGGCAGGAAATACCTCTGCTGGAAGTTTGTTCCACATACGACCCGTTCGACCAAAGAATGAATTCTCTCTGTAATGCGTGGTGCGGTTCAGCCGCAACTCAACCATAAAGGATGCGCCCTATGTGATGAGCGATTAGCTCACAAAAATAAACAGTTTTCAGGCACAAGCTCCCTTATTCCGTTGCAATATCGGTAGAAAAGTGAAACACATCCCACGTTGCTTCGGTGATCCAGTGAGTCACTAGAGTTGGCTACCCTTCTGTCACTGGTGAGCTTCTTCGCTTTTTCTTGCACGCGGTCGAGCAACTTCAAAATAGACTTTGAAATACCGGCCCATACATGAGAGTTGTGTTCCATTTTAGGAATAGTGAGGACGGATGAAGTATGTCTTACACCGTCTTAAAAAGCCAAGGCTCTTGAATGCTTCTTTTAAAATATGAAAGATGTGATCAGTCCATCGAACGTTCCACACTATTTTCATATCAAGAACATCAAGAGCTTCTGATTCCCCAATACCTATACCATCCACATACACGGATGGCGCAGAAACTTTTACCAGTCGCCTATGCGTAAGCACGCAGCACTGCGTCTTATTAGGGTTAAAGTTGACCCCGTTCGCAAGGTTCCACTCAGAGATTGACACGAGATCACTAGTGTGCGACTCCTTCATTCTCTGTCTTCTGGTGTCAATCTCCTCCAGGCTTGGCCGGCTGGTGAACGAGAAAGAATGGTTAATGCTGCCATCATCCGCGAAAGAGTGGATAGGGTTTGAAGTTTAACATAGAACGTCATTTATAAACATAAGGAAGAGAGTAGGAGATAGAACTGAATTCACCTTGATGAGATCCCATCTATAACAACTCGTATAGTGCGGTCTCTGAGGAAACTCAGAAGACAGAAGTACATCATGCTACACTCTATCAAATACTTTTTAGTAATATAGAGCCACCACCTTACTCTCGCCGAAATGGTAGATGGAATTACACCATTTTCCTGTTAACAGAGCCAGCAGGTCTCCCGTAGAGCGAGTTCTGCGAAAAACCTACTGCCGGTTGTTAAGTAAGGCGTTGGTCTCCATATACCTTACCAGGTGGAAATTGGTCATACTTTCCATGACTTTGGAAAGTCCAGAGGAGACTGCTAGTGGGCGGTAATTTTCGGGGTATTGCGCCTCTTCTTTCTTAGGGAACAGCGTTACATTGGCTAAATTCCAGCACATTGGAAACTTACCGGCATGGTACGATGCACTGAATAGCTTAGCCAATGAACGCGCTAGCGTCGAGGAGCACTGTTTCAAGACCAGTGCTGGAATGACATCGCTAAAATCTTTTTAACTGCTCCCGGTCAAAATAATATTTTTGACATAGTAACTGGTACTCTTTCTACCAGGGGCAATTGATGACTGATATCTGGCAAGCAAGAATTACCTGCAAACATTTCAGCCAAAAGGTTAGCTTTCTCAACAGGTTCAGTGAATATTTGATCATCTTTTAATAGAGCTGGAATTGATGAACTATCTTTATCGTTTACTGTTTTAACAAATGACCAAAAGCTTTTACAATCCACTGACACTGGATAAAGATACATGCTAATAACTAAACCGAGGTAGAAAAATCAATGTTTTGTTGCAAAGATTGATTTATTCTACCCGATAAGACCTATCAGAAAAATAATATCATGTCCCAGGTAGTTCAACTTTGTATCAGTTTTATAACCCAAAAAATTTTGTTTTATTATAAAATTGAGCAAGTTGAGAATTTATGACATATTTTTGGTATCTAGACACGTTCAGATTATATTGGTATCTTCACAAAAGTTGTTCAGCTTTACCGTGGCAAACATAGTGTACGAAAAATCAGGATTTCCTAAAAGTTATCATCAAAAAGTTGAAAAATTGTTTCTTCAACTTAAAAAAAAAACTCTAAGATAAAAGACATTTTTGTCATAAAATTTTACCAAGAAATATTCAACATACTCTTGGCTACATTTTTGCCGAACATAGTTAAGCGATCTTTTTAAGTGCTGATTAGCTATTTGGCAAAAACTGATAACACCTTTTTTTGGATATCATGGTAATATTGGGAGACTTTTGGGGCCCATAAAAACAAAACGGTCACCAAATTGGCCAAACTGAGTATAGAGTTTTACTACAATTTGATAGTAGAATCGAACCTTGCACCTTTTGCACTGTTGCACAGTGTTATCAAATTATATAAATCTTGAATTTAAAAAATTAGTTTTGATGGATTAAATTTTTCCATACATGTGTACAAAAGTGTGTGTATACCAGCACCTGTTGACAACTTTATCTTTGGCTTCGTCATCAATTCCGAACTATGATAATAAATACATTTAAGCTCGTTTTTTATTACACCCTTCACAAAAAAGTAAAAGGGTATATCTAGGTTTTTCAATCCGTGTGTAATTTCTTCGATGTTCACATGCGACCCCTTAAAGTATATATATTCTGGATCTTTATGAATAGCGATGTCCGTCTGTTTGTACGTGAAATCGGATTTCCCAAGCCCCCAAGGACCGTTGGATTGGAAATGAACTAGGGTGGTATTGAAATTCATAAAATCCGAAGTACGGTTCCAGAGCTGGGTAGCTTACACCTATTTTCGACGCAAAATAAATACCAGAAAACAATTATTTATTTGGCTGCTTGTAAATTAAACCTATTTCATGCTTTGGGAAGGCTCAATGTTGTATTAAGAAGATGTGTGGTGTCGTGGGATACCGGATAGGAACGAAGTTCCTTATTATAAATATATTAATTTTAAGTTCTATTCGACCAACAAAAATACAGAATGAATTTTGTTCCAAAACGAAATTGAATTCTGTCACGGCACGGTTGCGTATGATTAATATTTGTTTGTATGGAATCGCTTTACTCATATGTCTTAAACATTGATTTAGAAACAAAATATCCTACGTTACGTTCTTAGGAAGAACAAAATTGGTACCAAAAATTAAAAAAGAAATTCGAATCCAGGGTTGGACAATTGCAATATTTTGTAGTACATAAAAGTGACCAAAATGGTTAAAAATTTTAAATTTTCTTAAATAAAACTACTTTTTACCTCATGAAGATTTGCAGTGATAAAAAAATTTTTAAATTACTTCCTGGGTGGGGAAATTGAAATTTTTTTTATACATAAAAGTGACCAAAATGGTTAAAAATTTAAAATTTTTCTTAAATAATACTACTTTATACCCCATAAAGAGTCGCACTGATGAAAAAGCAAAAAAAAAAATATTAATATTTCAAATCCAGTGTTGGGAAATTGAAAGTTTTTTTGTTACATGCAATATATTATAGTACATAAATGTGACCAAAATGGTTAAAAATTTTACGTTTTTCTTAAATAAAATGACTATACTTAATGCAGACTAGCATTGGTAAAAAAAGAAAACAAAAATTAAAATTTCGCTTCCAAAGTTGGGATATTGAAATTCTTTATATACATAAAAGTAACCAAAGCTGCAACTAACGTCGGTCTTCTACTAATTAAAACTATTTTTTAATTCAGGAAACGCAAAATTGGTATCCAATATTAAAAAATATCTAAATTTCGATTCCAAGGTTGGATAACTGTATTTTGTAGTACATGAAAGTGACCAAAATGCTTACAAATTTTAAGTTTTTCTTAAATAAAACTATTTCATACCTCATTATTAAGAGTTGCATTGGTAAAAAAAAAACAAATTAAATTTAGTTTCCAGGGTTGGGAAATTGAAATATTTTTTATGCATAAAAGTAAACAAAAAGGCAATTGCCGTTGTTGTTTTTTTGCTAGTTAAAGCTATTTTATAATTAGTAGTAAAATCTTAAAAAATCAAATTTTCGATTCGAGGGTTGGACAAATGAAATATTTTATGGCACATGAATGTGACCATAAAGTTTAAAAATTTTAATTTTTTTGTCAAGGAAAACTGCCTTACTCCTCACCACGAATTGCATTGGTAAAAAAAATTAAAATTCGCTTCCAGGTGGAAAATCGGAATATTTGTTGTACATAAAAGTACCCACATATATTCCATATTTTGTTTTTTTAGTGAGTTAAACCTATTTAATACTTCGCTAAGAATTAAATTGGTATTAAAAACTTTTTAAATTAAAACTTCCGTTCCAGGGTTGGAAAATCGAAATATTTTAATAAATAAAATTGGCCATATAAGTTTCCAATTTTGGTTTTTTGAATGAAATCTTTTTTATACATCGGGAAGAGTTAAATAGGTATTAAAAACAACAACAAAAATTAAAAATCCAATTTCAGGGTTGGAATATCGACATTTTCTGATTCATAAAACTAACCGTATACATAATTTGCCATTTTTGATTTTTATGATGAATTATACCTACTTTATATATCAGGAAAAAATAAATTGGTATTAAAAACCAAAAAAAAAAACTAAAATACGATTCTGCGGTTGGACAATTAGAACTTTTTGGGGTACATGAAACGGATTTTTTCTTTTTGTTTGTAAAATAAACATATTTAATATGTTTGAAAGACGTTCAGAGGTATTAGAAATAAGAAGAGCCGAACATTTAGCTTCCTAGCCAAAAAAATTTAAACGTTTTCTTATATATAAAAGTAACTGATAACATAATTTTGTTTTTTTAATTAAACCTACTTTCTGTTTTAGCCAGAAAGAAAGAAAGAAGAATTACATCTGTGAAGGGAACTTAATAAAGCACTTTTACTTGTTTAAAGATAGGTTGTTATATCTTACCTCAGTTTTTCTCCAATTGAATAGTTTTTCCCTCAATTAAACACAAAGTCGAATTGGAGGTAAAGCTTCCTTTATATCTTTTTTATAAATGTTTTTTAAACTGTCTACTCTTATTTCAGCATTTAAAAAAACAATTGTATGTAATTTAAATAAAAGAAAATAATTTATCTATATTCTTACTCGTTAAGTACGGGTTAACGTCAAACATACTGAAGCCTTGGAAAAGGTCACCCAATTGAGAATCACTTTCGTTTATAGGAGAGGTTAGCAGAATATAGCCATCTTCGTCGCCTAGAAAGCTTGTATGGCCTTCAACTTGGTTCGATAATACTTTAAACTTTGTTTTCTAAATTTTTTTAATAAATGGTTTAATCATTCATATATATGTATGTGCACTTACTTTTAAATTTATCTTGAATAACAGCGTTGACACCAGAGTAACGAGCAGGACCACATATTTTGTGGCGGCTAGTCTGCAGGTGTTCTTTTGGTGGTAGCATCCAATAATTTAAATTTTTGTTATATTAATTTCCACCTATTTACAAAAAACTCGGCAGCTTCTTTAACCTTACTACTCACGTATACGGTTTCTGAGACTGAGTGATAGCATTTTAATTATTTTGTTATGACAGAAGAGTGAGAAAATATTGCAAATTCTAGTAGATTCATCATTCTCAATAAACTTGAATTTAGTGCAAGTTTAAAGTTTTTAAATGCGAGACGCAATATGTCCGCGGTGAAGGTATACTACTTTGTTTGTTTATATTTTTGATGAAAAAAAAGAGAATGGATCTTATATTGATAAATGTTTTATTTAATGTCGGCAATTATGTATGGAATACAATATCAGATAAATGTCACAACGTATATGTTTTAAATTACATGCAGGACTAAATTTTTTTTTTCTCTTGGACCAGCACTCAGGGGATGACCCCTACATATGCGATGCATTGTGCCAGAACTAGGAAAGTTGGTTATGGGAAGGAGGATAGAGGGAGTAGTGTTTGTGGACGTTCGATTTGAACCTCCCCAAGTTAAAACTGACAGGAAAGACCTCTGCTGGAAGTTTGTTCCACATACGAACCGTTCGGCCAAAGAACGAATTCGCTCTGTAATGCGTGGAGCGGTTCACTGGCAACTCAACCACAAAAGGATGTGCCCTATGTGAAGAGCGGGTAGCTCGCAGAAATAAACGGTTATCCGGCACAAGCTCCCTTATTTCACCAGAACACATTCCCTTGTAGTATCGGTAGAACAGTGAAACATACCCCACGTTGCGTCGATGCTCCAGTGAGTCAATAGAGCTGGCTACCCTACTGTCGCCGATGAGCTTCTTCGCTCTCTCTTGTACGCGGCCGAGCAACTTCAAAACAGACTTTGAAGCACCGGCCCATACATGAGAGTTGTATTCCATCTTTGGTCGGATGTAGGTGGTATATATATTGAGGAGATCAGTTGGGGTGAAGTATGTCTTACACCGTCTTAAAAAGCCGAGACACTTGAATGCTTCTTTTGAAATATGAAAAATGTGATCTGTCCATCGAACGTCACACTGTATTTTCATACCAAGAACATCAAGAGCTTCTGATTCCCCAATATCTATACCATCCATAAACACGGATGGCGCAGAGCCTTCGACCAGCCGCCTATGCGTAAGCACGCAGCACTACGTCTTATGAGGGTTAAAGTTAACCCTGTTCGCGAAGCCCCATTCGGAGATTGACACGCGATCACTTGTGAGTGACTCGTTCATCCTTTGTCTCCTGGCGTCAATCTCCTCCAGGCTTGGCCGGCTGGTGAAAGAGAAAGAATGGATAATGCTGCTATCATCCGCGAAAGAGTAGATAGGGTTTGAAGTTTGACATAGAAGGTCATTTATAAAGATGAGGAAGAGAGTAGGAGATAGAACAGATAGAACAAATTGCGGCACCCCTGAATTTACCTTGAACTCGTTTGATGAGACCCCGTCTATAACAACTCGTATAGTGCGGTGTCTGAGGAAGCTCGCTATGAAGCGAGAGAAATCATCACCGACACCAAAAGCAGTCAGTTTTGACAGAAGTGCATCATGCAACACTATCAAATGCTTTTGAGATATCTAGAGCCACCACCTTACTCTCGCTTACTCTAAGTAAGTTGTTGGTCTCCAGATACCTTACCAGGTGGAAGTTGGTCATACTTTCCATGACCTTGGAAATTGCAGAACAGACTGCAATTGGGCGTTAATTTTCGGGGTATTGCGCCTCTCCCTTCTTAGGGATCGGCGTTACATTGGCTAACTTCCAACACATCGGAAATTTACCGGCATGGTACGATGCACTAAAAAGCTTAGCCAATGGACGCGCTAGCGTCGAAAAACACTGCTTCAGGACCAGTGTTGGAATGCCATCCGGCCCAGGAGACTTGTTTATGTTGAGATTCGCTAAAACCTTTTTAACTGCACGTGGTCGAAAGAATATTCTTGGCATAGTAACTGATACTCTTTCCACAACGGGCAATTGCTGATTGCTACCTGGCAAGCAAGAATTACCTGCAACCATCTCAGCCAAAAGGTTAGCTTTATCAACAGGTTCAGTGAATATTTGATCATCCCTTAAAAGAGTTGGAATTGATGAACTAGCTTTATCCTTTACTCTTTTAACGAATGACCAAAAGCTTTTACTACCTCTCGTGGCGGTAAGAACTTTAGCACGAAGGCGCTGCTCGTATAAAGCTCTTTCACGCCTTAGCACTCTGGCACATGAAGACCTCGCTTGTTTGCGCAGCGCATCAGTATTTGCGTTTTTGTTATTCCGCCAAGTACTGAATGCTTCCTCTCTGGATCTGATTGCCTCTTTGCAAGATTGGTTAAACCAAGATTTTCGTCTCGGCTTAACCGAAATTTTTTTGGATGGGATGAAGTATTTCATTCCCAGCAAAATTATATTTCCAACCATTTCCGCCATTAAATCGATATTTTTATCTAAGAAACAAAGTTTCCAATTGAAAGTACGATAGAATTCGTTGAGCTCTGCCCAACGAGCTTTTTCGTATACGTATTTTAAACGTTTCGTGGCTGTGGGTGAAACGTTTCAAAGTGCCGAGAAAGAAAAAGAAGCGGAGATGATACAATGATCCGAATTACCGAGAGGTGCACTGACGTTCACTTCATACTTTTGAAGGTGTGAAGTTAGGAACAAATCAAGCGTATTAAGTTGGTGCCCTTCAACACACGGTATTTTTGTTGGTTCATTCACTAGTTGCGCTAGGTGATTATGCGCGGCGAATAACTCAACATATTGGCCCTCTGAATGGCGAAGCCACGATGAGTTGTGGACATTGAAATCACCAGCAATAACAATTTTACTGTCCGGACAACTTTCGAGGATTTTTGATATAGAATCGGAAAGGGAATCGAAGCCCGATAAAGTTTGTTCCCTTCCCGCATTCGGACTTCTATAAAGGAATCCGAAATGCAAACTATGTGCCCTGATCTTGAATTTAGCCCAAAGGCAGCTAAATTCTGGATCATGCAAGCCTAGTGATTGCTGGCTTTGGTACACAACATCATTGCGTATATATAATGCAAGACCGCGATGAAAGTTAAAAAGGGACAGAAGTTGATACCCAGGCACATAAATATCCTGTGGGTCAGCAACCTCAGATACCTGGGTTTCACTTAAGGCTAAAACATCCGGCCGATAGAGACAAACGTGAGCATAAACTGAGAAGAAGTTTGCTCTCAAGCCTCGTATGTTGCAGAAGTCAATTCTGAATCTACCTGCCATGAAATAAATCTAGGGAAATCCAAATAATCGTATGTCTTGTTAATATTGATTCCAACGATGGTGATTACTGCTTTTCAGTGGCTACCAGGTGGTCAGTGCTATACCTTCACCACCAGGCAGCCAAACAGCAACCTCCAAGCCGGAATCAGCAATACAAATTTATTATTGTTAGATAGGGGAGGGGGAGAGGCACAATCGCAGCAGTGGACATAAAGCCCTGAGCTGCTCACTTTGTTCCACGGTGCCATCACTGTTACAGATGACCGTCACTGATTAACACAAAACAAAAAAAACTGCCGTTTATTTTCCTTCAATTTATTGCTATTGTGTTTTTGTTCTTTTATTTGTTATTAAATTGTTCTGATTGTTCTGATTTATTGTATTTACATATGCTCAGTTTCATACTGTTATATAAGACTTAAGTCTTGTGTATGGGACATCGAAAATAAATATATATATATAAATAAATAAATTGTATCGATTTTTATTGCTTTCTTGTTGTAAATTTTAATTCTATTTTTTTGATTTGTTATTATTGGTATGTATGTTGTTTTTCTTTGTAAAATTATTTTATTTTATTAATGTGCATGTAGTTTTATGTTATAATTGTTGTTTTTTGTTTGAACTAAACACAAAAATTTTGGTAAATATAAATAACAAAACAGTAGACGAGCGGACTACAAAAAGAAAAACGCGTGCGGACGGGACAAAGCACAAACACTCACAATTTAGAGCAAGATAGACGAATTGGTTGGTGGATGCAATAAAATTTGACTGGTATAAAAAACGTCAAATTACATAAAATTTCTTCGATTCAATGCAATCCAGAATTTTCGACGTTATGTTAGACAAAGGATGGCATACAATATGTTAAGAATCTTATTCATAAAAATTATGAGAGTCTAATAACAGCGTAATGAAACAAAATTTCATATGAAATTTGCTCTATTACACTCTTATAAGCCTCTCATAATTTTTATGAATAAGGGGGTAAATATTTACAGTAACAAAATATTTACAACATCAAAAATTTAAATATAAATGAAGTTAGTTAAAACAAAAAGTAACATTTGCGTTTTTGTGATTTCTTGAAGTGAAGTTAATCTAAGTTAGCATTAATATTTCTCGGTTTTATAGGTAGCCCAGCATTTTTTTAAAGCTTATAGGGTAAAGTATTTGTGTGATTTTTTTCAGATTTTGGTTAACTTTTTTCTCATTTGGGTATCCTTTATGTCATATTTTTGTAAATTTTATTTTAATTTCCACCCACATGAAGACATTGGAAACAAAGATTCACGAGATATTGTGATGGCTTTAGTCGACAATACTGACATTACTTCGGTTGATGACAATAGTTTTATTGTAGTGCATTACTGATAACAATGTCGATAGTTCTACAGACCTATGGAGACTTAATAATAAATTTTATGAACCAAATTCAGAGTTTTTCTAACCATTGGAAAATATATTTGTATACATAATTGTATATTTTGCTATAGTTTTTTATTTAATATATTGTGGTAATTTTTTTCAAGGTTGGCTTAACGTTTAATTTTTTTGTGTAACACATATTTATATATAACAAAATTTTTGGGATTTTGTGTTTTCTTTTCTTCCGTTTTATTATGAACTATTCTCTCTATTGCTTCAAACCAGGGCACACTCATACAGGTAGGAGCGATAGCGCAGGTGATTATTTTGTTGTTGGGAGAAATTCTATATGGTACAAACGTCAAAATTTGTTTACATATTTACATACATACAAAACTTAAGAGCAAATGTAAAAACAAATATGTAAATTTGTTTTTGTACTTTTTCGTTTTGCTTTGTTCTACACATTTGAATAAGATTTCACAAAAACAAAATGCATGCAGGTTTTTATTGTTGTAGAACCGCTCCTACCTGTATCAGTGTGCCCTGGCTTCAAACGGAGTTATTTCCATTTTGAATATTTGGGAATGTTGATATGGATACCTTCTAATATAAAATCATCGTCGGAAATCAAGGAATCTGTGTCGCCGCGGTATGTTAATATATTGTTATTTTTCCTGCCATTCCGTGATTAGATTTAACACATCTACCTTTTAACAAGAGTTAGTCTTTGACAAGCATTACTTCTTCAATGAAATCTTTCAAATAATCTTTGATGCAACTCGTTTTAGTGTTCGCTAAATATATTTCCACAGCGAGTGGTTGAATTTTTCAGGAACGTTGAGAATTCTATGAAGAATAGGCCACAATTGCCTCAGAGGGTACTGTGTTCTTATATTGCCGGTATGACGGGAATTAATTACAAAAGTTTACTCCAAACTATATTTGCGAACTTTGCAGATATTTTTGGCCCGCTTAGTTTTATTTTTCAACACCACAATCTTACCATCCATTTTGCTGGTGTTGTGGAATGCTGGCATTGACAGCATAGTGTTGAAATATTTTCGTGGCCAACGGATTTACCAGACGTAAATATTATTGAACACATTTGGGTATGGCTAACACGCAAATTTAAAGAATTGGTGGGTGGATGCAATAAAATTGTACAGGTCTGAAATTTCGTTAAATTAATCCTGAATTTTCGACGTTATTTTTAGACAAAGGAAGCCATACAATATGTGTATTAAATATTTACAATAACTAAATATTTACAACAACGAAATAATGTCGCGGAAACAACGTTGTGTAAAACGGACACATTTGGACTGTGTTTTACAACAAAAAATATGTACGAGTAGCTATTACATAAAGGTAAATTTAGTCTTACATATACATATGTGTGTCGATGATAACAGTTTTATCGTAGTGCATTGCTGATGACAATGTCGATAGTTCTATCGACTTATGTACGTTTTAAGAACCAAATTCAGAATTTTTCTAAAGAATTGTAAAATTTATTTATACACATAGTTATATTGTTATAGTCTTTTATTTAATATAATATGGTAATATTTTTCAAGGTTGGCTTAACTTTTATTTTATGGAATTTTCTTTTCGTATATCTTTTCTTCCGTTTTATTATGAACTATTCGAATGAGCATTTTTTTGTCGTGGCTAACGGAGTTTGTGATACCATACCCAACCCTATTTCTTCAAAGGGAGTTATTTCCGTTTTGAATATTTGGAAATGTTTATTTGGGTACTTTCTAATAATAAAATCATCGTCGGATATCATGGTTGCTGCGGTACGTTAGTATATTTTCATTCTCCCCTGCAACGTGATTACACTTTGTGCTGCCATTCCGTGATATATGTCCAGCGACGCCACAAATAAAAGCTTTGGCCGATGCATCCACGAAACTTAAGTTTCGTCAAAGAAATCTTTGATGCAACTTTAGTGATCCCTAAATATTTTCCTACAGCGAAGGGTTGATTTTTTTCAGGAACGTTGACAATTCTACAAATAATCCGCCACAATTGGACTCGCGAACCTATGAATAGAGGAATTCTATCAACGTTAACATCTAATTCAACCTCGTTGTAGCTTTTCAACACGTATTTAACCTTTTTCAGCTGGGTTTCGATTCCGATGTGGCAATATTTTCCAGGGAAAACGTATCTAGTTGAGATCTGTGCTCTTTTGCCCAGCAGAGTTTCTCTAGAGAGTGAAACATCAAAGCCTTCTTCCTTTAAAATAGACAACAAATTCTCCAAACATATCGCAGTTGGAGCTGTTTCGATGTACCAATTTTGTAATTTTTCTCTTCTAATTGGTCCAGAAAGATTTCAGTATTTTCCACAATTTTATTGGCACTGACACGAGTATCATGTTCACGTTGCATACCTCTATTATTTATTTATATTCATTTTTGTTTTTGCACAAGTCTTCTAAAATTTTGTCTTCGCATTTTTATTTATTTATTGATTTTAAATTAATATTAATACATAAATTTTTAATAGTTTTTCACAAAACAGAAATTAATTTTATTGTAACCTATAAAATTTTTTTATACAACAAATTTAAACCAAACTTTTCATAATATCTCTATACTCGCAAATTGAAAACAAAGTTTTTGAAATTGTATATATTGTCATTGTCGCTAGAGAATAGAGTTGTGTCACTGAGCTATGAGCTAATTCAATTGAACGTTTCAGTGAGCTGAGCGAAATGAGCGCTCACTACAATAGATGATGTTAGCTCAGTACTGAGCGCTTTTGTATCAGAGTGCTTTTGTTTCAGAGCGCTCTTGTTTCAGAGCTCTTTTGTTTTAGAGCGCTTTTGCTTCAGAGCTGAGCGGTTTGGATAATTTCTGTCATAATTGTAATGATACCACAGTTTCTTAATATGCTGCCAGACAAGTATAAATACGTCATTGAATATGTTATCGTAGCATGTCTACAGAACCAATTTATATGTGTAGAAATTTTTTACAAATAAAACCGGTGCGATGAAACCATGTTTTGAAAAATAACAGTACATGAGCATGGTTTTATTATAAATATATATATATATATATATATATATATATATATATATATATATATATGTATATATATATATATATATATATATATATATATATATATATATATATATATATATGTTTATATATATATATTTACATATATATATATATATGTTTATATATATATATATATATATATATATATATATATGTTTATATATATATATGTTTATATATATATATATATATATATATATATATATATATATATATATATATACATATGTGCCCATGATTTTGAAAGTGGTATAAGTCATATTTTTTTTGTTTCGAGATATTTAGAGTTTTGCATTTTAAAGGATTAAAAAATATTCTTGCATTATGGATTATGATTTTTCGACATTAAAGTAGTCCCAACAAACAAGTATTTATTATGATTGTGAAATTTATTGCCATTTTTAAAAGAAAATGTGGTTTTGAAAGGTTTAAATGACTTGTACCACTTTCAAAATTAACTGCATGACTTTATAAATGACTTATACCAAAAATGAAACAATTTTATTAGTAATTAACGTTTTATTCAAACTCATTTCATTGTGACAAAGTAAATTATTCATTAGTTTTTAGGAAAAAAACTCATTTCATTGTGACAAAGTAAATTATTCATTAGTATGTAGAGAAATAAAGTGTTTCTGAAAAATTGGTGGAATATAGGGTAGTAGATCCATCATATCTTTACGTTTTTCTTTTGTTATTGGTCTAATGATTGTGTATAGTGGAAGTAAATCAATATTTCCGTATATTCTAGGTCTTCCTTTTTTAGGTGAGAGGTCTAATACTTTGAATTCGGAGTTGTCATCCAAGGAAGTTTTATAAAACATCTTATATGGGGCATTTTTTGATCCATTGTATTTTTAACCAAGTCATAGCTTCTCCATTGATGTTTTTCTTTCTATTATTCGTTGATTCTTTTAGTTGTTTTGTAGAAATAAAATCTTTTTGATCCCTTTGTACTACCGAAAATGGGTTTCTCATCTTACATGATTCTATTAAATTATAATAATGCTCAGGGACGTATAAATAATTCGATTTTTTAATTTTAGTTTCTATCAAACCAAAATCCCGATCATTTGGCATGAAAGAAAATGTCTACAATTAACTTTAAATAGTAGGTTTTTACATTAAAAGTTTTACTTCATCCTACCTGAACCACTATCTGAAGACATGACAAAATTACTTTGTGAACACACTGACTTATACCACTATCAAAACCAACAATATCTGTATTTCAGTTAACAACTAAAAAATAAACGCATTTTAATGACTTAATTTGCATGGCATGCTGCTACTTTCTTCAGATTATATTATTTTATTAAGATTTGACAAGTAATAGCTGATAAAGTAGAATTTTAAAATTTTTGACTTATACCACTTTCAAAATCATGGGCACATATATATACATATATATATATATATATATATATATATATATATATATATATACAATATATATATATATATATATATATATATATATGTATATATATATATATATATATATATATATATATATATATATATATATGTGTGTTTTTTTTAAATATATGTATATATATATATATATAATTTTTTTAAATATATGTATATATATATATATATATATATATATATATATAAATATATATATATATATATATATATATATATATATATATATATATTTCTCTTTCTTGTACGCGGTCGAGCAACTTCAAAATAGATTTTGAAACACCGGCCCATACATGAGAGTTGTATTCCATTTTAGGAATAGTGAGGAGGGATGAAGTATATCTTACACCGTCTTAAAAAGGAGACTCTTGCATGCTTCTTTTAAAATATGAAAGATGTGATCAGTCTATCGAACGTCCCACTCTATTTTCATATCAAGAACATCAAGAGCTTCTGATTCCTCAATACCTATACCATCCACATACACGGATGGCGCAGAACCTTTTACCAGCCGCCTATGAGTAAGCACGCAGCGCTGCGTCTTATTAGGGTCAAACTTGACCCCGTTCGCGAGGTTCCGTTCAGAGATTGACGCGATATCACTTGTGAGCGACTCCTTCATTCTGTCTTTTGGTGTCTAAGACGTGAAAAAGCTTTATACGAGCAGCGCCTTCGGCTAAAGTTCTTACTGACCCTAGAGGTAGTAAAAGCTTTTGGTCATTTGTTAAAAGTGTAAACGATAAAGCTAGTTCATCAATTCCAACTGTTTTAAGAGATTATCAAATATTCACTGAACCTGTTAATAGAGCTAACCTTTTGGCTGAAATGTTTGCAGGTAATTCTTGTTTGCCAGATAGCAATCAGCAATTGCCCGTGGTGGAAAGAGTATCAGTTACTATGCCAAAAATATTCTTTTGACCGCGAGCACTTAAAAAGGTGTTAGCGAATCTCAACATAAACAAGTCTCCTAGGTTGGATGTCATTCCAGCACTGGTATTGAAGCAGTACTCCTCGACGCTAGCGCGTCCATTGGCTAAGCTAGAAGAAAAAGAAAAGAAGAGCCGCAATACCCCGAAAATTACCGCCCACTTGCAGTCTGCTCTGCACTTTCCAAAGTCATGGAAAGTATGACCAATTTCCACCTGGTAAGGTATATGGAGACCAACACCTTACTTAACTACCGACGGTAGGGTTTTCGCAAAGCTCGCTATACGGGAGACCTGTTGGCTCTGTTAACAGAAAAATGGTATAATTCCATTCACCATTTCGGCGAGAGTAAGGTGGTGGCTCTAGATATCTAAAAAGTATTTGATGGAGTGTGGCATGATGCACTTCTGTCAAAACTGACTGCTTTTGGTGTCGGTGATGATTTCTCTCGTTTGATAGCGAGTTTCCTCAGAGACCGCACTATACGAGTTGTTATAGATGGGATCTCATCAAACGAGTTCAAGGTGAATTCAGTTCTACCTTCTACTCTCTTCCTTATCTTTATAAATGACGTTCTAAGTCAAATTTCAAACCCTATCTACTCTTTCGAGGATGATAGCAGCATTAACCATTCTTTCTCGTTCACCAGCCGGCCAAGCCGGGAAGAGATTAACACCAAAAAACAGAGAATACCTCGCTTGTTTGCGCAGTGAATTAGTATTTGCGTTTTTATTATTCCGCCAAATACTGAATGATTCCTCTCTGAATCTAATTGCTTATTTGCAAGACTGTTTAAACCAAGATTTTTGTCTCGGCTTAACCGAAATTTTTTTGGATGGCATGAAGTATTTTATTCCTAGCAAAATAATATTTCTAACCATTTCCGCATTAACATCGACATTATTGTTAAGGAAAGAAAGGTTCCTGGTGAAAATTCGATCGAATTCTTTGAGCTACGCTCAACGAGCTTTTTCGTATACAAATTTCATACGTTTCGTGGCTGTGGGTGAAACGTTTCGAAGTGCTGAGAACGAAAAAGAAGCGGAGATGGTACAGTGATCCGAATTACCGAGAGGTGCACTGACGTTCACTTCACACTTTTGAGGGTGTGAGTTTAGGAATGGTGTATGTGTTGGTTCATTCACTAATTGCGCTAGGTGGTTATGCGAGGCGAATAACTCAACATATTGGCATTCTGTAGTTGTATGGCTCGAAAGGCGAAGCCACGATGAGTTGTGGACATTGAAATCACCAGCAATAACAATACATATAAGATATGTTGTTTATTTGTGATTAAAATGCATGTGGATTTGACTATGTTGTTTTCTTGTTATTATTTTTTCTGCTTTGGTATGTAAGTAGCTATTTGTTTTTTTAATCTTCATTATTGTTTTATTTTTGTAAATTATTTTATTTATGTGGATGCATGTAAGTCTATTTTGTTGTTGTGTTATTTAAAGGATAAAAATTTTATAAAAGTAGACGTGCTTTTCTTTTTAATTTCGCTTAAGTGCTATTAATATCACAATATATATATATATATATATATATATATATATATATATATATATATATAAATATATATATAATGTATTTCATAATTACTTACAAAATTATCATATCTAATTATAAAGCACACAATATATTATATGGAATTATAAGGTAGGGTACTGTCAAAAGTCGACTATGATAGGTATTTATAAAAAAAAATAATTAAGAAAATTCCTACGGGAAATTTATTGGAAATTAATCACAACAAATCCTTAAGGGTCCTATATTGTAAACTAGTATATATGTAAGCAAAACAAAATTGAAATAAAGACTCAGATATAATCCTGCCTATAATCCGGCAAAATAGATTTTGTTTCCACTAAGAGCTTTCAACAGGTCTAAAAAAATTAAAATTAAACATGCATCTTAAGCTGCCTTCAACACTTTTCAGCCAGTGGCGTTGATCAGCGCCGGCTAAAAAGTGGTAGGAAGAGATTCTGCTCAGGGAAACATAAAAAGAATTACCACTACCTGTTCAAGATCATTACATGGTGATCCAGCCAGATCTTACCAAAGGAATCCCGACAGAGGAATACCGGCCAGCAGGCGCAAGTAATAACGCACCTATTTATGTGCCAGAAACAGTATAAGCCCAACCGAAAAAGTTGGCAATCGAACAATACAAGAAAAGGCAGCATACAAAATTGGAAGAAAAACTCGCCGCTATTCCAAAAATATCCAGACCTCGTCATAAAAGAGGAGCTAAACTGGTTAGATTGCGTAGGAAATTAGCTGCCCTAAAGGAGACAGTCAACGCAAATCCACCCCCGTCTTGGGAGATTGCATCAGAAATTTGGCGGCAAATCGGGATGCTTGAAAACCAGCTAGAAAATAACCACCGCCACAAGCACAAATAATTACACTTTTATTTTTTTT
The DNA here is from genome assembly GCA_951800035.1 of Linnaemya tessellans. NCBI lineage: Eukaryota > Metazoa > Arthropoda > Insecta > Diptera > Tachinidae > Linnaemya > Linnaemya tessellans. The sequence goes on from OX637533.1 coordinate 52,929,600, forward strand.
TCCTTTTTGCATATGAAAAAAAAGTAATTTAAAATGTTTATAATGTTTTTGATAAGTTTAAAATAAATTACACTACTATAAAAACAGTTTATTAAGGTATAGAAAAACAAAAACAAAGCATACATATTGGAAATGGCATCAATATATAACTGCCACGTAGATACAGGAATGTTATAATAGGTATTGCCATAGAAACATAGTCGTATGGTGTTATCAAGTAAGCAAAGTGTACAACTCATACGTAGCGTTGCCACTTGAAAATATTGAATTGATAAAAATTTTTGAATTATTTAGAATAAGAAATCGGTTGTAAGAAATGATTGTAAATGAAACAATTAAAAATGTATATATATAATTTAGAAAGGCTAGAGCAAAACCTAAAGAAGAGCAAAAATAGATATTACTCTTTAGAGTATCGCAGTGAAAAAAACGCGTACCTAAAGATTTTGGAAAAGGAGATTTTTGAAATTCTAGAAACTTTGGAAGAAGAGAATTGCAAAGAACTGGCAATAAAATATAAAGAAATAAGCGATAGAATATTAGTATTATTACAAAAGTTAAATATAAAATCGACAGAATCTGACGTGAGTTCGAGGGTAGATATTGGTTGTCCTTCAAATATGGCGCAATTTGATATATCAGTGGTGGGTAAAAACCTGCAAGTTTTTAAAGGTTCGTATGAAACGTTAGAAGATTTTTTAGTCCAAACAGAGTTGCTGCATGACATGTTGCGAGAAGCGGACAGAGAATTATTTGTGATATATGTCTAGAATTTTAAGCTTACAGCAAGCGTTAGGAGTATTTTAGGTCGTGCTAATAGACGAGTTACCTTTACCGATTTGAAAGACTCGTTAGTTGCATCGTATGCAAATCCCCGAACTTTACAACAAGTGTTAACAGAGCTTAGTATGGTACGTCAAGGAAATGCGGACATATCATCCTTCAGGAAAAAAATTACGCTGCTCACTGAACAATTGAGCAACTTTGAAATAAAATCGCTCGAGGATCCGACACAGCAAACGAAAGAAGCAGTGTTTAATGAGTGATAATATGGCTCTGAATGTATTTATGAAGGGTGTAGATGCAGAGTATCAAAACGTATTAGTTGCGAGTCGTCAGAAGACGTTAAATGAGGCGGTAGAGAAATGCAGAGGAGTAGACAAACTCCTTGTAATGTATATAGTGTTAGGAGATCGCATATGGGGAATTTACAGAATTACTCAGGCAACAGGTATGACAACTCTACTAGATACCACCACCGTGACAATCCATTTAGTCGAGATTCTAAGCAGTATCGTGACATTCACAATAATAGCAAAGACAGTAATCAACAGGGTAACTACGATACATAAAATGGCAGTCTAGCCACCAATGAATTACAACCATACCAATAACAGATACGCACAGAGCCATAGTAATAATTTTCATACCAATAGAAAAGGAACGCTGAACGGCAACAGAAGTTTTAGATCGGGAAACTAGATAGGCGGGATGACGATGCGTGTCATCCAAAGCCAAAAGTTTTCAGATTAACAATTAATGCTAATAGAATACTTAAAATAAATTGCGCGAGTAGGATGGGGAATCTAAGCTTCTTGATAGATACAGGTGCAGACATTTCTGTTTGTAAAAGAGGTGAAATAGAAGATATACATAGATATGAGAAACATCTCGAAAATAAGTGGAATAACCCCAGAAACAATAGAGAGTATAGGTACAGCTTATTTAGGACTTCATTTTGGCGAACAACACTTTAATCATGTATTTAGTATAGTTGCAGATGATTTTCCCATACCAACGGATGGAATAATAGGAAGGGACATGTTAGAGAGGTGTAAATGTAAAATAGATTTTGAGACTTTCACAATAACGTTCAACATAGCAGATGAGGAACTTATTCTTCCGATAGACACAAACTGCATATACAACACTGACATTCGTATACCCGCAAGATCAGAAACCATTATACCAGTTAAGATGCATACAACAAAGGATAATATAGTTTTAAATAAGGAAATAGCGCCAGGGGTATTTGCAGCAAATACTGTGATACCAGCGGTAGGAACTAAGCACGTAAAATTTTTGAACACGACTGACCACGATGTTCACGTAAAAAAAGGTGTCTTGACATTGAAGAATTTGGAAGACTATGAAATTTATAACTGCGGGGAAATTGACGATCACAATAGCAAAGAACGGGTGCAAAAGATTTTAGAGGCTTCAAACGTTGAAAGTATGAATCCGATGGCCAGATGATCGTTGATAGATATAATTATCGAGTATAATGAGATCTTTCATTTAGGTAGTGAAAAACTCACAGTGAACAATTTTTACATACAACATATACATACAACGGACAGTGCTCCGGTGTACACAATACCATATCGCCTACCGGAAACACAAGTAAAAGAAATAGATGAGCAGGTGGAGAAACTCCTGGATGAAGGCATTATTGAACAATCAGTAAGCCCATACAACTCACCGTTATAGGTTGTACCGAAGAAATCGGCGGACGACAAACACAAATGGCGTTTAATAGTAGATTTTAGAAGACTTAATAAACAAATTGTTAATGACAAGTTCCCCTTAACAAGAATGGAAGATGTGTTGGATAATTTGGGAAGCGCCAAATATATTTCCACGTTGGATATGACGAGCTCGTTCCACCAAATTGAGTTGGATAAAGATTCTAGGCCATTAACGGCATTTTCGACTAGAAATGGTCATTTTCATTTTAATCGTTTACCGTTTTAGTTTTCAGCGAATGCTGACAATAGCATTAAGTGGGCTAAGCTCTGAAGCATTTCTGCATGTAGATGACATTATTGTATTCGGCTGCAGCGTGAAGCATGATCATGACAATTTGGCGAGAGTATTTGAGAGATTGAGGCAATATAATTTGAAACTAAATTCTAGCAAATGCTGTTTCTTGAAAACTGAAGTAGTTTATTTAGGGCACATGATAACAGATAAAGGAATACGTACAGACCCCAATAAGCACAGCGTCATAGAGAATTATCCTGTGCGAAGTAACACTGCTGAGGTAAGAAGGTTTATTGCGTTCTGCAACTACAACATACGTTTGTCAAAGATTTTGCACTTATAGCGAGATATTCAAATCAACTTCTACAGAAAAACAACCAATTCGTGTGGACTGATGATTGCCAGAAATCATTTTAGACTCTCAAATCAAAATTAATAAGTCTTTCCATCCTGCAATATCCTGATTTTGGCAAACCGTTTATTTTCCATCCAATTTTGCATTAGGAGCAGTGCTGTCACAAGGGGAGAAAGGCTCAGACCTACCTATATCATACGCGAGCAAAACTCTGTCGAAAGATGACTTGAACAAACCTGTTATTAAAAAGTAGCTATTAGCCATACACTGGGCTATTAATTTCTTTCATCCCTATCTATACGGTAGAAAATTTTACGTAATTACGGACCATAGACCATTAATAATCCGTCATATAAAATGACACGCATAGCAGTCGATCTTTGCGACTAGATTTCGAAATAGCATATAAAAAGGGCAAGATGAATACTAACGCTGACGCGTTGTCAAGGATAACAATAAATAGTGAGATGTGGAAAGGGATGATTCCTACAGGGACAGAGCAAAATATGAAAAAATTACCATTACGCGGAGTATGACAAGAAGTTCGAATTTTCGAAATAACGACATTGCTGTTAAAAAGCCAGATCAACTTTTTACATGGGAGTGCACATCGATTTCGAACGTCCGAAAAGTAAGAAAATTATGATTTGAATTAGGGTCACAGTTTCGGAAACCGCATATCATAGTTACTGCTTTAGAGGTATTAGTCAGGTGTAGTGATAATTTGGCGGACACACAGTTGTCGTTAGAGAAGCTTTTACCAAGGATGAAATCGTTCAATATAGAAGAATTAGCTCTGAGTAATAAAGACGAAATATTTAAAGTTATAACCAACAAACAATTTGCTGATGTTTTTAATAAGTTAAATGAAGAAATGGCGAAAATTTTAAAATTTAATTGTACATGGAACACACGCGTATCACAGATGTAGACAGATATAATAGTTTGATTAATGAGTATCACAATTCTCCACTAGTAGTAGTAGTGTCTTATCGTTCGTCCGGTGCACACGCGCATTCACATACATAACAATACATAATAAATAAGAAAAAAGAAAAACAAATAAAATTAAAACAAAAATTAAACTCTGCATAAGTCTTTTTTTTCCCGTTGTGAACCAAATATAATATCACTTTTAACAATTAAAGAAAATAAAAATTAAACAAGTGCAAACAAGATAAACCAGTGATAAACTAACAAATAATAAATATTTCATAACGCACCAACAATTAAACCAAATAAATCACAAACACGAAACAACAATAACAACAGCACCAAAAGAATGTGTTTGCATTGCACCTGTGACAAAATTCAAAAATAAGAGAGAAAATAAAACAATAACATCAGTGCTGGCACTATAAACCAGTGTTGGCACTTCGTTCACGATGATCGGATCGGGGCTTTTATGGTTCTCCTTGCGTGTCATTGTGCTATATCGTAAATGTTCGCTCTCATAATAATTTTCTATTGTTGATGCCACGTTGTTGATCACTGTTGATGTTTAGTGATGAAGGCCTAACACTGATCGCTGAACAACCTTTCTAACAGTGATTAGCATACTGGCATTGGCAATACAAGATTTAATCGTTCGTTTTGTTTTGCTTTGTGTTGTTTTTTTATGGCAGGCCGTTTTAGGATAGACTTCTGCAACATACGCGGGCTGCGTGCAAACTTTTTCTCTGTGTATTCCCACGTTTGTCTCCATCTTCCGGATGTTTTCGCCTTATGTGAGACTCAGGTGTCTGAAAATGCTGACCTTTAGGATTTCCACATACCTGGATATCACCTACTATCCCTATTCTTTCTTCATAGGGGCCTTGCAATGTACATACGCAATGAAGTTGTGTACCAGCGTCAGCAATCATTAGACGCGCTTGATCCAGAAATTAGCTGTATTTGGGTTAAATTCAAAATCAGGACACATCTTTTGCATTTCGGGTTTCTTTACAGAAGTCCAAACGCGGAAAGGGAAAAAACACTCTCCAACTTCGACGCCCTTTCCGACTCCATATCGAAGATCTTAGAGAATTATCCGAACAGTGAAATCGTCGTTGCTGGTGATTTTAATGTTCATAATTCATCTTGGCTTCGCCATTCGAGCCATACAACTTCAGAAGGCCATTATGCTGAGCTATTCGCAGCGCATAACCACCTTGCGCAGCTAGTGAATGAGCCAACATATATTTCGTGTGTTGATGGGCACCAACATAATACTTTCGACCTTTTTCTTGCTTCACATCCAGACAAATATACAATGGGTGTTAGCGCACCTCTCGGAAATTCGGATCATTGCACCATTACTGCTTCCTTTTCGATTACAGAACTTCGAAACGTTTCATACCCAGCTACGAAACGTTTAAAACATATTTACGAAAAGACCCGTTGGGATGAGCTCAACGATTTCTTTAGGCATTTTAATTGGAAAATTTGCTTTCTTGACAGTAATGTCGATGCCATAGCGGAAATGGTGGAAAATATAATATTGCTTGGAATGAAAACATTCATTCCATCCAAGCAAATTCCGATTAAGCCTAAATTTAAATTATGCTTTAATCAGACATGCAGAATTGCTGTCAGATCCAGAGAGGTTGCATTTAGTATTTGGCGTGCTAACAAGAACGCTGAAACTGATTTGATGCGCAAAAGGGCGAGATCTTCGTGTGCCAAGGTACTAAGATGCGAAAAAGCTCTGTACGAGCAGCGTCTTCGTGCTAAAATTCTTTCTGCCCCTCGGGGCAGTAAGAGTTTCTGGTCATTCGTCAAAAGGGTGAAGGATAATGCTAGTTCTCCGATTCCTACTTTTGAAGGGTGATCAACTATTCACTGACCCGGTTGACAAAGCTAACCTTATAGCTGAAATGTTCGCAAGTAATTCACACTCGCCGGAAAGAAATCAACCACTGCCAGTTCTTGAAAATGTATCCATTACTATGCCAAAGATACGCTTTCGGGTCCGGGCGGTTAAAAGGGTCTTATCGGATCTCAACGTAAACAAGTCTCCTGGGCCGAATGGAATTCCAGCACTGGTCTTAAGGCAGTGTTTTTCGACGCTAGCTCGTCCTCTGGCAACCCTGTTCAGCACTATTTAACACTCAGGCGAATTTCCCTCGTGCTGGAAGGTTGCTCATGTAACGCCAATCCCTAAAAAGGGAGAGGCCAACGACCCCCAGAACTACCGCCCAATCGCGATTTGTTCTGCGCTTTCCAAGGTGATGGAAAGCATGGTGAATTTTCACCTAGTGAAATATCTAGAGTCTAATAGCTTACTTAACGACCGCCAATATGGCTTCCGTAGGGGCCGCTCTACGGGGGACCTATTGGCCTTCCTTTCGGAAAAGTGGTGTCAGTCTATCCACCACTTCGGCGAGAGTAAGGTAGTGGCTCTGGATATTTCTAAAGCATTCGACAGAGTGTGGCACGGAGCACTTTTGTCGAAACTTATGGCTTTTGGTGTGGGTGACGTCTTCTCTCGATTTATATCGAGCTTTCTCAGGAATCGTGCTATAAGAGTTGTTATAGACGGGATTTCATCAGACGAGTATAGAATCAACTCTGGGGTACCGCAAGGCTCTGTTCTTTCTCCTACTCTATTTCTTATATTCCTAAATGACCTTCTATGTCAGACTTTAACTCCTATCTACTCTTTTGCAGATGATAGCAGCCTCTGCCATTCATATGCTTTCAGCAATAGGCCGACATCGTCAGGGATCGGGGCGATGAGGCATGATATGAATGTTGCACTAAACTGTGACCTCAATAGGATTGTTGAATGGGGTCACAGAAACAGGGTAAATTTCAATGCCCGTAAAACTCAATGCTGCTTGCTTACACACCGATGCAAGCCCGATCATGCTGCTTCATCTGTAAACATGGGTGGTATAAATATTGAGGAATCAGAAGCTCTTGATGCTCTTGGCATGAAAATCCAGTGCGACGTTCGATGGACAGAACACATTTTTCATGTTTCAAAAGAAGCATTCAAGTGCCTCGGTTTTCTAAGGCGGTGTCAGACATACTTCACCCCATCTGATCTCCTTGCTATTTATACCACTTACATCCGACCGAAAATGGAATACAACTCTCATGTATGGGTCGGTGCTTCAAAGTCTATTTTGAAGTTACTCGACCGTGTACACGAGAGGGCGAAGAAACTCATAGGAGACGGTAGGGCAGCCAACTCTATCGACTCATTAGAGCATAACGCAATGTGGGGTGCATTTCACTGTTCTATCGGTACTATAATGGGTTTTGTTCCGACGAAATCAGGGATCTTTTTCCCGAAACACGCACTTACTTACGCTCAACACGCTTTTCAGTGCGATCACACCCATATGTGGTAGATTTACCAGTGAACCGTACTACGCATTACAGGGAAAATTCATTCTTTGCCCGTACTGCCCGCATGTGGAATAGACTCCCTGCGGAGGTCTTTCCTGCCATATATAACATGAAGAAATTCAAATCGAATGTTCATAGACACTACTCCCTTTATCCTCCTTCCCACAACCAATTTTTCTAGTTCCGGCACAATGTACGCATGAGTAGGGGCCATCCCCTGAGTGCCGGTCCTAATTAAAAAAAAAAAAAAAAAAAATTAGGAGAACACTTAGGCGTAAGGAAAACGACGTTAAGATTGAAACAGAAGTTCGTTTGGAAAAACATGGGAAAATTTATAAAAAAAACACGAGTTGAGTTGCAAAATCAATAAACAAACTGTTCATACAAAAGAAAAGCTTGTTGTAGCTGATACACCAGGAAATAGTTTTGATGTGATTTCGATAGACACAGTAGGCCCACTTAGGTACTCGAATCAGTTCAGATACGTATTGACCATACAGGACGATCTGACGAAATATATTATAGCATGTCCATTTGAATCAAAGGATGCGAAAACTGTTGCGGGGGCAATAGTTACGGAGGTATACTTACGGAGGTATATGGGAGTTTTAAGGTACTCAAATCGGATAAGGGAACTGAGTTCTTGAAGGAACTGTTATCTGAGGTATGCAGTCTATTAGATATCAAATAGGTTTTTAGTACACCCTATCATCATCAAACGCTTGGCTCTATAGAAAGGAACAACAGAGTCTTGAACGAGTTTCTGTTAAGTTTCTGCACAGACAACGAGTGGGACAAATGGATCCCATATTTTTGTTTCGCTCATAACACAACATCTCATGTGGACACAGGTTATACATCTTTTGAACTGATATTTAGAAGATATCCAAATCTCCCTAGCGATAATGCATTGAATAATAGACCTATGTAAAATATAGATAATTACACAGGAACTAAGAACACGTCAGCAATTCTCTTTGAACAAGGCGAAAGAATATTTAGAAAAATCGAATATTAAAAGAGTAGACAATTGTCTAAAAATTAACACGTTAGAGGTAAAAAGGGAGACTTGGTACTAGTACGCAAATACAATAGAAGAAAAAACCAACGTCCATATCATGGTCCTTATAAGGTGGTAGATACTGAAGGAGTAAACTCTATTGTCGAAATAGGGAACAAAACAAAGAATGTACACGATAAAAATTTAAAAAGGTTCTCGAAGATATGCGTAATAGCTAGTTATATATATATATATATATATATATATATATATATATATATACATCCAGATCAACTTTTACATATATATATATATATATATATATATATATATATATATATACTCGTATATATATATATATATATATATATATATATATATATATATATGTATGTATATATATATATATATATATATATATATATATATATATATATGTATGTATATATATATATATATATATATATATATATATATGTATGTATATATATATATATATATATATATATATATATATATATTTTTTTTTTTTTTTTAATTGTAAATCAAAAATTTTTTAAATTTATAAAAGTTTTGAAATTGTAACAATTTTTCTAAGCGGTTGAGGTGTTATGTACCTCATAATTATTTATAAAATTATCATATTTAATTATATTTAATTATAAAGCACACAATATTTTTTATTTAATTATAAGGTAGGGTACCGTCAAAAGTCGACTATGATAGGTATTTATAAAAGTTAAATTACAAAAATAATTAGGTATTTATTAGGTTTTAGTTTTGTATAAGTTTCAAAGCCTACTATTCTTATTCTGTTGTTATTTGTTGTAAATAATTTGTAATTTTCAAGTTGTGAATTCTCAGAAGGTTTTCGGAAGTATATGCATAAGATAAGGGGTTTTTAGCTTCTCAAAACTGTGGTTAAAGTCTACTGACGATTTGGTAAAGCATCAATGAAATGCATATAGATATTGCTTAACCACCAACAAATAAATTTCATTTATATATAATAGTATTGTGACAGCAATGTGTCAAATAAAAAATTTCATAACAGTTTGATTTAGATTTTATTTTTCATTTTGCCTTATAAATACTTTTCTTGTTATCCAATGGATTTCTGATTGTATAAAGGTGTAGAAAAATAAAATAGATTCATATCGAATATACTTTATTTGTGGGTTTAGTTTTGTATGAGTTTCAAGGCCTACTATGCTTATTCTGTTGATATATATATACATATATTTTTTTTTAATAATTTGTAATTTACTAGTTGTGAATTCTCAGATGGTTTTCGGAAGTATATGCATAATATAAGAGGTTTTTAACTTTTCAAAACTGTGGTTAAAGTCTACTGACGATTTGGTAAAGCACCAATGAAATGCATATAGATATTGCTTAACCACCAACAAATAAATTTCATTTATATAAATAGTATTGTGACAACAATGTGTCAAATAAAAAAATTTCATAACAGTTTGATTTAGATTTTATTTTTCATTTTGCCTTATAAATACTTTTCTTGTTATCCAATGGATTTCTGATTGTATAAAGGTGTAGAAAAATAAAATAGATTCATATCGAATATACTTTATTTGTTGGTTTAGTTTTGTATGAGTTTCTAGGCCTACTATTCTTATTCTGTTATTTTTTTTTTTTTTTTGAAAATAATTTGTAATTAACAAGTTGTGAATGCTCAGATGGTTTTCGGAAGTATATGCATAAGATAAGAGGTTTTTAGCTTTTCAAAACTGTGGTTAAAGTCTACTGACGATTTGGTAAAGCACGAATGAAATGCATATCGACATTGCTTAACCACCAACAAATAAATTTCATTTATATATAATAGTATTGTGACAACAATGTGTCAAATAAAAAATTTCATAATAGTTTGATTTAGATTTTATTATTCATTTGGCCTTATAAATACTTTTCTTGTTATCCAATGGATTTCTGATTGTATAAAGGTGTAGAAAAATAAAATAGATTCATATCGAATATACTTTATTTGTTGGTTTAGTTTTGTATGAGTTTCTAGGCCTATCTGTTGTTATTTTTTGAAAATAATTTGTATTTTACAAGTTGGGAATTCTCAGATGGTTTTCCGAAGTATATGCATAAGATAAGAGGTTTTTAACTTTTCAAAACTGTGGTTAAAGTCTACTGACGATTTGGTAAAGCACCAATGAAATGCATATAGATATTGCTTAACCACCAACAAATAAATTTCATTTATATAAATAGTATTGTGACAACAATGTGTCAAATAAAAAAATTTCATAACAGTTTGATTTAGATTTTATTTTTCATTTTGCCTTATAAATACTTTTCTTGTTATCCAATGGATTTCTGATTGTATAAAGGTGTAGAAAAATAAAATAGATTCATATCGAATATACTTTATGTGTTGGTTTAGTTTTGTATGAGTTTCAAGGCCTACTATTCTTATTCTGTTGTTATTTTTTTTTTTTTTTAAATAATTTGTAATTTACAAGTTGTGAATTCTCAGATGGTTTTCGGAAGTATATGCATAAGATAAGAGGTTTTTAACTTTTCAAAACTGTGGTTAAAGTCTACTGACGATTTGGTAAAGCACCAATGAAATGCATATAGACATTGCTTAACCATCACCAAATAAATTTCATTTATATATAATAGTATTGTGACAACAATGTGTCAAACAAAAAATTTCATAAAAATAATTAAGAAAATTCCTACGGGAAATTTATTGGAAATTAATCACAACAAATCCTTAAGGGTCCAATATTGTAAACTAGTATATATGTAAGCAAGACAAAATTGAAATAAAGACTCAGATATAATCCTGCCTTTAATCCGGCAAAATAGATTTTGTTTTTACCACCTCTAAAAAAATAAAAACTAAACAGGCATCTTAAACTGCCTTCAACACTGTTCAGCCAGTGGCGTTGATCAGCGCCGGCTAAAAACGGGTAGGAAGAGATTCTGCTTAGGGAAAAATAAAAACAATTACAACTACCTGTGCAAGATCAGTACAATTATAAATATAATAATAAGTCAAATCAAATTTGGCGTACAATTTTTTGATGTGAAGTTAATAATTAGAAAAAGTGGAGTAGAATATCAATAATAAAGTTAAGAGAACAAGGAAAAGATTAGTGCTCACGCATATAAAAACAAAGCCAAGAATGGAAAGTTAAGATATCTACCAAATAGATATATATGATGCAATTACTACAATCAAACAATACAAAATAGACACGGCCCAATTGTGTGCAGTAATTTAAGGTATAGATAGTACCTGGTATAATTTTAATTAGAAACTGGTATGCGTATGTCTAAAAACTATAAAAACAATGCCATCTGCATATTTGAGTTTGTTTTATTGCACGTCTCTGTTTTATCAGTATATTTGCTTCTTTCGTTCCTTAGGTATTTTTCATTTAAAAAAAACAAGTCTGACTTACGTCAATGACCTAATTGCGATTATTTTTTACGTATTTTCTTACTTATGTACTTTTAAATATTTGTACAGGGTGTGGAAATCAAACTTAGTTTATAATTTAAAAAAGAAACAGAGATAAAATTTCGTTTACGAGCTATTTTGGACACCTTTTATTATATTTATGTTTAAATAAAATTATAAGCAAGAATTTCTAAATATGTTAGTTTTGTTTCTTGTCACAGAGGAAACTAGTTAATGATTTCTGTGTGGGATCATATTATTTTTAAGGGAGTTTATGGATGATCATGGTTGGCTTGGGCTACATGTTGCACCTTTCACCAATTGGCAACATAATTTATAACTGCAATGATAATAACACCTTTCGCTCTAACTACAATTATAATTCGTCATATCAATTTATTTCTTTTAAAATGATCTAGTTCCTGAAAAGTTGTATCACACTTGTTAGATTTCATTTATAATGGATTATGTTATAATCTCGCTACGCATGCAATTATAATTCTTATTATTTATTGCGTTTTCTTCATCATGAGATAAGTTCCTAACCCCGCTTAATTGCCGACGAGCCAGAGCTGGAATAATATATGCATGCGTGAACCTAACCGGAATCCAATGAAATACGTCTTACTTTGTTAAATGCTACAAATTGTCGAAAGTATGGTGAGCAAATGATTAAAATTAAGGGGTAAGTGTACTAATTAATTCAATTGATACCGTTTATTTTTTTTTTGTCCTAACTTATAGGAAGTCAATAAATGGCAACAGAAGAAGAACTGAAGATTCAAGAACTTAGTGACGAAATCGAACATTATACAAAAGAGAAAAATGATCAAGATTCGGAAATAAACCGATTTAGAAGCTCTTTTAGGGGAAATAGAAAGTTTCACAGAACACAGATCTCTTCAGCGAATGGGAAATTTAGTAGGTTAGAAACGACCTAGATGCTATTTTGGCCGAAATTAATAAGGTTATTGCAGAAAATAAAAATAAGCAATCAAATGAAATTAAAAATTTTAAACAAATAGTAAAGGAAACAGTAAAACAAATAGAGAATATTAGAAAAATCAATTAGAAGTTGAATTATACAGCAAGCAGCGGTACAAACCATAGAACGGCTTACCAAAAGAATTCAGAAAAATTCGAATTGCAAAGAGGAAATACAACGGTTTCGGGCAAATGAAGTACCACATACTGAGCGTAAAGTATTAAACATTAATAACAAAATAGAAGAAAAGCAATCGCTAATTGAAATTTTAAGAACCGAGTGAGAGGAAGTATTAGAATCAAGGTTAGATTTATCAGTAGAAATTGAAATCGAAATATCTAGCATTAAAACAAAAAGGGGCCCATTACAGTGCATACGAACCTCTGAATTATGAAGTGGTGTGCATGAATTCGTAAATGCTTGCGAGCTTGCGTTTGATTGTATAGGCAGAACAAATGAAGAAATTTTTGTGTCATTACCTTCTACAAAGCTCGTTGGCAATGCATTTCAACTTGGTCGAGGAAATAATGTTAAAACATTGAAGAATATAATAAAATTAATAAAAAACAATTATTTAACAGCAAGGTTAACGGAATGACAAAGTGAATATACCCTACAAATTCTTTTTTGGAGGGTATAAAAACGTATATAAACGTAACTACAATTGGCATTATTTTGCATAGTTGTAATTAAACCGTACATTTTTTATGGTTTTTATTTTTTTTTTTTTAGGAGTAGGACCAGCACTCAGGGGATGACACCTATATATGCAATGCATTGCGCCGGAACTGAAAACGAGGGGATAGTATTGAGGGGACAGACTAGGAAAGATAAGAAGATAGACAGTTGTTTTTGTAGCTATTTCAACCTTTTACTTCGCCGGCTAATTTTTGCTAGAGGGCCGACGAAGGTGTGTGCTGTTACTCTGCTTGTAGTACATGATAGTGTCAGTCGCTGGCAACAACTAACACAACCACGCAATAATGCTGTTTTGAAGAATTCAACACAATATTTCATGACTCAGCGCGGGCTCGAACTCACGACCCTCCGCTTCATAGTATCGTGTTCTACTACTTCAGCCAACAGCACCCACTTTTTTACTGAGAAATATGTAGTCGCAAGAGAATTCGCAGTGAGGAATTTGTATATGGGGTGTCACAAAACTGATCTATTAACACAGTTATGAATTCGCCCTGAAGTTTAACAATTATAAATTAAATATTTTTAAAATTACCGTACATATATAGAAATTAGCTGCTTAGCGTTCGGTGGGCTAAATTACCGTAACACGAGAATTAAAACAATAATGTGTTAACATCAGGTTGATACAGTTCTCGTATTCAATTTGCTAATAAAATTAGTTTAAATAAGAACTGTTATCATATTCAACTAAGCCACCTAATAAGTGGTGACAAACACAATACGCAACATGAGCACTGATGATGAAAGCGTTGCGACTTTCTAAAACATCTATTATGCTCTGCTCTGTAAGTTGAACAACTAAGAAACTGATGTTGACTTTGTGCCTTGGATATTTATTATGTCTTTCTGAATTTAAACAAGTAAAAGTGCTATATTCGGCTGTGTCGAATCTTAAATACCCTTCACAGATGTAATTCTTCTTTCTTGATAAAACAGAAAGTAGGTTTATTAAAAAAATCAAAATGATGTTATCGGTTACTTTTATATTTATGAAAACGTTTAAATTTTTTGGCTAGCAAGCTAAATGTTTAGCTTTTCTTATTTCTAATACCTCTGAGCGTCTTTCAAATATATTAAATATGTTTAATTTAAAAACAAAAAGTAAAAATCTGTTTCATGTACCCCAAAAAGTTCTAATTGTCCAACCGTAGAATTGTATTTTAGATATTTTGGGTTTTTAATAACAATTTATGTCTTCCTGATATATAAAGTAGGTATAATCATCATAAAAATTAGGAACTTATATGGCTACTTCTATGCACAGAAAAATTTCGATTTACCAACCCTGGAACCGTATTTTTAATTTTTAAAGTTTTTAATACCAATTTAATCCTTCCTGAAGCATAAAATAGGTTTAATTCACTATTAACACAAAATTTGGAATTTATGTGGGTACTTTTATGTACCAAAACATTTCGATTTTCCAATTTTTATTTTTTTTACCAATGTAATTCTTAGTGACGTATAACATAGTTTTACTTAAGAAAAAATTAACATTTTTAAGCTTCTTGGTCACATTCATATACTATAAAATATCTAATTTGTCCAACCCTGGAAGCGAAATTTTGATTTTTTAGGATTTTAATACCAATTTTATTCTTCCTGAATTATCAAATAGTTTTAATTAGCAACCACAACAACGTTAATTGCCTTTTTGGTGACTTTTATGTTAAAAAAAATTCAATTTCCTAACCCTAGAAACGAAGTTTTAATTTATTTTGCTTTTTTTTAACTCTTAATGAGGCATGAAATAATTTTATCTGAGAAAAGCTTACAATTTGTAGCCATTTTGGTCACTTTCATGTACTACAAAATATTGCAGTTATCCAACGCTGGAATCGAAATTTTGATATTTTTGATACCAATTTGGTTTTTCCTAAATTAAAACGTAGTTTTAATTAGTAAAAACCCAACGTTAGTTGCATTTTTGGTTACTTTTATGTATAAAAAAATTTTAATTTCGAAGCGAAATTTATATTTGAAAAATTTTTTTTGACCAATGCAAATCTTCATGACGTATGAAGAGGTTTTATTCTAGAAAAAATTAAAATTTTTAAACATTTTTGTTATACATGTACTACAAAATATTGCACCTGTCCAACCCTGGATTTGAAATTTTAATTTTTGATACCAATTTTGTTTTTCTTAAGTTATAAAACAGTTTGAGTTAGCGAAAAAAATCAACGTCAGTTGCCTTTTTCGATACTATTATGCATAAACAAAATTTCAATTTCCCAACCCTGGAAGCGAAATTTAAATAAAAAATTTATTTTTGAGTTTTACTACAATTTGATAGTAGATTCGAACCCATTTAGTCACGACCTTGCACTTTTTGCATTGTTGCACAGTGTTATCAAATTATATAAATATTGAATTTAAAAAATTAGTTTTCATGGCTTAAATTTTTCCATACATGTATACAAAGGTGTGAGTATACCAGCAGCCCTGTTGACAACTTTATCCTTGGCTTCGTCATCAATTCCAAACTATGATAATAAATACAATTAAGCTCGTTTTTTATTACACCCTTCACAAAAAAGTGAAAGGGTATATCTAGGTTTTTCAATCCGAGTGTTATTTCTTCGATATTCACATGCGACCCCTTAAGTATATATATTCTGGATCCTTATGAATAGCCATGTCCGTCTGTCTGTTTTGAAATCGGATTTCCCAAGCCCCCAGAAGAGTAAGAGACTTCGTTCTTGGACCGTTGGATTGGAAATGAACTAGAGTGGTATTGAAATTCAGAAAATCCGAAGTACGGTTCCAGAGCTGGGAAGCTTACACCTATTTTCGACGATAAATAAATACCAAAAACCAATTATTTTTTTTGGCTGCTTGTAAATTAAACCTATTTCATGCTTTGGGAAGGCTCAATGGTGTATTAAAAAGATGTGTGATGTCGCGGATAGGAACGAAATTCCTTATTATAAAAATATTCATTTTAAGTTCTATTCGAGGTATAAAGAAAATAATTATTCGGGTATGCATTTTTTTATTATGATTGTTTTTTTCGCCGGCCAACAAAAATACAAAATGAATTTTGTTCCCAAACGAAATTAAATTCTGTCACGGCACGGCTGCGTATGATTAATATTTGTTTCTATGGTATCGTATTACTCATATGTCTTAAACATTGATTTAGAAGCAAAATATCTTACGTTACGTTCTTAGGAAGAACAAAATTGGTATCAAAAATTAAAAAAAAAAATTTCGAATCCAGGGTTGGACAATTGCAATATTTTGTAGTACATAAAAGTGACCAAATGGTTAAAAATTTTAAATTTTCTTAAATAAAACTACTTTATACTTCATGAAGATTTGCAGTGATAAAAAAATGTTAAATTAAAATTTCGCTTCCAGGGTAAGGAAATTGAAATTTTTTATACATAAAAGTGACCCAATGTAAAACTACTTTATACCCCATAAAGAGTCGCACTGATGAAAAAGCAAAAAAAAAAAAATTCAATTCCAGTGTTGGGAAATTGAAAGTTTTTTTGTTACATGCAATATATTGTAGTACATGAAAGTGACCAATATGTTTGAAAATTTTAAGTTTCTCTTAAATAAAACGACTTTATACTTAATGAAGACTAGCGTTGGTAAAAAAAGAAGACAAAAATTAAAATGTCGCTTCCAGGGATGGGATATTGAAATTCTTTATATACATAAAAGTAAACAAAACTGCAACTAACTACTAATTAAAACTATTTTTTAATTCAGGAAACGCAAAATTGTTATCCAATATTAAAAAAATATCTAAATTTCGATTCCAGGGTTGGATAACTGTCGCATTGTTAAAAAAAAAGAACAAATTAAATTTCGTTTCCAGGGTTGGGAAATTGACATATTTTTTTATGCATAAAAGTAACCAAAATGCAATCGCCGTTGTTGTTTTTTTTTTTTTGCTAATTAAAGCTATTTTATAATTCAGGAAGAACGAAATTGGTATTAAAATCTATAAAAATCAAAATTTCGATTCGAGGGTTGGACAAATGAAATATTTTATGGCAAATGAATGTGACCAAATTTTTTTGTCAAGGAAAACTGCCTCATACCTCACGACGAATTGCATTGGTAAAAAAATAAAAATTCGCTTCCAGTTGGAAAATCGGAATATTTGTGGTACATAAAAGTACCCACATATATTACATATTTTGTTTTTTTAGTGAGTTAAATCTATTTTATACTTCGCTAAGAATTATTAAACATTTTTTAAATTAAAAGTTCGGTTCCAGGGTTGGAAAATCTAAATTTTTTAATACATAAAACTAGGTATATAAGTTTCTAATTTTGGTTTTTTCTTCGGGAAGAGTTAAATTGGAATTAAAAACCAAACAATGGAATATCGACATTTTCTGATTCATAAAAGTAACCGTATACATTGTAAGGGATTCCCAACCCTGACGAACACAGCCCTGTTTCGTTAAGTTGAACAAGTTAAACGTAAGAGAAGATATAATAAAACTCGACACAGTCGTGATAGTACACTGCCACTGAAGAGTTCTGGATCTTTTATTTGTGCACAAGGTAATTACATGGCGACAGTGACAAATTAATTTTTTTCATAAAATTGCTGCTGCAACTACAAATCGGTGAACTTTGGGTGATAAATTAGTACAAATACCTAAATTAAAATAAAGTACATAACTACAATTAAACAAAGACTAAAATTGGTAATAAGTACGTTTGTATGTGAACACTTATGTATGTAGTATGTGCACACTTATTGAAAAACTAAATAAATTGTGTATAACTAAAAAGCAGCAAGCAGCACATGAAATATTTCTTGTCTCCAATTTAAAAGCAAAAAATACGTAAACTTGCTTCATACTATTCCGTTAAAAAAAAGAACGGATATAACAATTATCAATAGTAAAGGGTTGATAATAAAAATTAAAATCATTTAAAAATCGTTCAGCAAAAGTATTCCCAAGATTGGAAAAAAACAGATATAACAATTATTAATAGTAAAGGGTTGATAATAATTAAAATCGTTTAAAAACCGTTCAGCAAAAGTGTGTATAAGCAAAAGAAAAAAGCCGTTAGAGTCCAAGGTAATCCAACAAAATGCCGTGCTGAAATGAACATAAAAAGTATTTTTGTAAAGTGTGTATAAGTAAAAGACAAAGGAAAGAAAAAGCCGTTAGAGAACTGAAACAGAGAATACTCGTCAAAAAGTGGAAGATCTCGATAAAGAATATAATGGATAGACCACAAAGAAAGAGAATGAAGTAAAATTTCGTTAAAGAACATAGTGGATAAACGAACAAAAAATGAGAAACATTATAAACACTCGTTAAAGAACACGGTGGATAACCAACAAAAACAAAATGTAAGAACAAAGTAACTAACTAACTGGCTGCAAAACTTAAAAACAAAATATTACAAAATCAAATAAATAAGGAGTTAAACAAGAAAATGTATACATATATATGCATATATATATTTTTTAATATAAAAACGATCTGTGTATGAAGAAGTACAATGCAAAAGAAATACAAAAATTAAATGAAAATAAGCTATCTATTTCTACATACATTAACATAACATATCAAATCCAAGGACATTAGCAAAATAAATAAAATAAAACACAATGCATTAACATCAAAATAAAACAAAAAAAGACATCAGAGTATCTACGTCAACATGAAAAGAGCAAAAGATGTAACATAAGCAAATAAATAAAATAAAAAACAACAAAAATGCATCAACATCCAAATAAAACAAAAAAATAAAAACATCAGAGTATCTACATCAACTCGAAAACCATCAAAAGGGGTAATATAAGTAAATAACAAAAAAAAAAAAAAAACACAAAATATGCATCAACATCAAACACAACACAAAGAGTACATCACAGTACCAACAACAACACGAGAACAGCAAAAGATGTAACATAAGGGTGGAATAAATATGTAAAATATTATTAGATTATTTACTATTTTTATACCTATATACATTAAATTATACTACTTACATTTATTAAATTTTATATATATATATATATATATATATATATATATATATATATATATATATATATATATATATATATATATATATATATATATATATATATACCTAAGTTAATATTGCATTTCAGGAATGGAAAAATAAAATGGAAAGATGCATATCTAAAAAATTTTATTACAAATACAAACAGATATACTTCTCTACGAGGTTCGGACAAATATTAACAAAATTGAATTACTATTAAAAACATAACTACATCTTTCTGATTCTAACGTTCTATATAAACATTATCGTGTTAATGGACATAAATACCTGGGAACATAACATACTGACAATTTAATGTCGGATTTCAATTTACAGGTTATTAATGAACTTATAACCAAATTTTTTAAAGTGAAGAAAAGAAGTTTGCAAAAGCGGTCAGTTTCCTCAAAGGAAACAAAAATAAATGAGTATATTATTTTACTGGTCGATAACTATAACGCCGTCATTTCATATGCAAGTTTACATGCTGGCGAAATATTGAAGGACACAAACACAGTAACACTTAAGAGATTACTACACTGTCGGGAACTCCTGGTAAGGTGTTGTGGTAGATTAAATTGCAAAATAAAATAAAACACAATGTATTACCCCATGACGTTTCATTGTTCAAATTAGTCGATAGAGACCTCATGACAGACTCCGAGTCATATTCGGAAGAAACTAGTTACATGGAAATTTCGAAAAAATCACTGGAAGGAAAATTTTCACAGGCCAAAGACATTATTGAACCAGATTCAAAAGTCAAGAACAATTCAGAAAATTACCTTATTGAATCGGAAAAATTTTATTAGCACTTGTGCTAATGTAATTAGGGAAAATTACAATGGTGACCCACTCACATTAGAATATTTTATTGATAAAATTAGTTTGATACAGGATTTAACCGAAAAAAACCTAAAGCCTACTTTTGTGACATTCATTAAGTCGAAACTAGGGGGAAAAACTCGTAATGCATTACCCGAAGACGTTGTAACAATTGATGAAATAGTAGTTGCTTTAAGACAGAAAATAAAACGCGATAAATCTAAAATAGTATTAGGGAAAATTGCAGCCCTACAGGTCAAGAAAGGTAATTATACGGATTTTTCTAATCAGGTAAAGGAGCTAACAGATGCACTCGAAAGATCACTCGTTATGGAAGGGATATCGAGGAAAAATGCTCACGAAATGGTGATCGAGCAAACGGTTACTGTTTGTCGTTTGAATGCAAAATCAACCCTAGTCAAATCAATAATCGCTTCAACAACATTTGCTGATCCAAAGAACGTGGTAGCAAAACTGATTGTAGAACAAACTGCTGAGACAAACGAAAGACAGGTATTGGCATTCCAATCGCAAGTTAATAATCCACAATTTTCAGGTCATACTAATCGGTTTAACATGTTTACGAGAGGAAATGTCTATAGGCAGGGCAATAATAGTTCGGGAGGCGTGAGTCATTACCGTAGTAATTATAATAATTATTATAGAAACAATAATCAACCCAACCGTGGACAAAACCAGCAATATAACAACAATTATAGGCAAAATAACAGCAACAACTACAAACAGAATAATAGCAACAACTACAGACAAAATACCGGCAACAACCATAACTACAAGCAAGGTAATCGAACTGCTAGGACAATGCCTTTAAACGCAGAGGTCCCTCAGCAGGAGATGTTGGGGGAAGTAGTAGGACACACGTACTAACCAAATATGTATATACACTTAATTTAAATTTTTCCGATTATATAGATGTAGGGTACACAGAAGCAAATACACGTAGTAGTTTTTTAGTCGCCTCACAGGCGGATATCTCCTTAATAAAGATATCCTGTCTAAAGTCACATGCCAAGATCAACCAGGACGAAATAATAAATATCATAGGTGTAACAACCCAGTCCATTTCAACTCTCGGTACAATCCGCACAAACCTTTTAGTTCAGAGTCATTTTATTCCCCAAACACAACACTACACGTGGTAGATGATAATTTTAGGATTCCATCCGATGGAATACTAGGCAAGGACTTCTTGAAGAGATACAAATGCAACATCTATTATGGAATCATGACAATATCATTTCCGTATAATTACAGTAGATTGAAAATTCCCATTAAGCACGGTACAACCGATGGTAACTGTATAATCGCACCTAGGTCTGAAGTTTTTAGATTATTCAAGTTAGAAAATGTACACGAAACAAATTTTCGTAGACGCTCAAGAACTTTATGAAGGAGTATTAACTAGCAGAGGCATTGTCGATCCTGAAACACCGATTCTGAAAATATTCAATGTAACTGATAGATTCAAATGCATACAAAACTCTAAGATAAAATTTGAGAAGCTCACCAACTATAACATTTATTCATTAGACGAAGTTAAGTCGGATGTTGAACGTATAGAGAGGCTTAAGAAGTTGTTGAAAAGTCAGATGCCAGAAGAAGTACAGGAGCAATTAATCTCTCTATGTGAGAAGTATGCCGATATTTTTTATTAAAAGATGATAAAATGACCGTCAACAATTTTAATTTGCAGAAGCTAAGACTAAATGATTCCTCTCCAGTTTATATGAAAAATTATAGGATGCCCTATTCACAGAACAGGAAATCGAACAACGACTTAATTGAGCCAAGCCAATCGAACTACAATAGCCCATTGATTTTGGTCCCGAAGAAGAGTGTCGATGGTCAGAGAACATACAGAATGTGCGTTGATTACAGAGCAGTTAATAAGAGACTTATAGCCGACAAATTTCCGCTCCCAAGGATTGACGATATACTGGACAACCTGGGGCGTGCCAAACATTTTTCAATATTAGTCTGTATTCTGGGTTTCATCAGATTCCACTCCACTCCGACTATAGAGATATCAGTTCTTTCAGTACTAGTTCGGGTTCTCTTTGATGGAAGGTATTGCCATTTTGGTTAAATATTGCACCTAATTCGTTTTCACGTATGATGTCTATAACTTTTTCAGTTCTATCACCAGACCAAGCCTTTTTGTATGTCGATGACATAATCGTTATTGGTTGTAGTGCACAGCATCATCTGAAGAATCTAAACGACGTCTTTGGTATTTTCAGAAAATTCAATCTGAAAATTAATCCATACAAGTGCAACTTTTTCAGACCAGAGGTCAAATTCCTGGGTCACAAATGCACAGCAAAAGGTATCCTACCTGACGATTCAAAGATCAAAACTATTGAAAACTATCCTGTTCCAACTGACAAGGACGCGGTCAGAAGATTTGTTGCGTTCACGAATTATTATAGACGATTTATAAAGGATTTCGCCGCAGTGGTCGCACCTCTAAATTACAAGAATGTGAACTTTGCGTGGGACGGGAAATGTCAGAGAGCATTTGAAAGTCTACGTCATGTTTGAAGTCTCCTAGATTGCTGCAATGCCCGGATTTTTCAAAAAAATTCGTCAGAACAGTGGATGCGTCTAAAATAGGTTGTGGAGCAGTCTTGAGTCAGGATTTCGATGGAAACGACTTGCCAATTTACTTTGCATCTAACCCCCTTATTCATAAAAATTATGAGAGTCTAATAACAGCGTAAGAAAACAAAATTTCATATGAAATTTGCTCTATTAGACTCTTATAACACTCTCATAATTATTATGAATAAGGGGTAAATCTTTTAACAACGCTGAACAGAAGAAACCGACAATCGAGCAGGAGCTTTTAGCTATTCATTTTGCCATTACACAATTTAGACCATACGTTTATGGCACAGAGTTTAAAGTTAGATCAGATCACAGACCTCTAGTACACTTGTTTGACCTCAAAGACCCATCGTCGATGTTAACGAAAATCAGATTAGAATTGTCAGAATACAATTTCACAATAGAACATATAAAGAGTAAGGACAATGTAGCTACAGACGCCCTTTCGCGTATCTCAATAGACGAAATTAAAATCGCGGACAAACAAGTCTTTGCCGTAACAACACGGGGAATGTCAAAACCAGCTCAAAATCAAACCATAGTAACAGACACTACCGTAGGCAGACTACCGATTTACGACAAAGATCCCGAAAATTAGATCAGAACTGTTTTATACCAACAACAAATTTTTAAAATTGCGCATTAATATTTACGAAAAGTTTAAATTAGCACTATGTTTGAATATTCCAATTGAAAACGAAACATTAGATCTAGATCAAATGCTTTTGAGGCTCCAACAGGAAGCCGTCAATCAGAATATTCAAGTTATAGAATGGCCAAAAGATTACATATTTTTTGGAATTTGCGAGATACAGAAACTAAAAGACCATGGCATAAAAATATTGCAACAATTAAATATTATCTTATCGGATCCTATAGAACAAGTATTTGACAAACAGAAAAAAGAAAAATTAATGAGTGCCTATCACAATGATCCGCTCTTTGGAGGGCATTGTGGACGCAAGAAACTTTATGCGAAATTGAAAACAAAATTTTTTTGGAAGAATATGTCGAGAGATGTGGCTACTTTTGTGAAACAGTGCGTCAAATGTAACCTGAACAAAGTTAGAGCAGGAAACAGGGAAAATTTAGTACTAACGACAACGCAACCCTTTGACGTAATCGTGTTGGATACAGTTGGTCCATTAGCTGAATTTAAATTCGGAAACAAATACGCATTAATATGTGACTTCACCAAGTATTTGGTTACAATAGCAATACCTGACAAGAGCGCAAACACCGTAGCCCGTGCAATTTTTGAAAATTTCATTTTAGTTTATGGTTCGATGACTACAATAAAATCAGATTTAGGCACCGAGTTTAAGAATCAGGTATTAACTGAACTCCTTAAACTATTAAAGATCGAAATCAACTTCTCAACAGCATACCATCACGAAACAGTGGGAATCGTAGAACGTAGCCATAGGGTTTTTAATGAATATCTAAGGGAATATATAGACGAAAATATCTCCGATTGGAACACTTACTTGAAATATTTCACATTTTTTCACAATACTACGCCAAATACGGCATTTGATAATAAATTTGTACCTTATGAACTAGTTTTTGGGAAAAATCCTTATTTGCCTAGAGAATTGAAACAGAAGATAATCGATCCAATTTACAACATAGAGAATTACAGTAAAGAAGTAAAGTATAGGTTACAGAAAACGCATATCTTGGCAAAAGAGGTAATTGAGAAACATAAACTAAGAAACAAAGACATTTACGACAATAATGCAAAGCCATTACTTATAGAAATCAGGGACAGGGTAGTAATTCAAAGACAGCCTTATGACAAACTCAAACGCATATACGATGGTCCGCTTGTTGTTTAAGGAATAGATGGTTGTAATGTCACAATATATGACAAAATAACTAAAAAACGAAAAACTTGTCATAAGAACAGAATTCGAAATAATTAATTTGAAATAATTAATCAAAAATAGTTAACGAAAAAAAAGGAGAAAACATATATTATTTCTCTTTATACCAATGAAACAACATAGAACAACAATGTTATTATTAAATACTATAGTAAATATTTTTTTTTATTTTTACTATTAAAGAACTACACTCCGAAAATTTTACTATATATATAAATTTTAAAAATGCAAAAACAGATAAAAATATATACCTATACCCAGAAATATGTATTTTGGAATTATCATTAAATTAATACTAAACTGAAAAAAAAGAAAAAAACATTGTCAAGAATTGTAAAACAAATTAATAAATAATAAATTTGTGTAGTATATAAAAAGATTTATAAAAGCTGTATCATTATTATCATTACATAAATTTAAGAGAAAAACCAATAATGTATAAAATCACTGAATTTAATATCTACATTTATAAATCAACATAAAGATCACGAAATAACCAAGCTTGATCACCTTGATTATTGCATCGTCTTTGTAATAACTCAAATCAGGTTTAAGTTTCAATCTAATTGGTGTTCCCAGTAATTACATTCGCTAAATTACCTAAAAGTATTTAGTTGACTAACTTGCTACTATATCGAAAACCATTTCAATTGAGTAAATTCCGTAGACTAAATTTTCGCTTATAAATATATTCACTTTTATTTGAAATTGTTAATACAGTACATTACTTTAAATTTTTAATTATTATTTAATTTTTGTGATACACTATAGAATTTTAAAATTTTTATTACCAATCATATATTGTAAATCAATCCAAGTAATAATAAGAAAAAAAAAGAAAAAAATTTATTATATTAATTCTTTTCTTTTTCAATAAAAAGGGAGGTGTAAGTGATTCCCATCCCTGACAAACACAACCCTGTTTCGTTAAGTTAAACAAGCTAAACATAAGAGAAGATATAATGAAACTCGACACAGTCGTGATAGGACACTGCCACTGAAGAGTTCTGGATCTTTTATTTGTGCACAAGGTAATTACAACATAATTTGCTATTTTTGATTGTTATGATGAATTATACCTACTTTATATATCAGGAAGAAATAAATTGATATTAAAAACAAAAAACAAAAAACTAAAAGACGATTCTACGGTTGGACAATTAGAACTTTTTGGTGTACATGGAACGGATTTTTTCTTTTTGTTTGTAAATTAAACATATTTAATAATTTTGAAAGACGTTCAGAGGTATTAGAAATAAGAAGATCCAAACGTTTAGCTTCCCAGCCAAAAAATTTAAATGTTATATATAAAAGTAAGTGATAACATCTTTTTTTTTAATTAAACCTACTTTCTGTTTCAGCCAGAAAGAAGAAGTGAAGGATACTTAAGATTCGGCACAGCCGAATATGGCACTTTTACTTGTTTAAAGATAGGTTGTTATATCTTACCTCAGTTTTTCTCCAATTGAATAGTTTTTCTCACAATTAAACACAAAGTCGAATTGGAGTTAAAGCTTCCATTATATCCTTTTTATATATGTTTTTTAAACTGTCTACTGTTATTTCAGCATTTAAAAAAACAATTGTATGTAATTTAAATAAAAGAAAATAATTTATCTATATTCTTACTCATTAAGTACGGGTTAAAATCAAACATACTGAAGCCTTGGAAAAGGTCATCCAATTGAGAATCACTTTCGTTTATAGGAAAGGTTAGCAGAATATAGCCATCTTCGTCGCCTAGAAAGATTATATGGCCTTCAACTTGGTCCGATAATACTTTAAACTTTGTTTTCGACATTTTTTAATAAATGGTTTAATCATTTAGTATATGTATGGGCACTTACTTTTAATTTTATCTTGAATAACAGCGTTGTGACCAATGTGATCAGAGTAACGAGCAGGACCAGATATTTTGTGGCGGCTAGTCTGCAGGTGTTCTTTTGGTGGTAACATCCAATAATTTAAATTTTTGTTATATTAATTTCCACCTATTTACAAAAAACTCAGCAGCTTCTTTAACCTTACTACTCACGTATACGGTCTGTGAGACTGACTGATAGCATTTTAATTATTTTCTTATGACAGAAGAGTGAGAAAATATTGCAATTTCTAGTAAATTCATCATTCTCAATAAACTTGAATTTAGTGCAAGTTTAAAGTTTTTAAATGCAAGACGCAAGATGTCCGCGGTGAAGGTATACTACTTTGTTTGTTTATATTTTTGATGAAATGTAAGAGAATGGATCTTATATTGGTAAATGTTTTATTTAATGTCAGCAATTATGTATAGAATACAATATCAGATAAATGTCCATCACTTTTAGCCTAGGGCTCGCATACCCTTTTGAGCACATTTTTCATTAAATTCTCACACACTTCACATTTGCACAAGCGTTTCTGGTTTGTTTGCATAAACCTTGCTTTTCAGATATATATCCCCGCAAAAAGAAGTCCGGAGCAGTCAAATCAGGTGACCGTTGAGGCCAATCAACATCACCATTTCTTGAAATAACTTGCCGTGGGAAAACGTCTCACAATAACTACATTATAATCCTGGCTGTATGCGATGTGGCACTCGTCTTGTTGACACCACATGTTAATCAAGCCCAAAGCATGCAGTTCTGGTGTTAAAAAGTATTCAATCATATCACGATATCGCTCCAAATTCACAGTTACCGTTACGCCGTTTTTCATTTTCAAAGAAGTAAGGTCCGATGATTACTCCTGACCTAATTGCTCACCAGACTGCCACTTTTAATGGACGCAAAGGTGACTGATGATGAATAATTTGAGGGTTTTACATTGCTCAGATCCGACTATTCTGTTTATTCACATATCCATTCAAATGAAAATAACATCCTATGGCATATGTACGGCTGCGTAAATGATCTTGTGGATGAAGCGCTTGTTTCAACAGAATCTTAAATGGAAACAAATGCAAATCCTTGTGCAGAATTGAAAGTTGTTTTTCGAAGATCAAGCTCCAGAGCACGGCGTCGAATTGATGTTTATGGATTGTTTTGAACACTTTCTTGAGCTGCAGTAATGTTTTCAGCCGATCTTGCAGTACGTTGTGGTTCATGCTTGCGCCTATCACCTACAAACCCCCTTTCTTCGAAATCACTCACTACACGATAAATAGTTCGTTTTGTTAGCACTTTGTTTGTCCCAAAAATTTCGCGTAACTTTCTCATCGTCACAGTAATCGATGATTGATTTCGATAAAATGTTTTAACGATTAAAACACGCGGATTTATCGAATATTTTTCCATAATAAATTTGCTACGTGTCTACTTCACGACTGTCAAATATGTATCAATTTTGCGTCAGTTATACCTTGAACATATAATACAATTTGTATTATTTTTTTGAATATTTAGGTAGTTTCACAACGTATGTATATGATTTAAATTACGTGCAGGACTGAATTTAGAGCAAGATAGACGACGAACAAATAAGGTAGATGAAGCGGGATGATCTGAGAGTCTGTCTACGACGAAAACAACGACAGTGACTATGAAAATGCAGTTGATACACGGAAAAAATGCGATGTAGAGTAAGTGAAAATTATTAAGATTATGAACCGGAAATTGTTTCTATCTCGCTATTCCATTTGGTCAAAGAATCATACAAAAAGGTGTTACCTCGAGATGGACGCAAACATACAAATATAAAATGCTTGGAATTCGTGCACGATTAAAATTGGAACTGCTGCCAGAGTCACCGTCAGTAAAACTACAATTCATAGTGTTATAAAAGCGTCCGAGCACTTACAGCTCCTAAAACTCAAAACATTAAGGTCACCACTGAAAACCGCACATAAGGAGCAGAGATTAATGTTTGCGAAAGACCATATGACGTGGATAGTGCAGCTAATTTTTTCCAAGGAAAAGTGTTTCAATATCTATGGTCGAGATGAATACAATTATTACTTCCACGATAACAAGAAGGAATTACAAGTTCAGTTTTTGTGAATAACGGAATGACGGGAAGTAATTGCAAAAACTTACTCTAAACTGTAATTGCGACGTTTGTAGTTATTTTGACACCCTTAGTGTAAATTTTCAAAATCACAACACTACCATCCATACTGCTGGTGTTGTTAAGTGCTGGCATTAATAGCAAGATGTTGAAATATTTTCGTGACCAACGAATTCACCAGACTTAAACATTATTAAACACATTTGGTTAACACGCAAAGTTAATGAAATGGTTGGTGGATGCAATAAAATTTGACTGGTCTAAAAAACGTTAAATTACATAAATTTAATTTATGAATTTTCGACGTTATGTTAGACAAAGGATGGCATACAATATGTTAAGACTCTTATTCATAAAAATTATGAGAGTCTAATAACAGCGTAATGAAACAAAATTTCATATGAAATTTGCTCTATTACACTCTTATAGGCCTCTCATAATTTTTATGAATAAGGGGGTAAATATTTACAGTAACAAAATATTTACAACATCAAAAATTTAAATATAAATGAAGTTAGTTAAAACAAAAAGTAACATTTGCGCTTTTTGTGATTTCTTGAAGTGAAGTTAATCTAAGTTAGCATTAATATTTCTCGGTTTTATAGGTAGCCCAGCATTTTTTAAAGCTTATAGGGTAAAGTATTTTTGTGATTTTTTTCAGATTTTGGTTAACTTTTTTCTCATTTGGGTATCCTTTATGTCATATTTTTGTAAATTTAATTTTAATTTCCGCCCACATGAAGACATTGGAAACAAAGATTCACGAGATATTGTGATGGCTTTAGTCGACAATACTGACATTACTTCGGTTGATGACAAGAGTTTTATTGTAGTACATTATTTATTTATTTATTTATTTCATCTACAGATTAAATCTTACAGATTACTTAAATAATTAGTGTTTAATTAAAATACTTAAATAATATTAACTTAAAATTTACTAAATTTGTATCAAAATTTAACGGTGGGTTAAAGCTATTACATAAATGCATACATCTTGCAATTGGCTCATTTTCGGCATAATTTGTCCTATGAATGAGTTCAACAAAACATCTATTTTTCCTCAAATTCCTAGGGGCATCATATAGAGCAAATAAACTTACAATTTCTTCACAACTAATTCCACCAGATATAACATTATAAGCGAATAAAACTGATAAATAACTTCTGCGGTCTTCCAGCGATTGTAAACATCATATGACGGTAATTCGTTTTGCCAACAAAGTCTTAATGCCGATTTGATAAAAATTTTTTGCACTCGTTCAATACGTTTAGACTGACCTGAATAATATGGACTCCAAATAAGTGAACAATATTCCAGATTACTGCGTACTAATGTTACATATAGAGATTTAAGGGTGTACGCATCCTTAAAGTCCTTTGAGTTTCTCCTTATAAAACCAACCATGCAATAAGCTTTACAGATAATATAGTCAATGTGGTACGAAAAGTTTAATTTATTGTCGAAAATAACACCCAAATCTTTAACTTGAGACTCACGTTTCAGTGGAGTACCGTTAATACTGTAAATATAATTCACTGGTGTTATGTTACGTGAATATGATACCATACAACATTTTGAAATATTAATTATAATACCATTAGCCAAACACCAATTGGAAAGCCTAGTCAGATCTGACTGCAGTTTTTCACAATCATCCATTACCGATATTCTTCTAAATAGTTTCAAGTCGTCAGCAAATAACAGACATTTAGAAAAT
This sequence comes from Linnaemya tessellans, assembly GCA_951800035.1. Lineage (NCBI taxonomy): Eukaryota > Metazoa > Arthropoda > Insecta > Diptera > Tachinidae > Linnaemya > Linnaemya tessellans. The sequence goes on from OX637533.1 coordinate 52,960,229, forward strand.
TTGAAATAGAGCGGTAAATCATTAATAAAAATTACAAAAAGTAACGGGCCAATGTGTGTGCCCTGCGGAATGCCAGAATACGCATTTATTAGTAATGAAGAGGAAAACTTCCCAATATTAACGCTCAAAGACCTATTTAATAGAAAGCTTTTGAAAAACATTATAAGATTGTTGGACAGACCTAACATACACAGTTTCTTCAACAGAAGTGTATGGCTCACGGTATCAAATGCCTTGGCAAAGTCAGTATAAATGACATCACATTGAGACTTCTGTTCCATGGCGTTAATAATGTTATGGGTTAACAGTAACAAATTAGTCGCAGTTGACCTACCAGGCATAAATCCATGTTGAAATGGAGAAATAAAGTTTTCAACACATTTAAAAAGTTTATTTTTAATAATTGCGTCAAAGAGCTTAGCAAAAGTACTTTGTTTCACTATTGGCCTATAATTCGTGATCAGACTACGGTCCCCGGATTTAAAAATCGGCACTACTGAACAAAGTTTCCATTCATCCAAAAATTTGCCTTTCATAAGACATGTGTTAAACAGTTTAGTAATAGCAAAAGCAATATTTTGCGAACACTCTTTGAAAAATATGGCTGGATAGCCCCCCACTAAGCAGTTAGTTTCTGTATTCAATGCTTTAATAGCTACACTTACGTCCTCCACGGTTATGTCAAAATTTATTTCATGAGTTCGATTGTTTGGATACGGTTGATAGTCATAGCTTTGTATTGAAGGTTTAATGAAAGTGCTTTGAAAGAATTGTGAGAAAAGATTACAAGTATCCAATGTATTATCGGCCGATGAAGAGCCATAATACATACGTTTAGGTATATTATTATTGCCTCTTTTATTATTTAAATAATGCCAAAATGCTGCGGAATTTGTTTTTATTTTGTTCTCGATATTGAAAATGTATTGTTTATAGAGAAAATTTCTGAAAAAGTTATATTCGTTACGAGCCAAAATGAATCGTTGTCGATAGGTATCATTCGGAGAATTAATATATCTTTTATAAGCTTTATTTTTTAAATTTCTCATATGGCAAAGTCTTGAGTTAAACCAGGGGGCTTATTATTACACCTTAGTATGGATTTCGGCACATAAGAATTTATTGCAGCATCAAAGTTGTTGCAAATAAATTTGTAAATGCTATCTGGATTATCCAGACAAGATAGCATAGACCAATCGACTTCTTTAAAGTATTCGTTTAAACTATAAAAATCAGCTTTATGAAAATTATATCTGCTGGTAGTATCAGAAGGCTCAGGAACATAGGAAAAAAATTTAAACTTAAAATCAATTGCTTTATGATGTACTGTATTTACAGAGACCGGATTTGCAGCCAAATTGCAAGATGCTTTAATAGAGTCACTAACAAATATTAGATCTAAAATTCTACCTACATCATTATTAAAACGGTTAAATTGCTTAAAATAATTTAACAGAAAGAAGCCCGTTACATATGGAAGACATACATTTTCCTCAAAAATCCATTTTATGTTAGGCAAATTAAAGTCACCAAAAACTAATACGAAATCGCCAGCATCTAAGTTATCCACAAGCTTTTGTATATTATCTAAGTGAAATTTATTATTATTGAAAGTGCTATTAGGAGGTATATACGACGTAACTATGTAAATAGAACAATTATTTGAGAACGATAATTTCACACAAAGTTGCTCAATTAAATTAGTGTTTTCAAGAGAAATAAATTCCGAGTCGAAATCAGCTCTAATCGCAGTTAAAACGCCTCCACCTCTATGTTTATCTGATAGAGTACAACAGTAATCGTGACGGTACACAACATAATAATCGTCGAAGTATTCAGCACTATAAATTTCCTTATGTAGCCAAGTTTCAGTAATAATAATAATATCGTATTCTCGGGCCGACATAAATAGTTGAAAATCACGAGTCTTGGTTCTCATGCCACTAACATTTTGATAAAAAAACTGAATACAGAAGTGGGTCTAAATCATGTGGAATTTTTTCATTAGTATAGTCTATTGATGTTGATAAGCTTTGCGTGTTATTTATTATAGGAACATATCTGGATATATTATTTCATCAGCAATATTATCTAGTTTTTTGCCATATTTGTGGTTGAAGGAGGCAATCTAGCAGTATTAGTATGTTTCGGAACATCATGGTTTATAAATTCTCTTATGAGAGAGTTATGCGGCCAAAAATTTGGATCAACAACCTGCTGGAATATTTCACCAGGTACCATAATTTTAAATGAAGCAATACTGCGTGGTCGAGAATATCTAAATTTATGTATATACTACAATATCCGTATTGAAACAAAATTTACTTTTTATGTAATGTTCAATATCTGCTGTTGAAGTATCGTATGCAAAGCGAGAGATGAATATAGATTTTTTTGGTTGTACAACTTTTAAAGGGCGAAATACAGAGGTGTTATTATCTATATTTTGTGAACTAGCGGTTACGGAGTTTATGGTATTCGGTTAATTAGTTGGAACGGTGTTGGATGTGTTAACAGGTGGTTGACCCGAGGATTGAGGCAACATATGGATGGTATTCTCGTGTTGACTATTGAAATGTTGAGCATTATGTAATGAAGCGAAATTTATATCGATTGACGGGCTTTTTACAGACGGAGATGTTAGATTCTGGTTTATAATTAGAGGCTGCAGGTTTTGAGGAGTACAGCTATTAGATTATTTGTCTTAGATGATGCTGGTTGATTTATAGTAGTTGCAAATTTATCCAAATTTTGACCAGAAGTTATGAGCCCAATGGACGGCGCAGGCGGCAGATCAGACAGATTAGATTGTACATTTTGCACTATTATCGGGTCATTATTACTCTTGTTCTTATTCCTGGCTGACTTACGTCGTTTAGGCGAAGATTCAAAAGGTTGTAAATTTTCTAATTGTTTAAAATTATCAAATAAGCTTCCATAAGCTGCAATTTCTTTGGATAGAGCAGACATTTTATTTTGTATGCCTATAAAAGTATCCTTAGTGCTTTGGTAAAAGCGAAAAAATTCGGTATCAATTTTCATACAATCATTGCAGCACCATTTTAATCCTTTGGTATTACGGAGAGCTTCAGCGATAAGTGTTTTCAATCCACTACATTTAAAATGAGAAAGACCATTGCAAAGCCAGCAGCATACCATCCTTTCGTCATCACCAGTTATATTACAATTTTTATTGACGCATTTAAATTTTGTATCAGTCATAATTAGATTATCAAACAGCAGATTATTAAAGATATTATCGTATAGCGTAGTGTTGTTGGAATCTCAACAATAGATGGCGTCACCAAAACTTATTCAATTCACAAACCAAATAGAGCTGGTTTAAAATGTATCACTGGTTAAGTAGAACAGCTGATCACACAGAAGGAATAAATCCGTACTTGCAAAAAAATGTAATTAGAGATGTATGTATGTCGAATTATTTTGTACGAATATAATTGTGTATGTATGTATGTATATATGAGTATAACACACAAATCAGCAACAATGAGGAATTAAAAAGTAGTTTAATAGATGGACGAACAATTCACCTCAACATACAACTGCATAGATCAGCAACCAACACTTCAATGATCACGAAAACAGAGCTTATGGTATTATGCGCGCAGTAATATATACTTTATAACAAATATTTTACTGATAACAATGTCGATAGTTCTACAGACCTATGGAGACTTAATAATAAATTTTAAGAACCAAATTCAGAGTTCTTCTAACCATTGGAAAATATATTTGTATACATAGTTGTATATTTTGCTATAGTTTTTTATTTAATATATTGTGGTAATTTTTTTCAAGGTTGGCTTAACGTTTAATTTTTTTGTGTAACACATATTTATAAATAACACTATTTTTGGGATTTTGTGTTCTCTTTTCTTCCGTTTTATTATGAACTATTCTCTCTATTGCTTCAAGCCAGAGCACACTCATACAGGTAGGAGCGATAGCCCAGTTGATTATTTTATTGTTGGGAGAAATTCTAAACGTCAACATTTATTTACATATTTACATACATACAAAACTTAAGAGCAAATGTAAAAACAAAAATGTATATTTGTTTTTGTACTTTTTCGTTTTGCTTTGTTCTACACATTTGAATAAGATTTCACAAAAACCAATTGCATGTAGGTTTTTATTGTTGTAGAACCGCTCCTACCTGTATCAGTGTGCCCTGGCTTCAAACGGAGTTATTTCCATTTTGAATATTTGGGAATGTTGATTTGGATACTTTCTAATATAAAATCATCGTCGGAAATCAAGGAATCAGTGTCGCCGCGGTATGTTAATATATTGTTATTTTTCCTTGCAACTTTGTGCAGCCATTCCGTGATGTATGTCTAGCGACGCCACAAATAAAAGTTTTGGTCGGTGCATCGCACATTAAGCAACGGAACTTAAATTTAACACATTTACCTTTTAACAAGAGTTGGTCTTTTACAAGCATTACTTCTTCCATGAAATCTTTCAAATAATCTTTGATGCAACCTGTTTTAGTGGTCGCTAAATATATTTCCACAGCGAGTGGTTGAATTTTTTCAGGAACGTTGAGAATTCTACAAAGAATAGGCCACAATTGCCTCAGAGGATACTCTGTTCTTATATTGCCGGTATGACGGGAAGTAATTAAAAAAGTTTACTCCAAACTATAATTGAGAACTTTGCAGATATTTTTGGCCCGCTTTGTTTAATTTTTCAACACCACAATCATACCATCCATACTGCTGGTGTTGTGGAATGCTGACATTAACAGCATGGTGTTGAAATATTTTCGTGGCTAACGTATTTACCAGACGTAAATATTATTGAACACATTTGGGAATGGCTAACACGCAAATTTAAAGAATTGGTGGGTGGATGCAATAAAATTGTACAGGTCTGAAATGTCGTTAAATTAATCCTGAATTTTTGACGTTATTTTTAGACAAAGGAGGTCATACAATATGTATATTAAATATTTACAATAACAAAACATTTACAACAACGAAATAATGTCGCGGAAACAACGTTGTGTAAAACAGACACATTTGGACTGTGTTTTACAACAACAAAAATGTACGTGTAGCTATTACATAAAGGTAAATTTAGTCTTACCAATACATATGTGTGTCGATGATAACAGTTTTATCGTAGTGCATTACTGATGACAATATCGATAGTTCTACCGACTTATGTACATATTAAGAACCAAATTCAGAATTTTTCTAAAGAATTGGAAAGTTTATTTATACACATAGTTATATATTTTGTTATAGTTTTTTATTTAAAATAAAATGGTAATTTTTTCAAGGTTGGCTTAACCTTAATTTTTTGGAATTTTCTTTTTGTGTGTCTTTTCTTCCGTTTTGTTATGAACTATTCGAATGAGCATTTTTTTTTCGTGTCTAACGGAGTTTGTGATACCATACCCAACCCTATTTCTTCAAAGGGAGTTATTTCCGTTTTGAATGTTTGGGAATGTTGATTTGGGTACTTTCTAATAATAAAATCATCGTCGGATATCATGGTTGCTGCGGTACGTTAGTATATTTTCATTCTCCCCTGCAACTTGAGTACACTTTGTGCTGCCATTCCGTGATGTATGTCCAGCGACGCCACAAATAAAAGCTTTGGCCGATGCATCCACGAAACTTAAGTTTCGTCAAAGAAATCTTTGATGCAACTTTAGTGATCCCTAAATTTATTCCTACAGCGAAGGGTTGAATTTTTTCAGGAACGTTGACAATTCTACAAATAATCCGCCACAATTGGACTCGCGAACCTATGAATAGTGGAATTCTATCAACGTTAGCATCTAATACAACCTCGTTGTAGCTTTTCAAAATTTATTTAACCTTTTTCAGCTGGGTTTCGATTCCAATGTGGCAATTTTTTCCCGGGAAAACGTACCTAGTTGCGATCTTTTGTCCAGCAGAGTTTCTCTAGAGAGTGGAACATTAAAGCCTCCTTCCTTTAAAATAGACAACAAATTCTCCAAACATATCGCAGTTGGAGCTGTTTCGATGTACTAATTTTGGAATTTTTCTCTTCTAATTGGTCCAGAAAGGTTTCAGTATTTTCCACAATTTTATAGACACTGATACGAGTATCATGTTCACGTTGCATAACTCTATTATTTATTTATATTAATTTTTGTTTTTGCACAAGTCTTCTAAAATTTTTTCGGCTCATTTTTATTTAATTAATGATTTTAAATTAATATTAATACATAAATTTTTAATATATAAATGAAATTTATTTGTTGGTGGTTAAGCAATGTCTATATGCATTTCATATATAATAGTATTGTGACAACAATGTGTCAAATAAAAAATTTCATAATAAATTTTTAATAGTTTTTCACAAAACACAAATTAATTTTATTGTAACCTATAAAATTTTTTTTATACATCAAATTTAAACCAAACTGTTCATAATATCTCTATACTCGCAAATCAAAAACAAATTTTTCGAAATTGTATATATTGTCATTGTCGCTAGAGAAAGTAGTGTTGACATAGAGAAGTATAGTTCTAGACTGACTAGAAGGTGTTGTGCAGTTTTTGGGTTAGGACGTTTTGCAATAAGGGTAAGGGTCAACGTATTTTAAATAATTATTTATATAAACTGCAATATTTGAAAATATTTCTTATTGTTTTAAATATATAACAAATAACGCAACCTAATATTTTTCGCGATCCTGCTAAAATCCTACCTGAATTGGACAAGAATAATATGAATAAAAATTTAAGAAAAAGAAAAAAAATATAAATAAATAAAAGATATGAGATGATTGTTGTTGAAAAAACAAACAAAATTAATAAATGTTGGTGACGACATACATATGTACATACATATATAACTGATGTGCTAAATTTCATAACTAAATATATTTAAACTGTGATTCAAACATTAAAGCTACAAATTAATTCTCTGAATTGATGCATAAAATTTAAATAAAATAAACCAAAACGTAAAGGAGGTTAAATTCTATATTATTACATAATTAAATTTTCGTTTAAAAACAAAGAAAGAAAAACAATTTTTTTTGGAGAATAAAATTAGCTTTAGTATAGCGAACGAATGTGTAAAATGCTGGCAAAGCAATTTACTTTTTAAGTAAATTTATCAACTATACAATATAATCTTAGTCATGTTACGAATATTTCGTTCTACGGAAATTTTACGTCGTCAAGATTAAGTAACAGTATTTTCGAAAAATAACCGATTATCTTACTACCCATCGTTGCAGATCATCACTCGATTCAATAAAGAAGTAAGAAATTATTGTTCACATAATCAGGTGATGATTTTTACTCGTGCGTTCTGGTAGATTATTAAAGCGCCAAAAATTTCTGCACCTGATTATGCGCATTTACAGCACTATATAAGGAAAAAAACCATGTGATAAGCGATCATCTTAAATCTAACAAATAAGAAGTGCAGTAACAAACGCAGCTTAATATGTACATACTATATATTAAAAACTAATTACTAAATATATAACTACATTTTTTTTTTTTAAAATATTGCTAATTTTATGTACATAGAACCGCGATCACAATTTAGTGGATGTCAAATTAAATTTTTAAACAAATTACAAGCGTTGGTGCCATAATGCACGGGTAAATCTTAGCAAATAATGCAATTATTTTCAATGCACGTTTCCTAACCAAACAAATAAATAATACATATCAGATTTGCCACCAAATTCTACCTTAATTATTTTAGTTAAGTCAGTAAGCTATATACATATAGTTCCTTTTACGGGGAAAAATATGACAGAATCAGAAAACCTTCATTTGAGCTAGTAAAGGAAGCAGCTACTGATTGGTAAAAGTTTGGATGGACTATGCTATCATCAAAAATACTATCACCCAATAATAATAATATAATATTGACTTTTGTGCCCCGTTGTAACTAAACAACAAATTACCTAATGGACTACAACAATTTATTTTTTATTTGAACCAGCATTCAGGGGATGAGCAGTAGATATGCGAAGCATTGTGACAGAAATAGGAAGGTTGGTTATGGGAAGTAGGATAGATGGAGTAGTGTCTGTGGACGTTCGATTTGAACTTCGCCAAGTTAAAACTGGCAGGAAATACCTCTGCTGGAAGTTTGTTCCACATACGACCCGTTCGACCAAATAATGAATTCTCTCTGTAATGAGTGGTGCGGTTCAGCAGCAACTCAACCATAAGGGATGCGCCCTATGTGAAGAGCGATTAGCTCACAAAAATAAACAGTTTTCAAGCACAAGCTCCCTTATTCCGTTGCAGTATCGGTAGAACAGTGAAACACACCCCACGTTACGTCGGTGATCCAGTGAGTCACTAGAGTTGGCTACTCTTCTGTCACCGGTGAGCTTCTTCGCTCTTTCTTGTACGCGGCAACTTCAAAATAGACTTTGAAACACCGGCCCATACATGAGAGTTGTATTCCATTTTAGGAATAGTGAGGAGGGATGAAGTATGTCTTACACCGTCTTAAAAAGCCGAGGCTCTTGCATGCTTCTTTTAAAATATGAAAGATGTGATCAGTCCATCGAACGTCCCACTCTATTTTCATATCAAGAACATCAAGAGCTTCTGATTCCTCAATACCTATACCATCCACATACACGGATGGCGCAGAACCTTTTACCAGCCGCCTATGCGTAAGCACGCAGCACTGCGTCTTATTAGGGTTAAACTTGACCCCGTTTGCGAGGTTCCGTTTAGAGATTGACGCGATATCACTTGTGAGCGACTCCTTCATTCTCTGTCTTTTGGTGTCAATCTCTTCCAGGCTTGGCCAGCTAGTGGACGAGAAAGAATGGTTAATGCTGCTATCATCCTCGAAAGAGTAGATAGGGTTTGAAGTTTCACATAGAACGTCATTTATAAAGATAAGGAAGAGAGTAGAAGATAGAACTGAATTCACCTTGAACTCGTTTGATGAGATCCCATCTATAACAACTCGTATAGTGCGGTCTCTGAGGAAATTCGCTATCAAACGAGAGAAATCATCACCGAGACCAAAAGCAGTCATTTTTGACAGAAGTGCATCATGCCACACTCCATCAAATACTTTTTAGATATCTAGAGACACCACCTTACTCTCGCCGAAATGGTGAATGGAATTACACCATTTTTCTGTTAACAGAGCCAACAGGTCTCCCGTAGAGCGAGCTCTGCGAAAACCCTACTGTCGGTAGTTAAGTAAGGTGTTGGTCTCTATATACCTTACCAGGTGGAAATTGGTCATACTTTCCATGACTTTGGAAAGTGCAGAGCAGACTGCAAGTGGGCGGTAATTTTCGGGGTATTGCGCCTCTTCTTTTCTTTTGCTTCTAGCTTAGCCAATGGACGTGCTAGCGTCGAGGAGTACTGCTTCAATACCAGTGCTGGAATGACATCCAACCTAGGAGACTTGTTTATGTTGAGATTCGCTAAAACCTTTTTAAGTGCTCGCTGTCAAAAGAATATTTTTGGCATAGTAACTGATACTCTTTCCACCACGGGCAATTGCTGATTGCTATCTGGCAAACATTTCACCCAAAAGGTTAGCTTTATCAACAGGTTCAGTGAATATTTGATCATGTCTTAAAAGAGTTGGAATTGATGAACTAGCTTTATCATTTACTCTTTTAACAAATGACCAAAAGCTTTTACTACCTCTCGGCTCAGTAAGAACTTTAGCCGAAGGCGCTGCTCGTATAAAGCTTTTTCACGTCTGAGAACTCTGGCACACGAATACTTCGCTTGTTTGCGCAGTGAATCAGTATTTGCGTTTTTATTATTCCGCCAAATACTGAATGCTTTCTCTCTGAATCTAATTGCTTCTTTGCAAGACTGTTTAAACCAAGATTTTTGTCCCGGCTTAAGCCTAGTACTCTATTTGAATTTGTGGAATATGTTGCGCAACATAACTTATTTCAGTTTCAGTTTTTTTCCTTTTTAATTGAAATTATGTTTTCCATTTTCAATGAGAAATTTTTTTTTTCGTTCGAAATAAATAACATTCATGTTATTTCACATGTTTTTCATAATTAAAACAGAGTACTAGTCTAGCAACATTTTTCCACAAATATTTCGATTGAATATTTTTTGTATGGGTTCTGTCAGAATTTCACATGAAATTTGAAACAGAATACTAGGCTTTAACCGGAATTTTTTTGGATGGCATGAATTATTTCATTCCTAGCAAAATAATATTTCTAACCATTTCCGCCATAACATCGACATTATTGTTAAGGAAACAAAGGTTCCTGGTGAAAATTTGATCGAATTCGTTGAGCTATGCCCAACGAGCTTTTTCGTATACAAATTTCATACGTTTCGTGGCTGTGAGTGAAACGTTTCGAAGTGCTGAGAACGAAAAAGAAGCGGAAATGGTACAGTGATCCGAATTACCGAGAGGTGCACTGACGTTCACTTCATACTTTTGAGGGTGTGAGTTTAGGAATGGTGTATGTGTTGGTTCATTCACTAATTGCGCTAGGTGGTTATGCGAGGCGAATAACTCAACATATTGGCATTCTGTAGTTGTATGGCTCGAAAGGCGAAGCCACGATGAGTTGTGGACATTGAAATCACCAGCAATAACAATACATATAAGATATGTTGTTTATTTGTGATTAAAATGCATGTGGATTTGACTATGTTGTTTTCTTGTTATTATTTTTTCTGCTTTGGTATGTAAGTAGCTATTTGTTTTTTTAATCTTCATTATTGTTTTATTTTTGTAAATTATTTTAGTTATGTGTATGCATGTAAGTCTATTTTGTTGTTGTTTTATTTAAAGGATACAAATTTTATAAAAGTAGACGTGCGGACTATTTTAATTTCGCTTAAGTGCTATTAATATCACAAAAAAAAAACAAAAAATATATATATATATATATATAAGAATGTATATATATATATATATATATATATATATATATATATATATATATATATATGTATATATATATATATATATATATATATATATATATATATAGATATATATAGATATATTATATATATATATATATATATATATATATTATGTAATGTACCTCATAATTAATTATAAAATTATCATATTTAATTATAAAGTACACAATATATTATATAGAATTATAAGGTAGGGTACTGTCAAAAGTCGACTATGATAGGTATTTATAAAAGTTAAGTTACAAAAATAATTAAGAAAATTCCTACGGGAAATATATTGGAAATTAATAATAACAAATCCTTAAGGGTCCAATATTGTAAACTAGTATATATATAAGCAAGACAAAATTGAAATAAAGACACAGATTTAATCCTGCCTATAATCCGGCAAAATAGATTTTGTTTTCACTAAGAGCTTTCAACAGCTCTAAAAAAATTAAAATTAAACAGGCATCTTAAGCTGCCTTCAACACTGTTCAGCCAGTGGCGTTGATCAGCGCCGGCTAAAAACGGGTAAGAAGAGATTCTGGAAACATAAAAAGAATTACCACTACCTGTTCAAGATCATTACATGGTGATCCAGCCAGATCTTACCAAAGGAATCCCGACAGAGGAATACCGGCCAGCAGGCGCAAGTAATAACGCACCTATTTATGTGCCAGAAACAGTATACGCCCAACCGAAAAAGCTGGCAATCGAACAATACAAGAAAAGGCAGCATAAAAAATTGGAAGGAAAACTCGCCGCTATTCCAAAAATATCCAGACCTCGTCATAAAAGAGGAGCTAAACTGGTTAGATTGCGTAGGAAATTAGCTGCCCTAAAGGAGACAGTCAACGCAAACCCACCCCCGTCTTGGGAGATTGCATCAGAAATTTGGCGGCAAATCAGGATGCTTGAAAACCAGCTAGAAAATAACCACCGCCACAAGCACAAATAATTACACTTTTATTTAGTTTTCCTTTTTGCATATGAAAAAAAAGTAATTTAAAATGTTTATAATGTTTTTGATAAGTTTAAAATAAATTACACTACTATAAAAACAGTTTATTAAGGTATAGAAAAACAAAAACAAAGCATACATATTGGAAATGGCATCAATAAATAAATGTCACGTAGATACAGGAATGTTATAATAGGTATTGCCATAGAAACATAGTCGTATGGTGTTACCAAGTAAGCAAAGTGTACAACTCATACATAGCGTTGCCACTTGAAAATATTGAATTGATAAAAATTTGTGAATTATTTAGAATAAGAAATCGGTTGTAAGAAATAATTGTAAATGAAACAATTAAAAATCTATACATATGATTTAGAAAGACTAGAGCAGTGATGTCAGCCTCATACACAATTGTGGAAGCAAAACTCACATGTACGCTTACGCTCTTTTATTTTGAGAGCGTAAAATATAATTGTTTACTGAAAAACACTCTCATTCAGCGGGAAGTATCGCAAGTCCTGTTTTGAGGCCTCTAAACAGAAATAATATATTTATATAAATATATATATACAATATATGTATATAAGAGGTTTGAAATAAGTTGGAGCCACTGTATGTAGGTACATCTTTTCGAAAATTTGTTAAAGTAGCTTTTAAATTAATTCATAAGTAAGACTTTTTGTAAAAATTGTTTCTCTTGTATATAAACTAACCAAGTGTTCAGCTTCAAAAAATGGAGAAATATTTTAAAATTAAATATCTGAGCACTTCGCAATTTTCGAAACCCTTTTTTACAACTTATAAAATTAGAAGATATTATTGGTAAATAAAAGGATACTCTTAGAAAAGGCCACTAGTTAGGCCTCGCAACCGCACATTTCTCCCGCTGGGAATGTAAGAGATAAGAGTGATCACACCAACACAATCATATTTGACATCACTGGACTAGAGCAAAACCTAAAGAAGAGCAAAAATAGATGTTACTCCTTAGAGTATCGCAGTGAAAAAATCGCGTACCTAAAGATTTTGGAAAAGGAGATTTTTGAAATTCTAGAAACTTTGGAAGAAGAGAATTGCAAAGAACTGGCAATAAAATATAAAGAAATAAGCGATAGAATATTAGTATTATTACAAAAGTTAAATATAAAATCGACAGAATCTGACGTGAGTTCGAGGGTAGATATTGGTTGTCCTTCAAATATGGCGCAATTTGATATATCAGTGGTGGGTAAAAACCTGCAAGTTTTTAAAGGTTCGTATGAAACGTTAGAAGATTTTTTGGTCCAAACAGAGTTGCTGCATGACATGTTGCGAGAAGCGGACAGAGAATTATTTGTGATATATGTCTAGAATTTTAAGCTTACAGCAAGCGTTAGGAGTATTTTAGGTCGTGCTAATAGACGAGTTACCTTTACCGATTTGAAAGACTCGTTAGATGCATCGTATGCAAATCCCCGAACTTTACAACAAGTGTTAACAGAGCTTAGTACAGTACGTCAAGGAAATGCGAACATATCATCCTTCAGGAAAAAAATTACGCTGCTCACTGAACAATTGAGCAACTTTGAAATAAAATCGCTCGAGGATCCGACACAGCAAACGAAAGAAGCAGATGAGTGATAATAAGATGAGTGATAATATGGCTCTGAATGTATTTAAGAAGGGTGTAGATGCAGAGTATCAAAACGTATTAGTTGCGAGTCGTCAGAAGACGTTAAATGAGGCGGTAGGGAAATGCAGAGGAGTAGACAAACTCCTTGTAATGTATGTAGTGTTAGGAGATCGCATATGGGGAATTTACAGAATTACTCAGGCAACAGGTATGGCAACTCAACTAGATACCACCACCGTGACAATCCATTTAGTCGAGATTCTAAGCAGTATCGTGACATTCACAATAATAACAAAGACAGTAATCAACAGGGTAACTACGATACATAAAATGGCAGTCTAGCCACCAATGAATTACAACCATACCAATAACAGATACGCACAGAGCCATAGTAATAATTTTCATACCAATAGAAAAGGAACGCTGAACGGCAACAGAAGTTTTAGATCGGGAAACTAGATAGGCGGGATGACGATGCGTGTCATCCAAAGCCAAAAGTTTTCAGATTAACAATTAATGCTAATAGAATACTTAAAATAAATTGCCCGAGTAGGATGGGGAATCTGAGCTTCTTGATAGATACAGGTGCAGACATTTCTGTTTGTAAAAGAGGTGAAATAGAAGATATAGATATGAGAAACATTTCGAAAATAAGTGGAATAACCCCAGAAACAATACAGAGTATAGGTACAGCTTATTTAGGACTTCATTTTGGCGAACAACACTTTAATCATGTATTTAGTATAGTTGCAGATGATTTTCCCATACCAACGGATGGAATAATAGGAAGGGAAGAGGTGTAAATAGACACAAACTGCATATACAACACTGACATTCGTATACCCGCAAGATCAGAAACCATTATACCAGTTAAGATGCATACAACAAAGGATAGTATAGTTTTAAATAAGGAAATAGCGCCAGGGGTATTTGCAGCGAATACTGTGATACCAGCGGTAGGAACTAAGCACGTAAAATTTTTGAACACGACTGACCACGATGTTCACGTAAAAAAACAGTGTCTTGACATTGAAGAATTTGTAAGACTATGAAATTTATAACTGCGGGAAAATTGACGATCACAATAGCAAAGAACGGGTGCAAAAGATTTCAGACGCTTCAAACGTTGAAAGTATGGATCCGATGGCCAGAAGATCGTTGATAGATATAATTATCGAGTATAATGAGATCTTTCATTTAGGTAGTGAAAAACTCACAGTGAACAATTTTTACAAACAACATATACATACAACGGACAGTGCTCCGGTGTACACAAGACCATATCGCCTACCGGAAACACAAGTAAAAGAAATAGATGAGCAGGTGGAGAAACTCCTGGATGAAGGCATTATTGAACAATCAGTAAGCCCATACAACTCACCGTTATAGGTTGTACCGAAGAAATCGGCGGACGACAAACACAAATGGCGTTTAGTAGTAGATTTTAGAAGACTTAATAAACAAATTGTTAATGACAAGTTCCCTTTAACAAGAATAGAAGATGTGTTGGATAATTTGGGAAGCGCCAAATATATATCCACGTTGGATATGACGAGCTCGTTCCACCAAATTGAGTTGGATAAAGATTCTAGGCCATTAACGGCATTTTCGACTAGAAATGGTCATTTTCATTTTAATCGTTTACCGTTTTAGTTTTCAGCGAATGCTGACAATAGCATTAAGAGGGCTAAGCTCTGAAGCATTTCTGCATGTAGATGACATTATTGTATTCGGCTGCAGCGTGAAGCATGATCATGACAATTTGGCGAGAGTATTTGAGAGATTGAGGCAATATAATTTGAAACTAAATTCTAGCAAATGCTGTTTCTTGAAAACTGAAGTAGTTTATTTAGGGCACATGATAACAGATAAAGGAATACGTACAGACCCCAATAAGCACAGCGTCATAGAGAATTATCCTGTGCGAAGTAACACTGCTGAGGTAAGAAGGTTTATTGCGTTCTGCAACTACAACATACGTTTTGTCAAAGATTTTGCACTTATAGCGAGATATTCAAATCAACTTCTACAGAAAAACAACCAATTCGTGTGGACTGATGATTGCCAGAAATCATTTTAGACTCTCAAATCAAAATTAATAAGTCCTTCCATCCTGCAATATCCTGATTTCGGCAAACCGTTTATTTTCCATCCAATTTTGCATTAGGAGCAGTGCTGTCACAAGGGGAGAAAGGCTCAGACCTACCTATATCATACGCGAGCAAAACTCTGTCGAAAGATGACTTGAACAAATCTGTTATTAAAAAGTAGCTGTTAGCCATACACTGGGCTATTAATTTCTTTCATCCCTATCTATACGGTAGAAAATTTTACGTAATTACGGACCATAGACCATTGATTTCTTTATTTTCCCACAATAATCCGTCATCTAAAATGACACGCATAGGAGTCGATCTTTGCGACTAGATTTCGAAATAGCATATAAAAAGGGCAAGATGAATACCAACGCTGACGCGTTGTCAAGGATAACAATAAATAGTGAGATGTTGAAAGGGATGATTCCTACAGGGACAGAGCAAAATATGAAAAAATTACCATTACGCGGAGTATGACAAGAAGTTCGAATTTTCGAAATAACGACATTGCTGTTAAAAAGCCAGATCAACTTTTTACATGGGAGTGCACATCGATTTCGGACGTCAGAAAAGTAAGAAAATTATGATTTGAATTAGGGTCACAGTTTCGGAAACCGCATACCATAGTTACTGCTTTAGAGGTATTAGTCAGGTGTAGTGATAATCTGGCGGACACACTGTTGTCGTTAGAGAAGCTTTTACCAAGGATGAAATCGCTCAATATAGAAGAACTATCTCTGAGTAATAAAGACGAAATATTTAAAGTTATAACCAACAAACAATTTGCAGATGTTTTTAATAAGGTAAATGGCGAAAATTTGAAAATTTTATTGTACACGTAACCCACGCGTATCACAGATGTAGACAGACATAATAGTTTGATTAATGAGTATCACAATTCTCCACTAGGAGAACACTTAGGCGTAAGGAAAACGACGTTAAGATTGAAACAGAAGAATGTTTGGAAAAACATGGGAAAAATTATAAAAAAACACGTGTTGAGTTGCAAAGAGTGCAAAATCAATAAACAAACTGTTCATACAAAAGAAAAGCTTGTTGTAGCTGATACACCAGGAAATAGTTTTGAAGTGATTTCGATAGACACAGTAGGCCCACTTAGGTACTCGAATCAGTTCAGATACATATTGACTATACAGGGCGATCTGACGAAATATATTATAGCATATCCAATTGAATCAAAGGATGCGAAAACTGTTGCGAGGGCAATAGTTACGGAGGTATACCTAGTATATGGGAGTTTTAAGGTACTCAAATCGGATAAGGGAACTGAGTTCTTGAATGAACTGTTATATGAGGTAAGTAGTCTATTAGATATCAAACAGGTTTTTAGTACACCCTATCATCATCAAACGCTTGGCTCTATAGAAAGGAACCACAGAGTCTTGAACGAGTTTCTGTTAAGTTTCTGCACAGACAACGAGTGGGGCAAATGGATCCCATATTTCTGTTTCGCTCATAATACAACACCTCATGTGGACACAGGTTATACACCTTTTGAACTGATATTTGGAAGATTGCCAAATCTCCCTAGCGATAATGCATTGAATAATAGACCTATATATAATATAGATAATTATACACAGGAACTAAGAACACGTCAGCAATTCTCTTTGAACAATCGAAGATTAAAAGAGTAGACAATTGTCTAAAAATTAACCCGTTAATGGTAAAGGGAGACTTGGTACTAGTACGCATATACAATAGAAGAAAAAACCAGCGTCCATATCATGGTCCTTATAAGGTGGTAGATACTGAAGGAATAAATTCTATTGTCGAAATAGGGAACAAAACAAAGAAAGTACACAATAAAAATTTAAAAAGGTTCTAAAAGATATGCGTAAAAGCTAGTTATATATATATATAAATTTTTTTTTTATTTCTAAAAAAAAAATTTTAATATATAAATGTTTTTAAATTGTAACAATTTTTCTAAGGGGTTGAGCTTTTATGTACCTTATAATTACTTATAAAATTATCATATTTAATTATATATAATTATAAAGCACACAATGTATTGTATTTAATTATAAGGTAGGGTACCGTCAAAAGTCGACTATGATAGGTATTTATAAAAGTTAAGTTACAAAAATAATTAAGAAAATTCCTACGGGAAATTTATTGGAAATTAATCACAACAAATCCTTAAGGGTCCTATATTGTAAACTAGTATATATGTAAGCAAAACAAAATTGAAATAGAGACTCAGATTTAATCCTGCCTATAATCCGCCAAAATAGATTTTGTTTTCACTAAGAGCTTTCATCAGCTCTAACAAAAAATAAAAACTAAACAGGCATCTTAAACTGCCTTCAACACTGCTCAGCCAGTAGCGTTGATCAGCGCCGGCTAAAAACGAGTGGGAAGAGATTCTGCTCAGGGAAAAATAAAAACAATTACCTGTGCAAGATCATTACAATTATATATATAATAATAAGTTAAATCAAATTTGGCATGCAATTTTTTTGATGTGAAGTTAATAATTAGAAAAAGTGGAGTAGAATATCAATAATAAAGTTAAGAGAACAAGGAAAAGATTAGCGCTCACGCATATAAAAACAAAGCCAAGAATGGAAAGTTAAGATTTCTACCAATTAGATATATATCATGCAATTACTACAATCAAACAATACAAAAAAGCCACGGCCCAATTTTGTACAGTAATTTAAGGTATAGATAGTACCTGGTATAATTTTAATTAGAAACTGGTATGCATATGTCTAAAAACTATAAAAACAATGCGTTCTGCATATTTGAGTTTTTTTTATTCCACGTCTCTGTTTTCTCAGTATATTTGCTTCTTCGTTCCTTAGGTATTTTTCATTTACAAAAAAATAAGTCTGATTTACATCAATGACCTAATTTCGATTACGTTTTACGTATTTTCTTACTTATGTACTTTTAAATATTTGTACAAGGTGTGGAAATCAAACTTAGTTTATAATTTAAAAAAGAAACAAAGATAAAATTTCGCTTACGATCTATTTTAAACCCTTTATTATATATATGTTTAAATAAAATTATAAGCATTAATTTCTAAATATGTTAGTTTTGTTTCTTGTCACAGAGGAAACTAGTTAATGATTTCTGTGTGGGATCATATTATTTTTAAGCGAGTTTGTGGATGATCATGGATGGGTTGCGCTACATGTTGCACCTTTCACCAATTGGCAACATAATTTATAACTGCATGATAATAACACCTTTCGTTCTAACTACAATTATAATTCGTCATATAAATTTTTTTTCTTTTAAAATGATCTAGTTCCTGAAAAGTTTTATCACACTAATTAGATTTCATTTATAATGGATTATGTTATAATCTCGCTACGCATGCAATTATAATTCTTATTATATGTAGCATTTTCTTCCTCATGAGATAAGTTCCTAACCCCTCTTAATTGCCGACGAGCCAGAGCTGGAATAATATATGCATGCGTGAACCTAACCGGAATCCAATGAAATACGTCTTACTTGGTTAAATGCTACAAATGGTCGAAAGTATGGTGAGCCAATGATTAAAATTAAGGGGTAAGTGTACTAATTAATTCAATTGATCCCGTTTAATTTTTTTTGTCCTAACTTATAGCAAGTCAATAAATGACAACAGAAGAAGAACTGAAGATTCAAGAACTTAGGGACGAAATCGAAACATTATACAAAAGAGAAAAATGATTAAGATTCAAACTCAATATTAAATACATAAAAAGCTTTAAAGTAAAGATCGAATACCTGAATAAAACTAAAATTAAGAGACAAATTAATGCATTTCCCATCCAAACTTATAAAATATTGCGTTATCGCACATTTCTTTTCTCCAACTACAACTATAGTTGGCTATTTAGACCCAACTTTGTAATTTATTATATGTGTGTGCAGCTGCAATAAAAATAAAGAAAATTAGAAACCAAAGTAATATTTTTGTTAATAGATTACCTCCTCAAACATTATGAAACTGTCGTCTGATTTATGAATGTTAGCTCTTTTTGTATCTCGTCCAGCAGCAGTTGCAGGAAGCAACTTTAAAAGATATAAAAACTGTAAGATGTCAGTAGACCAACCGGCTAAACCTTCCAAACTATTTTGGCCGCCTGCCTTATATATTACTTTATTAAACAAACTTTTTGTATTTTCCCCACTTATTGAATAATTTTTTTGCTTTCGCTTCACCATAACTGCCACTACGTTGCCGCAAAAAATTAATTGATTCGCGTACTGAATAACGTCGGTAAGTATCACTTAGGGTTTGCTTTGAATCATACTCATTGAATATTGCAGAATGATCACCAGTTCTTAGATACAATTCTAATTCCTGCAGTATATGTTTCATAATAAGACAAAACTTAAATAAAGAGATTTTTACTTACCTTATTAATTTTAGAACTGTTGGGTGATATTTCATCTGAACAAAGCTCTACAAAAAACTGCTGCTGCATCTATATTGATTTCCGCAAGCTCCTCAAAATCAATTTCTGCACCGTCTCGATCTTTGAATTGCAGTTCTCTGCCCTCTAAATTGCTGTGTACAAAAAGTAACGTGGGCATTTCAGCACGGAGCATTGCTATAGAAAATAACATTAATATCTTGATGGACTCAAGACAGATTTTATAGTCTTTAGACCAAATAATCGAAAAACAAACTTGAAGTCAATACTTACTTGAAATTACTATTCTATTTGAAGTAAAATCATCACTTTCTGGATCAAAAATTTTTATAATGAAGAAGTTTCCACTACTTTTTACTTTTACATACATTGTCGACCTTACTTGAACACTTTATCTGTTGAAATAAGCTTCTTCTTACTTTGAAGCCGCATGGTTTTAAAATGCATTAGTGTAACACTGATATAGGTATTAATTGTAAGAAACAGGGATAGTGTTAATTCTTTTCAGGTGTTGTTTTTATTGTTTTTCTCTCACACCAGATGTTCGTAATTCCTTATTGAGTGTTGTTTTTAAACTTCAAGGAATCAAATTATTAAAAGAGAGAATTCTAAAACATTTCAGGTGTAAAAATAAAACTTAAAGCATTGAAATAAAAAGAGAGAAATTATTGATGTTTGTTTCGGTATTAAATTAAATTTACCAGGAATTATTTTTTTAAAGGGA
Organism: Linnaemya tessellans; assembly: GCA_951800035.1. Classification (NCBI taxonomy): domain Eukaryota; kingdom Metazoa; phylum Arthropoda; class Insecta; order Diptera; family Tachinidae; genus Linnaemya; species Linnaemya tessellans. The sequence goes on from OX637533.1 coordinate 52,980,932, forward strand.
AATTTAAATTTTTTGGTGTCACTTTCATTCCAAGTGGTCATTAAAGAATTCGCAAAATATCATTTTAAGTTTTACATTTATACTATTTCAGAATTAAATTTAAATCCAAAATAGTTTAAAATTAAACCCGTTGAGTTTTAAAATTAAACTATAACTTTTTACCGTGTACAAAAGAGAAAAATTATTAAAATTCGGAAATAAACCGATTTAGTGAGGCTTTTTTAGGGGAAATAGAAAGTTTTACTATTAAAAACTGTATAAATTGGTCAGAACACAGAACTCTTCAGCGAATGGGAAATTTAGTAGGTTAGACCTAGATGCTATTTTGGCCGAAATTAATAAGGTTATTGCAGAAAATAAAAATAAGCAATCAAAAGAAATAAAAAATTTTAAACAAATAGTAAAGGAAACAGTAAAACAAAAAGAGAATTTTAGAAAAAATCAATTAGAAGTTGAATCATACAGCAAGCAGCGGAACAAACCATAGAACGGCTTACCAAAAGAATTCAGAAAAATTCCAACAGCAAAGAGGAAATACAACGGTTGCGGGCAAATGAAGTAACACATACTGAGCGTAAAGTATTAAACATTAGTAATAAAATAGAAGAAAAGCAATCGGTAATTGAAATTTTAAGAACCGAGTGAGAGGAAGTATTAGAATCAAGGTTAGATTTATCAGTAGAAATTGAAATCGAAATATCTAATATTAAAACAAAAAGGTGCCCATTACAGTGCATACGAACCCCAGAATTATGAAGTAGTGTGCATGAATTCGTAAATGCTTGCAAGCTTGCGATTTGATTGTATAGGCAGAACAAATGAAAAAATTTTTGTGTCATTACCTTCTACAAAGCTCGTTGGCAATGCATTTCAACTTGGTCGAGGAAATAATGTTAAAACATTGAATAATATAATAAAATTAATAAAAAAAAAACAATTATTTAATAGCAAGGTCCTTAGATAGCGATATTGTGGAGCTCAAGCAGCCGCGTCAGCTTATAACAGAGAATATCAAAACGTTCTCAAGAAGACTTTTGACTCTTAAAAATATAGTTAGAGAAATAACGAAGGAAAACTACAGAGTCTGTTGGCCTGATAAGCGAAATAACAAGTTCACTAGTAACATCTTTCAAAATTGGACTGGCAGATTCTTCATTGCAGCAATTAATGTTTTCCAGCACCGAAACAGATTTAGATAAACTTGTGGCCACAGCTCTTAAAACTTCTCTATTATTACAACCACAGTGCATGCAAATGGGAATATACCCCCAAATGCAAATTCTACAAAATTCTTAAGTGCCTTCAGTTTTAACCCCCAAGTCCCATCGCCTCAACAACTTGTTAATAACTTTAATCAAATGAATTCACAATATGGCCAAGTTAATCTACTCTGCTGTGTAAGTTGAATAACTAAAAACCTGATGTTGACTTTCGTTTGTGCGTTAAAATATTTACCATGACCTTCTGAATTAAAAATAAAGAAAAACTTTCGAACAATTAGCCTATGAATCAATCTGAATTCAAATTTAATATAGCAATATAAATGTTCGTTAAAATTCTTACTACATACAAACTTAAGCTATGGCTTGAGCTAACATTAAAAATGAAAAACGTTCACATGTACTTAAGTATAAAAATTCAAACCAAAAAGGCTTGGCTTAGGTATGATGGAACAAAAAATTCCGAAAAATTGGACTTGAAGAAAATAATCAAACGGTAACACGGGTATTAAAACAATAATTTGCTAACATCAGGTGGATACAGTTCTCGTATTCAATTTCCTAACAAAATTTGTTTAAATAAGAACTGGTATCGTATTCAACTAAGCCACCTAATAAGTGGTGACAAACACAATACGCAACATGAGCACTGATGATGAAAGCGTTGCGGCTTTGTAAAACATCTATTCTGCTCTGCTCTGTAAGTTGAACAACTAAGAAACTGATGTTGACTTTTTGCCTTGGAATATTTATCATGTCTTTCTGAATTTATACCAGTAAAAGTGCTATATTCGGCTGTGTCGAATCTTAAATACCCTTCACAGATGTAATTCTTCTTTCTTGATAAAACAGAAAGTAGGTTTAATTAAAAAATCAAAATGATGTTATCGGTTACTTTTATATATATGAAAACGTTTAAATTTTTTGGCTAGCAAGCTAAATGTTTGGCTTTTCTTATTTCTTATACCTCTGAGCGTCTTTCAAATATATTAAATATGTTTAATTTAAAAACAAAAAGTAAAAATCTGTTTCATGTACCCCAAAAAGTTCTAATTGTCCAACCGTAGAATTGTATTTAAGATTTTTTGGGTTTTTATACATGTACTACAAAATATTGCACCTGTCCAACCCTGGATTTGAAATTTTAATTTTTGATACCAATTTTGTTTTTCTTAAATTATAAAACAGTTTTAGTTAGTGTTGCGATTTTTATTAGTTTGAAAATGCTTCAGTGCATATCAGCATTTATATGCCAGGTGATGTTTGAAAAAGAAATGCATTCAAACAATAAGATTACTTCTTAGATTATCGCATGCTAGAGTTTTTAGTATTATCATTTACCTAGACTCCACGCTCAAATAATGAGCAAGCAGAAATATGTGTTTTCAATTGAGCAGATCGTACATGCTTTCATATTATCGTTTTATTACCAAATATGGTAATGAGTTTTATTTTAGTTACGGATTATCACGCTATCACTGTCCGTCTTTATCACACTGATAAATCTACATTGGTACATAGCCTGATATGTCACACTCATTGCATTGCATGAAACTACGAGAGCAGATGGAATTTTTTTTGAAAGGGAACAAGGCAGACGATTTTTAATTTTTAAACGAAGAGGTTGAAAACTTCAAGCGGTGATAAAAAGTAAATTAACTATTATTTTTTAAAAAGTAAAAAGGTTTCCCACATAAGTGCCTGGTGAAAAGTATAGTTGAAGGCAACAGGAAAACTTAAGAAATATCTTTTACTGAGGAAAGCGGCAGACAATCCAATTGCGCTGGGTATCCGTGTTGTTGACCACCATTAGCAGCCACGTGGACTTACTCAGATAGACGTCACAACTAATGTGATCAAATGGGATAGCTTTTTATGCATAATTCAACGAAACCTCCTTTCAAAATAATCGTAACTTTACCAGTATCCAGCTAAGAAGGGCAAAATTGCAACAAAATGTTTTGTTAAATTTCCATATAAATAAATACAAATACATGCTATAAGTAATACTCATATGTAAAAGCTGGGATTCAAAACAAGCAAATCTATTGAACTTCCAATTCAAATGCTGGGTAATAAAAGAAAACAAAATTAAATCAATACCAAGTTAAGTTAACGATGTACTACTATTTATACATTTAAAATCACTTTGCACTATTATTAATTTTCGAGTGTAAGTTTAAAATCTTTAATTGTAGCACATATAAGAGCATAATTACAAAAAATTACATTGTTCTTTTAAACGCAACAACAACAACACCATTATTACCGTCGTCATGTATTGATTGCTGGGCCCTTCAGTCTCTAAACATCATGAATGGAAATGCTGGAGTTAATTTAGTTGTGAGTAATATTTAAGTTTTTTTGCTATTTGTTATTGTAATTATTCAATATATTATAAGTCATTCATAATTTGTATGCAAGCACATTTTTTTTTCCCGTCGGATAGTCAGTCCGATTCCATATTGTTCATTTATTATTTCATTCATTAAAAGTTTATATATAAATGTATGTACTTGTTTCCAAATTCTTTCATGCATATTTTCTTTACTATGCACGTTAAGATCAATGAAGCTTAATATTATTTGTGAATTTTGTCTTCTGTTTCATTCTTGCATGTAATAAATTAGTAAAGTGAATTTGTAAATAATGAGAAATATGATCTTTTAAATTTCAAGCAGAAGGGGAACGGTAGCCAAGACAATGTGTATTTAAGTATTTGAGTCATGTCCATATAAGGGTCAGAATATTAAATTCTTTTTGGTACGAATTCTGTCGAAGAGGCTGACAGCGATTCTGTTAGTAAGGAGGGAAAAATGTACCACAGTGGCAAAACACCTTGCCAAGATTAGTTTGCTCGTCGGCGTGTAGTTTATTCCTACACAAGTAAATTGTTACCTTTTTTTTTATACTCCGCGGTATTTTGAGGCAATCGAGTATATAATTTTATGTGATTATGCGTTACGAGAACCGGGTTAAGAACCTATTATACCAGCTATTCTGAGCTAGCCAAACACCTATTTTGCCTCTTAACTTTTATGTCTTGAACCATGTATACCTCTTCCATTATGATTTTATTTGGCAATTTTTGTTATTATTTTCATGTATACGACGCATAACATATATGGCGCCCAACGTAAAGGCCGCTTCATGACAAGGTCATGAAGAAGCAAACTTTTGCTACGAGTTCTGAATAAGTCTTATATTTTATTTTAGTGGTTTTAGTGCAGTGGGAAACAATTTTTCCTCGATAACCACTTGTTATCATTTCCTTAACATCTAATTCTGCATTTCATTTTTGTATAAGTCTTAGACTCCTGGAAACCATTTGAGTTCTAGATCTAATTGCGATACAAAAGAGTGCACTATTTTTAACCTTGTAACCCTAAAACAACAATTTGTACATCAGTCTTAATTTCCGTATAACTATCCTTGGTTGGTATTAATCGCGATGTATCGGTTGCATGTATTTAAAACTGCCTGCCATTTAACGCAAAGAAGGTTTTGAAAGTCCTATATCTGAGAGATAAAGCTCGGATTTAGTTGCGTCAAAACAACTTAAACCATTTTATTAAATTCATTTCCAGTCAATTTTTGACCATTTTACATAGAAGTCAAAAGTTTTGCGGTTGTGAAATCAACAAAGTAATTATAAGACCGTTTTGCCTTAGTCAAAAAAAAAAAAAAAAAAAAAAAAAAAAACCCCAGAAATTTCTATTTACGGACATGATTTAATAAAACTGTACCTTGTTCGAGGCTATTCTTCCCCGCAGCCTCAAATAACTAAACTTTCATTAGTAAACCAAAATATTAAGATTCATATCCAATATTTTTGTCTTAGATTTATTTGTATTTATTTACGTATATATGTACTCGTATATTATTGGAAGGTGAGCTAGTCCCTTGTTAAATATACTTCTACACTGAGAAAAAAATTAGTTGTAAGTAAATAAATTTTTTTTTTACATAATACCAATTTTTACATAATATTTTTACTGTAGGCATTTTGATTTTTTTTTTGCCTTTCTGGATATATAGCTATAGAAACATAATTCTTTGAGATATATTGAGGATTGTGGAATTTGTTAATGATGAATACCAGGAACTCGAATAGAGGTAGAAATAGTTCATTCAATGGGAACCGAGCTGCGTCCTCGTTGGCAAACAACATTCCCATTGAATTACGAACCAACGTTAATAGCCCTAAGCCGAGAGTTGCACACTCTCCTGTTAATAAAACCCTGACTAGTAGTTCAAAACATCCTGAAATACCAAGTGCATCACTGGAACCTCAGGTCCATAGAGCACAGAGTAGTTGTAGTTTGCCTTCTTCTAATTCCTTTCAAGACATTGAGTTAGCACCAAATACAAACCTTGGAGCACAGCCACGAAATTCCGAGTCTTTTGGTGAAGCCTCTGTGCTAAATGCTAGCGCCACACCCCAGTACAATAACCCCTCCGGAATAGGTCGTAATGTCGCTTCTGCTCTGGATATGGATACACAGAATCTTAATCCAGCAACACCATTTGATTCTCTTATTACCTTAATACAGCAGACCATGAGGAATACTCAGGAAGGTTTTAGACAGGAACTTTCTACCATTAGGCAAAGTATAGCTCAAATGAGTCTTATTCCACAATTAGATTCTAATTCCACTGATCCTAGCAGACTGAATGTAAATGTAAACCACTCATCTGACTTTCAGAATCCAAATAGGTCCTATGCGAATGTAGATACCATAGTTCAATTGGAAAAATGGAAAATTTCTTATAACGGAGAAGGACCTGTATCTGATTTTCTTTTCAAAGTTGAAACACTTTGCACTAGAACAAATTGCTCCAACGACCATTTATTAGCAAACTTTCATGTACTCCTAGAAGGTCGTGCTGAAAAATGGTATTGGCTTTTCTTGAAGCAGAATCGACACATTTCCTATCCTATGCTGAGACAAGCTCTCACCAAGGAATTCGGACATTTGGATTCGGATCATGAAATTATGCTAAAACTTTCATTGCGGAAACAGCAATTTAAAGAGAGCTATGATGATTTCCATAGTTCAATTATTTCACTGAATCTAAGACTTCAAAATCATTTACCTGACAGTACGTTGATTGATATCATTAAAAGAAACATAAACCCCAATTTAAGATTCTTGCTGTTCAGCAGTAACACTACAGTTCTTGACGAATTCAGGGATCAAGCACGCAAAGCTGAAAATATACTTCGAGAAACAAAGTTTTTTAACCCAGGTATGATTCACTCTCGAAATGTCAGTGAGTTAGAAGAGTCACTAACAAACAATGGAGATTCACAAGAAATAGATCCACAGCTTGATGCAATTCACAGCTCCAGTAGAAGGGACCGATTTGACCTTTCTAAAATTCAATGCTGGAACTGTATGTCCTACGGCCATTCATATATTTACTGTCCTGAAGTTATAAAGAATCCTTTTTGCTTCAAATGTGGTATGAGGGGCGTATTAACGCCAAAGTGTCCAAACAAACATTTCCAGGGAAATCGGAAAATGGGCGATCTGGCTACCGGGGACACTCGTCCATCACACCCAACCCCGAGGTTGAATTGAATTTAAATCTTGATAAACCAATCAATATTTTTGAAATCACTGGAGATAATAATAACTGTATAGATGAAACCAATGATAAAACGATAGCTAAAGAAGAATTTGATCGTCGTTCTTCAAACAATGATAAGACCAATTGCGGGAAGGACTATATTAAACTCTCAGTTAGGATTATGAAGTGTAGATCTCGCTACAAAAGGAGAAGACATTTCAGAAAAATTTTGGAAGCTTGTATTATTCAAGGCAGTGACAATAGACCCTTTGCTCAATTTAAAGTCGCAGACAACGTTTTAGTTGGCTTACTCGATAGTGGCGCGAATGTTTCTGTCTTAGGAAAAGATTGTTTACTATTCTTAGAAAGAACACAAATCCCATATAGCAGTATAAGCTCGTCGATAAGTACCGCAGATGGTGCAAAGCAACCAGTTGTAGGATATTGTCTCCTGCCTGTCGAATTTAAAGGGGCTACCAGATATATAAATTTTTACTTAGTGCCCTCATTGAGCCAAACAGCCTACCTTGGTATTAACTTTTGGCAAGAGTTTGCCTTAGCTCCAAATATTATACCCCCTTCAAACCCTGCTATTTGTGAACTATCCGGTAGTTCAGAAGATAATCGGAAATTTCATAAACTTTCCCCAGAGCAAAATTTGGAACTGGAAAAAGTGATTCTAGAATTTCCGGCGTTTGAAATACTTGGACTAGGGTGTACCAATTTATTAGAACATCATATTGATACGGGAGATGCTGTCCCCATCAAATGTAAGCACTACCCGATGTCTCCTCCTCGTCAAGAGGAAGCCTATACTGAAATAGAGAGATTGCTGAAACTTGGAGTTATAGAGGAGTCTAATTCTCCGTGGTGTTCTCCAGCTGTCTTGGTTAGGAAACCTGGGAAGGTCAGACTTTGCATAGACTCAAGGAAACTGAATGCAGTGACAAAAAAAGACTCCTATCCTCTACCCCATATAAATGGACTTTTGAGTAGGCTCAAAGATACCTTCTTCATAAGCGGGATAGACCTTAAGGATGCGTTTCTACAAATCCGCTTATCTGACTCCTCTAAAGAAAAAACAGCGTTTGCTATACCCGGTAAGCCACTATATCAATATAAATATATGCCGTTCGGCCTATGTAATGGCCCGCAAACAATGAGTCGATTAATGGACAAAGTTATACCCTCACGTTTGAGAGAAAACGTTTTCATTTATCTCGACGATTTGTTGGTGTGCAGTAACGACTTTCAGTCCCACCTTAAACTTTTATCAGAGGTCGCGGCGTGCCTAAAAGGGGCAAAGTTAACAATTAATATAGGTAAAAGTCGATTCTGTCAGACAGAAATCCGATATCTTGGATATATCGTAGGTAATGGTTGTCTTAAAGTGGACCCTGTTAAGGTCGCGTCAATCAAAAACTTCCCCCTACCCAAGAGTCCTAAGCAGATTAGAAGGTTCGTTGGAATGGTCAACTGGTATCGTAGCTTTATAAATAATTTTTCTGACTTAGCTGGTCCATTAACTGATTGTTTGAGAAAGACCAAAAAATCATTTACCTTGTCGGAAGCAGCTAAAATCTCTTTTGAAAATCTTAAGCTGGCACTATGCACAGCTCCTATTTTAGCACAGCCTAATTTTGAGAAGGAATTCATCATTCAGTGTGACGCATCAAAAATTGGTGTAGGTGGTGTGCTCTTCCAATATGACGATGATGGGAAAGAACACCCTATTGCTTATGTATCACAAAAATTGAACAAGTCCCAGAGGAATTATACAGTGACCGAGCTTGAATGCATGGCAGCCTTAATATGCGTGAATAGGTTTAGGCCATATGTTGAAGGATTACCCTTCCGTATAATAACTGACCACTCCTCTTTGAAGTGGCTAATGTCACAGAAGGACCTAAGTGGAAGACTGGCCCGGTGGAGCCTCAAGTTACAAAGATATGATTTTTCCATAGAGCACAGGAAGGGATCACTTAATGTGGTACCAGACTGTCTGTCAAGGATGGACGTAGATCAGCTCTCTTTAGGAAATAATACTTTTGAAGTCGATCTTTCCTCTCCAGAATTTGAAGGTGAAGAGTATGTCAAATTACGAGAAACCATCTTGGAGAATATAGATTCTCTCCCTGACATTCGCTTAAGTGAAAATATAGTATTGAAAAGGGTAAATTTTAGACATGTTTATGAAGATGAGGAAGATAGTCTATGGCGAATATGGTTGCCTAAATCAATAGCTGAAAGAGTTATGAAAGGTGCTCATGAGGACGACACATCTTGTCATGGTGGTTTTGCAAAGACCTTGTATCGGGTAAGGACAAAATACTTTTGGCCAACAATGGTCAGTGATATAAAAAACTTTTGCAGGCGTTGTGAGATATGTAAGAGTATCAAATCTCCTAACCAGACATCGAGACCTATAATGGGAAATCAGTTTCGGACTTGCCGCCCATTTGAAAGGCTATATTGCGATTTCTTGGGACCATACCCCTTCACCAAAACAAAAAATTCGGTCATCTTCATTGTTTTAGACCACATGACCAAGTTCGTTTTTCTCAAAGCATTCAGGGCAGCAACATCTGCAAATGTGATTCTATATTTTCAAACTGAAATATTCCCAACTTTTGGTGTACCTCGCTGTATTCATAGTGATAATGGCAAACAGTTTGTTTCAAAGGAAATGAAACAGTTTTTCAAATCATACGACGTGACCCATATTACTACAGGCTTCTACGCACCGCAGTCTAATGCTTCAGAGCGGGCTAATCGCGAGATTGTTACAAAGATACGATACTTTCTCAGGGATAATAAAGACCATAAGGAGTGGGATAAGTTTATACCACAAATTCTATCGATTCTGAGAAGTGATTTTCACGGCTCAATAAAATGTTCACCTTATCTTGCAACGTTTGGCCAAAACATGGTTCAGCATGGATCTGCATATAAAGTGCTCGATAAACTGGGCTACCAAACAGGAGAAGATATAAGTATTCTAAACAACGTGGACAGGCTATCCAAACTAAGGGAAACATTACGGGAAAACCTCAACGCAGCACACGCTAGATCCTCAGAGGTTTACAATCTCCGAAGTAGGACTATTGAATTCCAAAAAGGTCAGACCGTATACCGGAAAAATCATACGCATAGCAATTTGTCCAAGAATATTAATAAAAAGTTCTTGAGAAAGTTCATTAAGTGCAGGATCAGAGATAGAGTTGGAAACAATTTGTATGATATAGAAGATATTACTGGTAAATACATCGGAAAGTTCCACGCTTCTGATTTACGCCCGTGATACTACCCGGCTTCGTGGGTCGAGCCACACATTGTTTGCATGAAAGAATAACAAAAATTGTTACAATTAGTCTATAAAAGGAAAGAAAAGAAATGCTCCAAAAATCGGTTTACTGTTCGTCTTCAACTTTTATGAAAAGTCCAGGTCGAAGCAGTTTTGTTGCGATTTTTATTAGTTTGAAAATGCTTCAGTGCATATCAGCATTTATATGCCAGGTGATGTTTGAAAAAGAAATGCATTCAAACAATAAGATTACTTCTTAGATTATCGCATGCTAGAGTTTTTAGTATTATCATTTACCTAGACTCCACGCTCAAATAATGAGCAAGCAGAAATATGTGTTTTCAATTGAGCAGATCGTACATGCTTTCATATTATCGTTTTATTACCAAATATGGTAATGAGTTTTATTTTAGTTACGGATTATCACGCTATCACTGTCCGTCTTTATCACACTGATAAATCTACATTGGTACATAGCCTGATATGTCACACTCATTGCATTGCATGAAACTACGAGAGCAGATGGAATTTTTTTTGAAAGGGAACAAGGCAGACGATTTTTAATTTTTAAACGAAGAGGTTGAAAACTTCAAGCGGTGATAAAAAGTAAATTAACTATTATTTTTTAAAAAGTAAAAAGGTTTCCCACATAAGTGCCTGGTGAAAAGTATAGTTGAAGGCAACAGGAAAACTTAAGAAATATCTTTTACTGAGGAAAGCGGCAGACAATCCAATTGCGCTGGGTATCCGTGTTGTTGACCACCATTAGCAGCCACGTGGACTTACTCAGATAGACGTCACAACTAATGTGATCAAATGGGATAGCTTTTTATGCATAATTCAACGAAACCTCCTTTCAAAATAATCGTAACTTTACCAGTATCCAGCTAAGAAGGGCAAAATTGCAACAAAATGTTTTGTTAAATTTCCATATAAATAAATACAAATACATGCTATAAGTAATACTCATATGTAAAAGCTGGGATTCAAAACAAGCAAATCTATTGAACTTCCAATTCAAATGCTGGGTAATAAAAGAAAACAAAATTAAATCAATACCAAGTTAAGTTAACGATGTACTACTATTTATACATTTAAAATCACTTTGCACTATTATTAATTTTCGAGTGTAAGTTTAAAATCTTTAATTGTAGCACATATAAGAGCATAATTACAAAAAATTACATTGTTCTTTTAAACGCAACAACAACAACACCATTATTACCGTCGTCATGTATTGATTGCTGGGCCCTTCAGTCTCTAAACATCATGAATGGAAATGCTGGAGTTAATTTAGTTGTGAGTAATATTTAAGTTTTTTTGCTATTTGTTATTGTAATTATTCAATATATTATAAGTCATTCATAATTTGTATGCAAGCACATTTTTTTTTTCCCGTCGGATAGTCAGTCCGATTCCATATTGTTCATTTATTATTTCATTCATTAAAAGTTTATATATAAATGTATGTACTTGTTTCCAAATTCTTTCATGCATATTTTCTTTACTATGCACGTTAAGATCAATGAAGCTTAATATTATTTGTGAATTTTGTCTTCTGTTTCATTCTTGCATGTAATAAATTAGTAAAGTGAATTTGTAAATAATGAGAAATATGATCTTTTAAATTTCAAGCAGAAGGGGAACGGTAGCCAAGACAATGTGTATTTAAGTATTTGAGTCATGTCCATATAAGGGTCAGAATATTAAATTCTTTTTGGTACGAATTCTGTCGAAGAGGCTGACAGCGATTCTGTTAGTAAGGAGGGAAAAATGTACCACAGTGGCAAAACACCTTGCCAAGATTAGTTTGCTCGTCGGCGTGTAGTTTATTCCTACACAAGTAAATTGTTACCTTTTTTTTTATACTCCGCGGTATTTTGAGGCAATCGAGTATATAATTTTATGTGATTATGCGTTACGAGAACCGGGTTAAGAACCTATTATACCAGCTATTCTGAGCTAGCCAAACACCTATTTTGCCTCTTAACTTTTATGTCTTGAACCATGTATACCTCTTCCATTATGATTTTATTTGGCAATTTTTGTTATTATTTTCATGTATACGACGCATAACATTAGCAAAAAAAATCAACGTCAGTTGCCTTTTTCGATAATATTATGTATAAACAAAATTTCAATTTCCCAACCCTGGAAGCGAAATTTAAATAAAAAATTTTTTTTTTGAGTTTTACTACAATTTGATAGTAGATTCGAACCCATTTAGTCACGACCTTGCACTTTTTGCATTGTTGCACAGTGTTATCAAATTTAAAAAATTGTTTTCATGGCTTAAATTTTTCCATACATGTATACAAAGGTGTGAGTATACCAGCAGCCCTGTTGACAACTTTATCTTTGGCTTCGTCATCAATTCCAAACTATGATAATAAATACAATTAAGCTCGTTTTTTGTTACACCCTTCACAAAAAAGTGAAAGGGTATATCTAGGTTTTTCAATCCGTGTGTTATTTCTTCGATATTCACATGCGACCCCTTAAGTATATATATATTCTGGATCCTTATGAATAGCCATGTCCGTCTGTCTGTTTTGAAATCGGATTTCCCAAGCCCCCAGAAGAGCAAGAGACTTCGTTCTTGGACCGTTGGATTGAAAATGAACTAGAGTGGTATTGAAATTCAGAAAATCCGAAGTACGGTTCCAGAGCTGGGAAGCTTACACCTATTTTCGACGCAAAATAAATACCAAAAACCAATTATTTTTTTTGGCTGCTTGTAAATTAAACCTATTTCATGTTTTGGGAAGGCTCAATGGTGTAATGTAAAAATATTCATTTTAAGTTCTATTCGAGGTATAAAGAAAATAATTATTCGGGTATGCAGTTTTTATTATGATTTTTTTTCGCCGACCAACAAAAATACAAAATGAATTTTGTTCCCAAACGAAATTAAATTCTGTCACAGCACGGCTGCGTATGATTAATATTTGTTTGTATGGAATCGTATTACTCATATGTCTTATGCCCAGTTCAAAATTAAGTACTATTTAAACTTAAAGTGTATTTAAATACAAAATTTTGTTTTTCACTTCGAGTTTAAATAAGATTTAAATGGCGCACATTGTACATTTAAATTCAATTTAAGTCCCATCGCCTCAACAACTTGTTAATAACTTTAATCAAATGAATTCACAATATGGCCAAGTTCATAATCAAACACAAAATCAGTGGCCGAACCAATATAACATGTACTCAAAGCAGAGTAACAGCACCCACCTCCGTCGGCCCTGTAGCAAAAATTAGCCGGCGAAGTAAAAGGTTGAAGTAGCTACAAAAAAACTGTCTATCTACTCATCTTTCCTAATCTGTCACCTCAATACTATCCCCCCGTTTTCAGTTCCGGCGCAATGCATTGCACATATAGGGGTCATCCCCTGAGTGCTGGTCCTAGACAAAAAAAACAACATGAATTTACCTAGTTATAACATTTTAAATCCGACAACACCTAATTTCAATCCACATATCACTCAGACCTATCCTCTAGACTCAATGTTGCAACAGCAGGAGCAAATAAATATTCCTGCTACACAACAATTTAAAAGACTACCTCATTTACAACAGTACTAACAAAATGTGGTTTTTGCAATAAAGGTAACCAAACGTATGCTGAATGTAGGCAGCGTCGTTACACTCCCTATTGTGGAAACTGCAACTCCTATGGACATGAAAGGGACACCTGTCCAGAGTCAAAAATTCTCGTAAGCAATACATATAAGAGCAAAATAAAATATAGATGGTGTTCTAGAACAGGGCATCTAGAAGAAAATTGTTATAGTAAAAGAAATAATAACTATAACTCTACAGAAACTAAATCCGAAACCCCAAGCAATACTTTAAAATACTCACTGTAGTAGGAAAAATTAGGGAAACAGTAGACAACGTTCACCCTAATTTTAGTTCTAAGCAGTGATGTTATCTTTTTTATTTCGATTTCTGTACAGCTCTAAAAAAATACTGTTTTTAGCTAAAACTACCGTACGCAAAGTCTGGTACAAAATTAATAATAAACAAGTAAAAACGTTATATTCGACCGGGTCGAATCTTAAATACCTTCCAAATATTTAGTAAGTGAATTTAAAATGTTTAACTTAGTGGGACAGAGTTATTTTATATAATATCGTACGTCAACGCCCACTAAAGGGGGGCGGGGTTCAAAATTAGACAATATCATGTTTTCCACAGTCGAACGTAGGGGCATTGCTAGACCGTCTTAGACTTCATCCCTGATCAAGAATATATTTACTTTATGGGGTCCAATTCTCTTTTGAAGATATTAAAACTGTATTTTGGCGGGGTCTGGCAAGGTCTGTCGGGGACTCATTTCACATTTGTCATAAAACTCTAAAAATAAATGCTTGGGATAATAATATACAAAATAAAATTTTATATATTTTTTATAGGCTCATATACGGGGCAAAAGTGGGTAGGGCAGAAACAGGCAGTCATAAAAGTCTAAAAATAAATGCATGGAATAATTGTATACAAAATTAATTTTTTTTTTTGGTAGGGCCATATAGGGGGCAAAGGGGGAGGAGGGGGTAGGGCAGAAATTGGCAGTCATAAAACTCTGAAAATAAATGCTTGGAAAAATTGTATACAAAATTTAATATTTTTTTTGCTTCGGTAGGGTCATTTAGGGGGAGGAGGGGTAGGGAAGAAATCGGCAGTCATAAAACTCTAAAAATAAATACTTGGGATAATTGTTTACAAAATAAATATTTTTTTTTTTGGTAGGGTCATTTAGGGGGAGGAGGGCTAGGGCAGAGTAGTACCAGGTTTTGTCTCAGCTTCGTCATTAAAGCTTAAAAATGTCATTTTTGAGGAATGTAGGCTTAAGTAAAAAATGTGTTAAATTTGTATGCTATTTTTGCATATAATAACGCCCACTAATTTTTTTTCATTTTATAGCTCCAAGTTTAACGTGTTGGACCGTATTTGACATAAAAATACATCATTTGCTTAACAAAATAACCAAAAAACTTTAAAAATCATGTTGTTTTTACTGGGTTAGTTTAATTCTTCTTAAAGGAACTTTTTTCCCTCTTGCCCTATTTAGCCCATCTCCGAACTTAACCTTCTCCAAGCTTCAAATTATATTTATGCCAAATTTTAAGAGTCTAGCTGTTTTCGTTTGGACTGAACCGTGATTTCCACAGATGGACGGACGGACATGCTCAGATTATCTTAGATATCATCACTGATCAAGAATATATATACTTTATGGGGTCTGAGGTGGATATTTCGATGCGTTACAAACGGAATGACAAAGTGAATATACCCTCCAAATTCTTTTTTGGAGGGTATAAAACCGTTTGGAATTTAACTACAATTGACATTATTTTGCATAGTTGTAATTAAACCGTACATTTTTGATGTTTTTACTGAGAAATATGTAGTCGCAAGAGAATTTGCAGTGAGGAATTTGTATATGGGCTGTCACAAAACTGATCAATTAACACAGTTATGAATTCGCCCTGGTAGACACATTATGGAAAAAATTTTTGGGGTCTAACAATTAAAAATTAAATCTTTTTAAAATTACTGTACAAATATAGAAATTTTCATGTAGTAAGAATTTTAACGAACATTTTATATTGCTATATTAAATTTGAATTAAGATTCTATAGGCTAATTGTTCGAAATTTTTAATTTAAATCTCAGAAAGACATGATAAATATTCCAAGGCACAAAGGCAAGTCAACATCAGTTTTATTCAACTTACACAGCAGAGCAGAACAGCTGTTTTCGAAAGACGCAACCCTTTCATCATCAGTGCTCATGTGTATTGTGTTTGTCACCACTTATTAGGTGGCTTAGTTGAATGTGATAACAGTTCCTATTTACACAAATTTTATTGTGAAAAAGAATACGGGAACTGTATCAACCTGATGTTAACATGTTATTGTTATAATCCCCGTGTTACCGTTTGATTATTTTTCTTCATGTCCCATTTTTCTGAATTTTTTGTTCCATCATACCTAAGTCAAACTTTTTTGGTTTGAATTTTATACTTAAGTACATGTGAACGTTTTTTCCAATTTTTTTATTATTGGGTAGCTCAAGCCATAGCTTAAATTTGTATGTAGTAAGAATTTTAACGAACATTTTATATTGCTATATTAAATTTGAATTAAGATTCTATAGGCTAATTGTTCGAAATTTTTAATTTAAATCTCAGAAAGACATGATAAATATTCCAAGGCACAAAGGCAAGTCAACATCAGTTCAGTCAACAGCTGTTTTCGAAAGACGCAACCCTTTCATCATCAGTGCTCATGTGTATTGTGTTTGTCACCACTTATTAGGTGGCTTAGTTGAATGTGATAACAGTTCCTATTTACACAAATTTTATTGTGAAAAAGAATACGGGAACTGTATCAACCTGATGTTAACATGTTATTGTTATAATACCCGTGTTACCGTTTGATTATTTTTCTTCATGTCCCATTTTTCTGAATTTTTTGTTCCATCATACCTAAGTCAAACTTTTTTGGTTTGAATTTTATACTTAAGTACATGTGAACGTTTTTTCCAATTTTTTTATTATTGGGTAGCTCAAGCCATAGCTTAAATTTGTATGTAGTAAGAATTTTAACGAACATTTTTTATTGCTATATTAAATTTGAATTAAGATTCTATAGGCTAATTGTTCGAAATTTTTAATTTAAATCTCAGAAAGACATGATAAATATTCCAAGGCACAAAGGCAAGTCAACATCAGTTTTATTCAACTTACACAGCAGAGCAGAACAGCTGTTTTCGAAAGACGCAACCCTTTCATCATCAGTGCTCATGTGTATTGTGTTTGTCACCACTTATTAGGTGGCTTAGTTGAATGTGATAACAGTTCCTATTTACATAAATTTTATTGTGAAAAAGAATACGGGAACTGTATCAACCTGATGTTAACATGTTATTGTTATAATACCCGTGTTACCGTTTGATTATTTTTCTTCATGTCCCATTTTTCTGAATTTTTTGTTCCATCATACCTAAGTCAAACTTTTTTGGTTTGAATTTTATACTTAAGTACATGTGAACGTTTTTTCCAATTTTTTTATTATTGGGTAGCTCAAGCCATAGCTTAAATTTGTATGTAGTAAGAATTTTAACGAACATTTTATATTGCTATATTAAATTTGAATTAAGATTCTATAGGCTAATTGTTCGAAATTTTTAATTTAAATCTCAGAAAGACGTGATAAATATTCCAAGGCACAAAGGCAAGTCAACATCAGTTTTATTCAACTTACACAGCAGAGCAGAACAGCTGTTTTCGAAAGACGCAACCCTTTCATCATCAGTGCTCATGTGTATTGTGTTTGTCACCACTTATTAGGTGGCTTAGTTGAATGTGATAACAGTTCCTATTTACACAAATTTTATTGTGAAAAAGAATACGGGAACTGTATCAACCTGATGTTAACATGTTATTGTTATAATACCCGTGTTACCGTTTGATTATTTTTCTTCATGTCCCATTTTTCTGAATTTTTTGTTCCATCATACCTAAGTCAAACTTTTTTGGTTTGAATTTTATACTTAAGTACATGTGAACGTTTTTTCCAATTTTTTTATTATTGGGTAGCTCAAGCCATAGCTTAAATTTGTATGTAGTAAGAATTTTAACGAACATTTTATATTGCTATACAAACAATTAGCCTATAGAATCTTAATTCAAATTTAATATAGAAATTTTCTGCTTACCGTTCGGTGGGCTAAATTACCGTAACACGGGAATTAAAACAAGAATGTGGTAACATCAGGTTGATACAGTTCTCGTATTCAATTCCCTAATAAAATTTTTTTAAATAAGAACTGTTATCATATTCAACTAAGCCACATTTGGTGACAAACACACTACACATGAGCACTGATAACGAAAGCGTTGCGGCTTTCGAAAACATCTGTTCTACTCTGCTGTGTAAGTTGAATAACTAAAAACCTGATGTTGACTTTCGTTTGTGCGTTAAAATATTTACCATGACCTTCTGAATTAAAAATAAAGAAAAACTTTCGAACAATTAGCCTATGAATCAATCTGAATTCAAATTTAATATAGCAATATAAATGTTCGTTAAAATTCTTACTACATACAAACTTAAGCTATGGCTTGAGCTAACATTAAAAATGAAAAACGTTCACATGTACTTAAGTATAAAAATTCAAACCAAAAAGGCTTGGCTTAGGTATGATGGAACAAAAAATTCCGAAAAATTGGACTTGAAGAAAATAATCAAACGGTAACACGGGTATTAAAACAATAATTTGCTAACATCAGGTGGATACAGTTCTCGTATTCAATTTCCTAACAAAATTTGTTTAAATAAGAACTGGTATCGTATTCAACTAAGCCACCTAATAAGTGGTG
This sequence comes from Linnaemya tessellans, assembly GCA_951800035.1. Lineage (NCBI taxonomy): Eukaryota > Metazoa > Arthropoda > Insecta > Diptera > Tachinidae > Linnaemya > Linnaemya tessellans. Next base: position 52,999,422 of record OX637533.1, read on the forward strand.
ACAAACACAATACGCAACATGAGCACTGATGATGAAAGCGTTGCGGCTTTGTAAAACATCTATTCTGCTCTGCTCTGTAAGTTGAACAACTAAGAAACTGATGTTGACTTTTTGCCTTGGAATATTTATCATGTCTTTCTGAATTTATACCAGTAAAAGTGCTATATTCGGCTGTGTCGAATCTTAAATACCCTTCACAGATGTAATTCTTCTTTCTTGATAAAACAGAAAGTAGGTTTAATTAAAAAATCAAAATGATGTTATCGGTTACTATTATATATATGAAAACGTTTAAATTTTTTGGCTAGCAAGCTAAATGTTTGGCTTTTCTTATTTCTTATACCTCTGAGCGTCTTTCAAATATATTAAATATGTTTAATTTAAAAACAAAAAGTAAAAATCTGTTTCATGTACCCCAAAAAGTTCTAATTGTCCAACCGTAGAATTGTATTTAAGATTTTTTGGGTTTTTATACATGTACTACAAAATATTGCACCTGTCCAACCCTGGATTTGAAATTTTAATTTTTGATACCAATTTTGTTTTTCTTAAATTATAAAACAGTTTTAGTTAGCGAAAAAAAATCAACGTCAGTTGCCTTTTTCGATAATATTATGTATAAACAAAATTTCAATTTCCCAACCCTGGAAGCGAAATTTAAATAAAAAAATTTTTTTTTTGAGTTTTACTACAATTTGATAGTAGATTCGAACCCATTTAGTCACGACCTTGCACTTTTTGCATTGTTGCACAGTGTTATCAAATTATATAAATATTGAATTTAAAAAATTGTTTTCATGGCTTAAATTTTTCCATACATGTATACAAAGGTGTGAGTATACCAGCAGCCCTGTTGACAACTTTATCTTTGGCTTCATCATCAATTCCAAACTATGATAATAAATACAATTAAGCTCGTTTTTTGTTACACCCTTCACAAAAAAGTGAAAGGGTATATCTAGGTTTTTCAATCCGTGTGTTATTTCTTCGATATTCACATGCGACCCCTTAAGTATATATATATTCTGGATCCTTATGAATAGCCATGTCCGTCTGTCTGTTTTGAAATCGGATTTCCCAAGCCCCCAGAAGAGCAAGAGACTTCGTTCTTGGACCGTTGGATTGAAAATGAACTAGAGTGGTATTGAAATTCAGAAAATCCGAAGTACGGTTCCAGAGCTGGGAAGCTTACACCTATTTTCGACGCAAAATAAATACCAAAAACCAATTATTTTTTTTGGCTGCTTGTAAATTAAACCTATTTCATGTTTTGGGAAGGCTCAATGGTGTAATGTAAAAATATTCATTTTAAGTTCTATTCGAGGTATAAAGAAAATAATTATTCGGGTATGCATTTTTTATTATGATTTTTTTTCGCCGACCAACAAAAATACAAAATGAATTTTGTTCCCAAACGAAATTAAATTCTGTCACAGCACGGCTGCGTATGATTAATATTTGTTTGTATGGAATCGTATTACTCATATGTCTTATGCCCAGTTTTTAACTTCAAAATTAAGTACTATTTAAACTTAAAGTGTATTTAAATACAAAATTTTGTTTTTCACTTCGAGTTTAAATAAGATTTAAATGGCACACATTGTACATTTAAATTCAATTTAAGTTTTTCATACAACCATGTGTTTTTCATTGTTTGTTTACATTCAACAACCTGAAAATTGGTACAGCAGCTGTTCATTGGAACAAAACTTCGGTAAAAAGGTTCTTGTATTGGATCATTTTCAGTATTTTTCTTACTATTTATTTGTGCTACCATACTTTTATCACAAGTAAATACCAAAATTAATTTTAGACTGAAAAACTGAAAGTGTATTTAAACACAACTTAAGTTTATGGAAAAATTAACTAATTTTGTACTTAAATACGAAGTCAAAAACTGGGGGTTAAACATTGATTTAGAAGCAAAATATCTTACGTTACGTTCTTAGGAAGAACAAAATTGGTATCAAAAATTAAAAAAAAAAATTTCGAATCCAGGGTTGGACAATTGCAATATTTTGTAGTACATAAAAGTGACCAAAATGGTTAAAAATTTTAAATTTTCTTAAATAAAACTACTCTATACTTCATGAAGATTTGCAGTGATAAAAAAATTTTAAATTAAAATTTCGCTTCCAGGGTAAGGAAATTGAAATTTTTTATACATAAAAGTGACCCAATGGTTTAAAATTTAAAATTTTTCTTAAATAAAACTACTTTATAACCCATAAAGAGTCGCACTGATGAAAAAGCAAAAAAAAAAAAATATATATTAAAATTTCAATTCCAGTGTTGGGAAATTGAAAGTTTTTTTTGTTACATGCAATATATTGTAGTACATGAAAGTGACCAATATGTTTGAAAATTTTAAGTTTCTCTTAAATAAAACGACTTTATACTTAATGAAGACTAGCGTTGGTAAAAAAGAAGACAAAAATTAAAATGTCGCTTCCAGGGATGGGATATTGAAATTCTTTATATACATAAAAGTAACCAAAACTGCAACTAACTACTAATTAAAACTATTTTTTAATTCAGGAAACGCAAAATTGTTATCCAATATTAAAATATATCTAAATTTCGATTCCAGGGTTGTATAACTGCAATATTTTGTGGTACATGAAAGTGACCAAAATGCTTACAAATTTTAAGTTTTTCATAAATAAAACTATTTCATACCTCATTATTAAGAGTCGCATTGTTAAAAAAAAAACAAAAAAAAACAAATTAAATTTCGTTTCCAGGGTTGGGAAATTGATATATTTTTATGCATAAAAGTAACCAAAAAGGCAATTGCCGTTGTTGTTTTTTTTTTTTTCTAATTAAAGCTATTTTATAATTCAGGAAGAACGAAATTGGTATTAAAATCTATAAAAATCAAAATTTCGATTCGAGGGTTGGACAAATGAAATATTTTATGGCACATGAATGTGACCAAAAAGTTTAATAATTTTAATTTTTTTGTCAAGGAAAACTGCCTTACACCTCACCACGAATTGCATTGGTAAAAAAATAAAAATTCGCTTCCAGTTGGAAAATCGGAATATTTGTGGTACATAAAAGTACCCACATATATTCCATATATTGTTTTTTTAGTGAGTTGAATCTATTTTATACTTCGCTAAGAATTATAAAAATTTTTAAAATTAAAAGTTCGGTTCCAGGGTTGGAAAATCTAAATTTTTTAGTACATAAAACTAGCTATATAAGTTTCTAATTTTCGTTTTTTTGTGAACGAAATGTTTTTATACTTCGGGAAGAGTTAAATTGGAATTAAAAACCAAAAAAAATTAGAAATCCAATTTCAGGGTTGGAATATCGGCATTTTCTGATCCATAAAAGTTACCGTATACATTGTAAGGGATTCCCATCCCTGACGAACACAGCCCTGTTTCGTTACGTTGAACAAGTTAAACATAAGAGAAGATATAATAAAACTCGACACAGTCGTGGTAGTACACAGCCACTGAAGAGTTCTGGATCTTTTATTTGTGCACAAGGTAATTACATGGCGACAGTGACAAATTAATTTTTTTCATAAAATTGCTGCTGCAACTACAAATCGGTGAACTTTGAGTGATAAATTAGTACAAATACCTAAATTAAAACAAAGTACATAACTACATTTAAACAAAGACTAAAATTGGTAATAAGTACGTATGTATGTGCACACTTATGTATGTATGTGCACACTTATTGAAAAACTTAATAAATTGTGTATAACTAAAAAGCAGCAAGCTGCACATGAAATATTTCTTGTCTCCAATTTAAAAGCAAAAAATACGTAAACTTGCTTCATACTATTCCGTTAAAAAAAAGAACAGATATAACAATCATCAATAGTAAAGGGTTGATAATAATTAAAATCATTTAAAAATCGTTCAGCAATAGTGTTCCCAAGATTGGAAAAAGAACAGATATAACAATTATCAATAGTAAAGGGTTGATAATAATTAAAATCATTTAAAAATCGTTCAGCAATAGTGTTCCCAAGATTGGAAAAAACAGATATAACAATTATTAATAGTAAAGGGTTGATAATAATTAAAATCGTTTAAAAACCGTTCAGCTAAAGTGTGTATAAGCAAAAGAAAAAAGCCGTTAGAGTCCAAGGTGACCCAACAAATGGCCGTGCTGAAACGATCAACAAAAGTAGTTTGCAAAATGTGTATAAGTAAAAGACAAAGAAAAGAAAAAAAGTCGTTAGAGTCCAAGGCGACCCAACAAAATGCCGTGCAGAAATGAACATAAAAAGTATTTTTGTAAAGTGTGTATAAGTAAAAGACAAAGGAAAGAAAAAGCCGTTAGAGAACTGAAACAGAGAATACTCGTCAATAAGTGGAAGATCTCAAAAAAAAATAATCATAGTATCTACGTCAACATGAAAACAGCAAAAGATGTAACATAAGCAAATAAATAAAATAAAAAACAACAAAAATGCATCAACATCACAATAAAACAAAAAAATAAAAACATGAGAGTATCTACATCAACTCGAAAACCATCAAAAGGGGTAATATAAGTAAATAACAAAAAAAAAAACACAAAATATGCATCAAAATCAAAAACAACACAAAGAGTACATCACAGTACCAACAACAACACGAGAACAGCAAAAGATGTAACATAAGGGTGGAACATTTGTAAATATGTAAAATATTACTAGATTATTTACTATTTTTATACCTATATACATTAAATTATACTACTTACATTTATTAAATTTTATATGTATATATATATATATATATATATATATATATATATATATATATATGTATATATATATATATATATATATATATATATATATATATATATATATATATATATATATATATATATATATATATATATATATATATATATATATATATATATACCTAAGTTAATATTGCATTTCAGGAATGGAAAAATAAAATGGAAAGATGCATATCTAAAAAATTTTATTACAAATACAAACAGATATACTTCTCTACGAGGTTCGGACAAATATTAACAAAATTGAATTACCTACTATTAAAAACATAACTACATCTTTCTGATTCTAACGTTCTATATAAACATTATCGTGTTAATGGACATAAATGGGAACATAACATACTGACAATTTAATGTCGGATTTCAATTTACAGGTTATTAATGAACTTTCCTCAAAGGAAACAAAAATAAATGAGTATATTATTTTACTGGTCGATAACTATAACGCCGTCATTTCATATGCAAGTTTACATGCTGGCGAAATATTGAAGGACACAAACACAGTAACACTTAAGAGATTACTACACTGTCGGGAACTCCTGGTAAGGTGTTGTGGTAGATTAAATTGCAAAATAAAATAAAACACAATGTATTACCCCATGACGTTTCATTGTTCAAATTAGTCGATAGAGACCTCATGACAGACTCCGAGTCATATTCGGAAGAAACTAGTTACATGGAAATTTCGAAAAAATCACTGGAAGGAAAATTTTCACAGGCCAAAGACATTATTGAACCAGATTCAAAAGTCAAGAACAATTCAGAAAATTACCTTATTGAATCGGAAAAATTTTATTAGCACTTGTGCTAATGTAATTAGGGAAAATTACAATGGTGACCCACTCACATTAGAATATTTTATTGATAAAATTAGTTTGATACAGGATTTAACCGAAAAAAACCTAAAGCCTACTTTTGTGACATTCATTAAGTCGAAACTAGGGGGAAAAACTCGTAATGCATTACCCGAAGACGTTGTAACAATTGATGAAATAGTAGTTGCTTTAAGACAGAAAATAAAACGCGATAAATCTAAAATAGTATTAGGGAAAATTGCAGCCCTACAGGTCAAGAAAGGTAATTATACGGATTTTTCTAATCAGGTAAAGGAGCTAACAGATGCACTCGAAAGATCACTCGTTATGGAAGGGATATCGAGGAAAAATGCTCACGAAATGGTGATCGAGCAAACGGTTACTGTTTGTCGTTTGAATGCAAAATCAACCCTAGTCAAATCAATAATCGCTTCAACAACATTTGCTGATCCAAAGAACGTGGTAGCAAAACTGATTGTAGAACAAACTGCTGAGACAAACGAAAGACAGGTATTGGCATTCCAATCGCAAGTTAATAATCCACAATTTTCAGGTCATACTAATCGGTTTAACATGTTTACGAGAGGAAATGTCTATAGGCAGGGCAATAATAGTTCGGGAGGCGTGAGTCATTACCGTAGTAATTATAATAATTATTATAGAAACAATAATCAACCCAACCGTGGACAAAACCAGCAATATAACAACAATTATAGGCAAAATAACAGCAACAACTACAAACAGAATAATAGCAACAACTACAGACAAAATACCGGCAACAACCATAACTACAAGCAAGGTAATCGAACTGCTAGGACAATGCCTTTAAACGCAGAGGTCCCTCAGCAGGAGATGTTGGGGGAAGTAGTAGGACACACGTACTAACCAAATATGTATATACACTTAATTTAAAATTTTCCGATTATATAGATGTAGGGTACACAGAAGCAAATACACGTAGTAGTTTTTTAGTCGCCTCACAGGCGGATATCTCCTTAATAAAGATATCCTGTCTAAAGTCACATGCCAAGATCAACCAGGACGAAATAATAAATATCATAGGTGTAACAACCCAGTCCATTTCAACTCTCGGTACAATCCGCACAAACCTTTTAGTTCAGAGTCATTTTATTCCCCAAACACAACACTACACGTGGTAGATGATAATTTTAGGATTCCATCCGATGGAATACTAGGCAAGGACTTCTTGAAGAGATACAAATGCAACATCTATTATGGAATCATGACAATATCATTTCCGTATAATTACAGTAGATTGAAAATTCCCATTAAGCACGGTACAACCGATGGTAACTGTATAATCGCACCTAGGTCTGAAGTTTTTAGATTATTCAAGTTAGAAAATGTACACGAAACAAATTTTCGTAGACGCTCAAGAACTTTATGAAGGAGTATTAACTAGCAGAGGCATTGTCGATCCTGAAACACCGATTCTGAAAATATTCAATGTAACTGATAGATTCAAATGCATACAAAACTCTAAGATAAAATTTGAGAAGCTCACCAACTATAACATTTATTCATTAGACGAAGTTAAGTCGGATGTTGAACGTATAGAGAGGCTTAAGAAGTTGTTGAAAAGTCAGATGCCAGAAGAAGTACAGGAGCAATTAATCTCTCTATGTGAGAAGTATGCCGATATTTTTTATTAAAAGATGATAAAATGACCGTCAACAATTTTAATTTGCAGAAGCTAAGACTAAATGATTCCTCTCCAGTTTATATGAAAAATTATAGGATGCCCTATTCACAGAACAGGAAATCGAACAACGACTTAATTGAGCCAAGCCAATCGAACTACAATAGCCCATTGATTTTGGTCCCGAAGAAGAGTGTCGATGGTCAGAGAACATACAGAATGTGCGTTGATTACAGAGCAGTTAATAAGAGACTTATAGCCGACAAATTTCCGCTCCCAAGGATTGACGATATACTGGACAACCTGGGGCGTGCCAAACATTTTTCAATATTAGTCTGTATTCTGGGTTTCATCAGATTCCACTCCACTCCGACTATAGAGATATCAGTTCTTTCAGTACTAGTTCGGGTTCTCTTTGATGGAAGGTATTGCCATTTTGGTTAAATATTGCACCTAATTCGTTTTCACGTATGATGTCTATAACTTTTTCAGTTCTATCACCAGACCAAGCCTTTTTGTATGTCGATGACATAATCGTTATTGGTTGTAGTGCACAGCATCATCTGAAGAATCTAAACGACGTCTTTGGTATTTTCAGAAAATTCAATCTGAAAATTAATCCATACAAGTGCAACTTTTTCAGACCAGAGGTCAAATTCCTGGGTCACAAATGCACAGCAAAAGGTATCCTACCTGACGATTCAAAGATCAAAACTATTGAAAACTATCCTGTTCCAACTGACAAGGACGCGGTCAGAAGATTTGTTGCGTTCACGAATTATTATAGACGATTTATAAAGGATTTCGCCGCAGTGGTCGCACCTCTAAATTACAAGAATGTGAACTTTGCGTGGGACGGGAAATGTCAGAGAGCATTTGAAAGTCTACGATCATGTTTGAAGTCTCCTAGATTGCTGCAATGCCCGGATTTTTCAAAAAAATTCGTCAGAACAGTGGATGCGTCTAAAATAGGTTGTGGAGCAGTCTTGAGTCAGGATTTCGATGGAAACGACTTGCCAATTTACTTTGCATCTAACCCCCTTATTCATAAAAATTATGAGAGTCTAATAACAGCGTAATAAAACAAAATTTCATATGAAATTTGCTCTATTAGACTCTTATAACACTCTCATAATTATTATGAATAAGGGGGTAAATGTTTTAACAACGCTGAACAGAAGAAACCGACAATCGAGCAGGAGCTTTTAGCTATTCATTTTGCCATTACACAATTTAGACCATACGTTTATGGCACAGAGTTTAAAGTTAGATCAGATCACAGACCTCTAGTACACTTGTTCGACCTCAAAGACCCATCGTCGATGTTAACGAAAATCAGATTAGAATTGTCAGAATACAATTTCACAATAGAACATATAAAGAGTAAGGACAATGTAGCTACAGACGCCCTTTCGCGTATCTCAATAGACGAAATTAAAATCGCGGACAAACAAGTTTTTGCCGTATCAACACGGGGAATGTCAAAACAAGCTCAAAGTCAAACCATAGTAACAGACACTACCGTAGGCAGACTACCGATTTACGACAAAGATCCCGAAAATTAGATCAGAACTGTTTTATACCAACAACAAATTTTTAAAATTGCGCATTAATATTTACGAAAAGTTTAAATTAGCACTATGTTTGAATATTCCAATTGAAAACGAAACATTAGATCTAGATCAAATGCTTTTGAGGCTCCAACAGGAAGCCGTCAATCAGAATATTCAAGTTATAGAATGGCCAAAAGATTACATATTTTTTGGAATTTGCGAGATACAGAAACTAAAAGACCATGGCATAAAAATATTGCAACAATTAAAGATTATCTTATCGGATCCTATAGAACAAGTATTTGACAAACAGAAAAAAGAAAAATTAATGAGTGCCTATCACAATGATCCGCTCTTTGGAGGGCATTGTGGACGCAAGAAACTTTATGCGAAATTGAAAACAAAATTTTTTTGGAAGAATATGTCGAGAGATGTGGCTACTTTTGTGAAACAGTGCGTCAAATGTAACCTGAACAAAGTTAGACCAGGAAATAGGGAAAATTTAGTACTAACGACAACGCAAGCCTTTGACGTAATCGTGTTGGATACAGTTGGTCCATTAGCTGAATTTAAATTCGGAAACAAATACGCATTGACCCTAATATGTGACTTCACCAAGTATTTGGTTACAATAGCAATACCTGACAAGAGCGCAAACACCGTAGCCCGTGCAATTTTTGAAAATTTCATTTTAGTTTATGGTTCGATGACTACAATAAAATCAGATTTAGGCACCGAGTTTAAGAATCAGGTATTAACTGAACTCCTTAAACTATTAAAGATCGAAATCAACTTCTCAACAGCATACCATCACGAAACAGTGGAAATCGTAGAACGTAGCCATAGGGTTTTTAATGAATATCTAAGGGAATATATAGACGAAAATATCTCCGATTGGAACACTTACTTGAAATATTTCACATTTTTTCACAATACTACGCCAAATACGGCATTTGATAATAAATTTGTACCTTATGAACTAGTTTTTGGGAAAAATCCTTATTTGCCTAGAGAATTGAAACAGAAGATAATCGATCCAATTTACAACATAGAGAATTACAGTAAAGAAGTAAAGTATAGGTTACAGAAAACGCATATCTTGGCAAAAGAGGTAATTGAGAAACATAAACTAAGAAACAAAGACATTTACGACAATAATGCAAAGCCATTACTTATAGAAATCGGGGACAGGGTAGTAATTCAAAGACAGCCTTATGACAAACTCAAAAGCATATACGATGGTCCGCTTGTTGTTAAAGGAATAGATGGTTGTAATGTTACAATATATGACAAAATAACTAAAAAACGAAAAACTTGTCATAAGAACAGAATTCGAAAGATGTTAGCGAAATAATTAATCAAAAATAGTTAACGAAAAAAAGGAGAAAACATATATTATTTCTCTTTATACCAATGAAACAACATAGAACAACAATGTTATTATTAAATACTATAGTAAATATTTTTTTTTATTTTTACTATTAAAGAACTACACTCCGAAAATTTTACTATATATATAAATTTTAAAAATGCAACAACAGATAAAAATATATACCTATACCCAGAAATATGTATTTTGGAATTATGATTAAATTAATACTTAACTGAAAAAAAAGAAAAAAACATTGTCAAGAATTGTAAAACAAATTAATAAATAATAAATTTGTGTAGTATATAAAAAGATTTATAAAAGCTGTATCATTATTATCATTACATAAATTTAAGAGAAACAAGTAAAAACGTTATATTCGACCGGGTCGAATCTTAAATACCCTCCAAATATTTAGTAAGTGAATTTGATATGTTTAACTTGGTGGGACAGAGTTCCTTTATATAATATCGTACGTCAACGCCCACTAAAGGGGGCGGGATTCAAAGGCAGAAATCGGCAGTCATAAAACTCTAAAGATAAATGCTTGGGATGATTATATACAAAATTTAAAAAAACATTTTTTTTTGGTAGGGTCATTTTGGGGTCAAAAGAAGAGGGGGGGGGGGGGTGGTAGGGCAGAAATCGGCAGTCATAAAACTCTAAAGATAAAAAGATAAATGCTTGGGATGATTATATACAAAATTTAAAAAAAATTTTTTTTTGGTAGGGTCATTTAGGTGGCAAAGGAAGAGGTGGGGGGGGGGGGGGGTGTAGGTAGGGCAGAAATCGGCAGTCATAAAACCCTAAAGATAAATGCTTGGGATGATTATATACAAAATTTAAAAAAAACATTTTTTTTTTGTAGGGTCATTTAGGGGGCGAAGGGGAAGGAGGGGGTAGGGCAGAGTAGTACCAGGTTTCGTCTCAGCTTCGTCATTAAAGCTTAAAAGTGTTATTTTTAAGGCATGTAGGCATAAGTAAAACAATTTGTTAAATTTTTATGCTATTTTTGCCTATAATAACGCCCACTAAAGTGGGCGGGGTCAAAAAATATTTTTATTTTATTTAATGGCTCCAAGTTTAAGGCGTTGGACCGTATTTGACATAAAAATATATCATTTGCTTAACAAAATAACCAAAAAACTTTAAAAATTATGTTGTTTTTTCTGGGTTGGTTTAGTTCTTCTTAGGGGAACTTTTTTCCCTCTTGCCCGATTTAGCCCATCTTCGAACTTAACCTGCTCTAAGTTTTAAAATATATTTATGCCAAATTTCAAGAGTCTAGCTCTTTTCGTTTGGACTGTATCGTGATTTCCACAGACGGACGGACGGACGGACATGCTCAGTTGGTCTTAGATTTCATCACTGATCAAGAATATATATACTTTATGGGGTCTGAGATGGATATTTCGATGCGTTACAAACGGAATGACAAAGTGAATATACCCTCCAAATTCTTTTTTGGAGGGTATAAAAACCAATAATGTATAAAATCACTGAATTTAATATCTACATTTATAAATCAACATAAAGATCACGAAATAACCAAGCTTGATCACCTTGATTATTGCATCGTCTTTGTAATAACTCAAATCAGGTTTAAGTTTCAATCTAATTGGTGTTCCCAGTAATTACATTCGCTAAATTACCTAAAAGTATTTAGTTGACTACCTTGCTACTATATCGAAAACCATTTCAATTGAGTAAATTCCGTAGACTAAATTTTCGCTTATAAATATATTCACTTTTATTTGAAATTGTTAATACAGTACATTACTTTAAATTTTTAATTATAATTTAATTTTTGTGATACACTATAGAATTTTAAAATTTTTATTACCAGTCATATATTGTAAATCAATCCAAGTAATAATAAGAAAAAAAAGAAAAAAATTTATTATATTAATTCTTTTCTTTTTCAATAAAAAGGGAGGTGTAAGTGATTCCCATCCCTGACAAACACAACCCTGTTTCGTTAAGTTAAACAAGTTAAACATAAGAGAAGATATAATGAAACTCGACACAGTCGTGATAGTACACTGCCACTGAAGAGTTCTGGATCTTTTATTTGTGCACAAGGTAATTACAACATAATTTGCTATTTTTGATTTTTATGATGAATTATACCTACTTTATATATCAGGAAGAAATAAATTGATATTAGAAACAAAAAAAAAACTAAAAGACGATTCTACGGTTGGACAATTAGACCTTTTTGGGGTACATGAAACGGATTTTTTCTTTTTGTTTGTAAATTAAATATATTTAATAATTTTGAAAGACGTTCAGAGGTATTAGAAATAAGAAGATCCAAACGTTTAGCTTCCCAGCCAAAAAATTTAAATGTTATATATAAAAGTAAGTGATAACATCTTTTTTTTAATTAAACCTACTTTCTGTTTCAGACAGAAAGAAGAAGTGAAGAATACTTAAGATTCGGCACAGCCGAATATGGCACTTTTACTTGTTTAAAGATAGGTTGTTATATCTTACCTCAGTTTTTCTCCAGTTGAATAGTTTTTCTCTCAATTAAACACAAAGTCGAATTGGAGTTAAAGCTTCCATTATATCCTGTGGACGGGTGAAGCTGCCCAAGCTCTTTGTAACCAAATTGTAGATTATAAACACTTGTATAAGGATTTTTTAGAATACAATTATTATTTATTGCCTTGTACTTCAATGTTAAAATTCCTGGAATATATTTCACAATTATTATAAAGAAAGCTTATACACTATAAATGTGGTTACTGACTTTTCATGTATGGCTACTCGGAGCGAAACTTCTCGATCTTATCAACTCGGATGATTATGTTATATGAATAAAATATGATTTTTGTAAAAAAAGATGGCTCGCTATTTAGACCGCGTGGAATATTAAAAGAAAATTGCATTTGACAGTTTAATCGATAGCAATAAATAGCGATAAAAATGATGCACTTGCAGCGATTTCTTAGTGGCGGTAACACTCCCCCACAGTATGACGAGCTTGCCGATGACTTACTCCTTTAGCTTTTCTTCCGCTACGTCTAGAATCGCTAGTTTTGCAGCTGGTCTTTCTAAAATGCCACAAACTGTCAAAACTTTCGCCTTCCGTACTTGGCCATCCTCCGATGTGTTAACTTCTATGACCCTTCCCTTTGGCCACACGTTTCGTGGATTTTTCGGGTCAACCACCACCACTAAACTGCCAACAGATATTGGTTTGGACTTCTCAAACCATTTTGTTCTACAAGTTAAAGTAGGCAAGTACTCTGTCACCCACCTCTTCCAAAAAAGCTCCGCATATTGCTGTGAACGCAACCAACTTTCCCTCAGCACAACACCATCGTTATCAAAAGAGGCTAAAGGTTTTAGGCCGCTTGAGTTGCCTAGCAGAAAATGATTTGGTGTGATAGCTTCTGCATTCTCGTTTTCTACTAGAATATACGTAAGGGGACGGGAATTGATAATATATTCGACCTCAGCCATCATGCTCTGTAATATTTCATCGCTCGGCGACCTCTGGATTTTAATATTGCAGAGTACAGTCTTTACCGATCGGACCAGTCTTTCCCACGCCCCTCCCATGTGAGGCGCAGAAGGCGGGTTAAAGTTCCATTTTGTGAAGGATGTTGTAAAGCTTCGCACCAGTTCGCTCTTGTCTACTTCCCGCAATGCCTCACGTAGTTCTCTATCAGCGCCGGTAAAGTTGGTCGCGTTGTCGCTAAAAAATTCCCGTGGTTGTCCTCGTCGCGTGATAAATTTGCGTATTGCCATAATGCAAGAGCTCGTGTTGAGCGAATAAACCGTTTCGACATGGATGGCGCGTATTGTCAAACATGTGAATAACGCACCATATCTTTTTTCTGTATGCCGATTCACAGTAACAAACATAGGGCCAAAAAAATCGAGGCCTGTGTATGTGAATGGTGAAAGATATGAACCCAGTCTAGCGCGTGGCAGTTTTGCCATTCGTGGAAACGCTGGCAACGCAGCTTTAATTTTGCATAGCTGACACTGTCTAATGGCGGACTTACAAGCCGTTCGCAATTTCGGAATGTAAAACCGTTGCCGTAGTTCATTAACTACAGTTTCGTGGTTACTATGACGATATAAGTTGTGGTAATGCCATATTAAGAGTGTTGTTAGCCGGCATTGTTTTGGCAAAACTGCCGGGTGCTTTAGTTCCTCAGGGACGTTAGCATAATCAAGTCGTCCACCTACTCTCAAAACTCCCTCGTCGTCCAAGTAGGGTGACAATTTATACAAACAATTTGTTTTGCTTAATTTATTATTTCTTAATAAACAATTAATTTCATGTTGGAAATATATACTCTGAGTATCTTTAATTATAGTTGTTTCTGCTTTACGTAACTCAGTTTGGGTGAGTTCTTCCTCACTAAAAGATTTGGTTTTATTTCTGAGGCGATAACAAAATCGGATAACAAATGCTGTTGATCTCAATGCTCTGCACCATCGAGAATACCTTTGGATACTTATGAGTGGTTCTATATTTTCTGCAACAAAATGGCACTCTTTTAATTCGAGCTTTGATTCCTGAAAATTTTCATCATTGATTGGCCATTCATTCTCTGGCAGTCTTAAAAATTCTGGGCCATTAAACCAGCGCCCTGTTGGGGATAAATCAGGTTTAGTTAAGCATTTTGTTGCTTCGTCAGCCACATTTGATTTTCCTGGTATCCAGAACCACTCGTTTATCTCTGAACTATCTAAGATTTCACTAACACGAACAGCGACAAACTGGTGATATTTCCTGTGGTCTGAACGTATCCAACTTATAACTGTTCGTGAATCCGACCAGAACATTTTGCGGCTAATTTTCACGGTATGATTATCTGCAATATAGTTAGCGTAACGAGCACCAACAACGGCAGCCATCAGCTCTAGACGAGGAATTGATACAACCTTTAGTGGTGTTACTCTGGTTTTGGATCCGAGTAATGAAATGGTAACTTCCTCTCCACAGCGAATTCTGAAATACGACACAGCAGCATAACCGCTTTCGCTCGCATCCACAAATGTGTGCAATTGTACGTCTAGATTGTTATAATTTTTGAAGTTTTTTAAATAGCATCGAAGTATATTTACCTCACTTAAATTTGGTAGAAAAGTTAACCAGTTTTTCCACTTTACTTGCTGCTTTTCCAGAATAGGCTGATCCCAGTCGACACCGTTGCGCCAAATTTCTTGCAGTACTATCTTTAGGTACATAAGGAAATTTCCTACGAGCCCTAAAGGGTCATATATGCTCATTAGTGTTTTTAAAATTTCCCGCTTGGTCGGAGTCTTTCCGCCTAAGAGGAGCTCGGTGTCTTTGACAGACTTTGACAGTTTAAATATTATATTGTCTTGTGCTGGATTCCAAAATATACCAAGTACCTTTTCCGTTTCTACACCTGCACTTACATTAAGGCAAATATTGTTCAAAGGGTTGGAAAAATTCAATTCTTTCAAAACGTAATCGCTATTCGAACACCAGTTCCTAATTCTGAATCCACCTTGACTATGAATAAACCGCACACTTTTGGCAAGCTCAGTGGCTTCCTGAGGTGTGTCTGTTGAAGCGAGAAAATCATCAACGTAGTGGCTGTCTCTTATAGCAGCTGCGGCTTGAGGGTATTTACTTTCAAACTTTGTCGCGTTAAGATTTTTCACATATTGCGATATACAGGGGGCACAGGAGGCACCGAATATCATTACCCTCATAACATATATATCGGGTGCCCTGCTATCGTCACAGCTACGCCATAAAAACCTTTGAAAATGGCAATCTTCATCCCGTATGTAGATCTGGTGGAACATTTGTTCTATATCACCACAAATCGCGATTTTTCTTTGGCGAAAACGGAAAAGAATGGTCGCAAGAGATGACAACAAATCCGGCCCCTTAAGCAGCATAGAGTTGAGTGATATGCCATTTACTTTCGCTGCCGCATCCCAGACTATGCGGGTTTTATTTGGCTTATTTTTATTAAATACTGGAAACATCGGCAGATACCACACGTTGTGTTTATTAATTTGACTATCGTCAATTTTGGCTATGTAATTTTTCTGTAAATATTCTGATATGGTTTTCTCAAAATGATCAAGTAAGCTTTTATTGTTTCTTAATGATTTTTCAAGACAAACCAGTCTTCTTTTCGCCATTTCGTAGCTTGGTGGCATGGTAATGTCGTCGTACCGCCACAATAAAGCTGTCTCGTAATGGCCATCATGTTTTTGTTTCGTGTGTTTTTCTAATAATTTTACCGCCCTCTGATCATTTGTGTCCAGAGCTGGGGTGTAATTATTTATCCCGGTTGATTCAATTGTATAAAACTGTTTGACTAAGCGGGTAAGAATTTGGTCATTTTCTCGTTGACATTCACACAAATGAAAATTATATTGGACTTGAGCTCTTTTCCTAGCACTGGAGCCACCGCATATAAGCCAGCCGAGGCGAGTTCGTATAGCAACGGGCTCGTTGTTTGCACCCTCTTTAATACTAGTTGAAATACGTAGCTTTAAATTATTTAGGCCAAGCAGTACATCCGGTACAGCGTTCTTAAAATCATTGATAGGTAGCCCTTTAAGATGCGGAAACTTTGCGCTTAAATGTTTGTAATTGAGGCTTTGGCTCGGAAGCGATAGTTGCTTAACCGTGCGGACAGATATATTAAATTTAGTTTTATTTGTACCAGAAACTTGCATTGAGATTTTTTTTGAGTCTTCTTCTTGGCGACCTATTTCCCCCGTCCATTTCAGACATAAGGGTTGTAATTCACCAGTTAAATCTAATTTATTAACAATTTGTTCATTTATTAAACTTACCGACGAACCTTCATCTATAAATGCAAAGGTTTCTAAAATTTTATCATTATTTCCATATAATGTAATGGGTATAATTTTAAACAACATCTGATTGCTTTCATTCCCATTGTGCGCTGCGTGTAGATTTTCTGTTTTGGTTTTATTTTCGTTTTCATTTGTGAAGTTTTTTTTTCTTTCATCAGCTGTTGGCTTATGCAGCAACGTATTGTGTTTTATTTGACAGTCTTTTTCTCTGCAAACGACTCTGCTATTACAAATTCCATAATGACGTCGAAGACACAATTTGCATAAGTTATATTTTCGCAGCAGATTCCATCTTTCGCTTCTTGTTGCAGTCAAGAATTTTGTACATTTCTCAACACTATCGCAGTTGCCAAAACATACTACGCATGTTCTTCTGCTTCTTTCATCGTGCGCGTTGATATAGGCATCTTTTGTTTTACGTGAATGCTGCTCTGCTGCTTTTGACATGTTGTTGTCAGTTTCTAGGTTTATGCTGCTTGCTGAGATGCCGACTTCGTAAATCCAATTTGAGAAATCTGTCAGATTTACGATTTTGTTTTGTTTTGCTAGTCTTATTTTGTGCTCACCCCAGTTAAGCTGAAAATTAGATGGCATTTTCATTATTAACTCGTGTAATAAAGATGAATTATTCAACTCATCTACTAAACCGCAGGCTTTAATTGTACTTTCCAAGCCTTTAACTTCAACAGCAAAAGTGGTAATTGTTTGTAATTTATTTGCATTAAGAGCTGGTAATGTTTTTATTTTATTTTTAAGCGAGTTTAGTATTTTCTCTGGTTGGCCGAAAAGCAGCTTCAATGTTGATAAAGCACACGGTACGCCAGATGGATGTATCAAAATATGCTTTACGGAGCGTAATGCTTCGCCTTTTAGAGCCTTTTGAAGTCTGACAAGATTTTCAGCGTCAGTAAAACCGCAGACTGCTGTTGACCAGTCGTATGTAGCGCTAAACAATGGCCATTCTTCGGGTATGCCGGTAAAATTGGGCAATTCTTTGGGTACTGACTGACGCGAACTTATTTGTTGCTGCGAAAGTCTGTGAGAAGGTGCTATGACCGATGGAAGGTTTGACGGATGCATGGAGAACGTTGAATCCATATGGCCAAATTGGATTGGTGTTTCTAATCCGTGATTATCAACATTTGTGCTATTTAAATTGTTATTTATGTTTGCAGCTGTTGAGTGCTGACAAATCGTTGTTGGATTATTAATAAATGAAGACGTATTATGCGCAAATGACGTTGTTGTACATGTAGGTGGCACTATTGTTGTTGTTGTATAAATTAAATTGTTACTTACATTTTGCCCATATGTGGCTGTTGAGCTAGAGGTTTGTTGCATTGTCACTGCGTGTGGTGCAAATACATAACGGGACGATTCATGTTGGGATACTTCGGGTGCTGTGCTGTGTCTAACTGACTTAGGCACTAGTATACCGGCAGCTTGCTTATCTAACCATTCGTGCACTGATTTGTTAGATAGTTGCTTATGCGCTGACTGCGTGTCATTGAAATCGTCTATTTCTTGCTCAAGAATCTGGTATTTCTTTTTTATAAAGTCCCTTTCTAGTTGCGTTTCTTCATGCAAGCGTTGCAGCTCCAGAGCTTGTCGTCGAGCGGCGACTGAGGAGGCATTATGAATGGAGGAGACTGAGTCGATAGCTATTTGTTGTTGCGACGAACAGTTTTTGCAATGCCAAGTTGGTGATTGTTGGCTGCCATCAAGGTTGGCGCAAGCTAAATGGAAATTAAAGTGGCATTTGTGACATCTAGTAGAATTTACGCTGTCTGCAAGTTTGTTGCAGATGTGACAATTGTTCACGGTAGAATTCGATTCAGTTTCTTGTTGGCAGTTTGTTGGTTGACCCTGTAAGGAGGTAGAGGATTCCATATTGTTAGGACTTACGTATTAGCAGCCGTAGTATTTCTTCAGATATCCAGTTGGATGGCCAATGAAAAGAATTTTAATGTGGACGGGTGAAGCTGCCCAAGCTCTTTGTAACCAAATTGTAGATTATAAACACGAGTATAAGGATTTTTTAGAATACAATTATTATTTATTGCCTTGTACTTCAATGTTAAAATTCCTGGAATATATTTCACAATTATTATAAAGAAAGCTTATACACTATAAATGTGGTTACTAACTTTTCATGTATGGCTACTCGGAGCGAAACTTCTCGATCTTATCAACTCGGATGATTATGTTATATGAATAAAATATGATTTTTGTAAAAAAAGATGGCTCGCTATTTAGACCGCGTGGAATATTAAAAGAAAATTGCATTTGACAGTTTAATCGATAGCAATAAATAGCGATAAAAATGATGCACTTGCAGCGATTTCTTAGTGGCGGTAACATATCCTTTTTATATATGTTTTTTAAACTGTCTACTGTTATTTCAGCATTTAAAAAAACAATTGTATGTAATTTAAATAAAAGAAAATAATTTATCTATATTCTTACTCGTTAAGTACGGGTTAAAATCAAACATACTGAAGCCTTGGAAAAGGTCATCCAATTGAAAATCACTTTCGTTTATAGGAAAGGTTAGCAGAATATAGCCATCTTCGTCGCCTAGAAAGCTTATATGGCCTTCAACTTGGTCCGATAATACTTTAAACTTTGTTTTCGACATTTTTTTAATAAATGGTTTAATCATTCATATACATATATGTATGTGCACTTACTTTTAATTTTATCTTGAATAACAGCGTTATGACCAATGTGATCAGAGTAACGAGCAGGACCAGATATTTTGTGGCGGCTAGTCTGCAGGTGTTCTTTTGGTGGTAACATCCAATAATTTAAATTTTTGTTATATTAATTTCCACCTATTTACAAAAAACTCAGCAGCTTCTTTAACCTTACTACTTACGTATACGGTCTGTGAGACTGACTGATAGCATTTTAATTATTTTCTTATGACAGAAGAGTGAGAAAATATTGCAATTTCTAGTAAATTCATCATTCTCAATAAACTTGAATTTAGTGCAAGTTTAAAGTTTTTAAATGCAAGACGCAAGATGTCCGCGGTGAAGGTATACTACTTTGTTTGCTTATATTTTTGATGAAATGTAAGAGAATGGATCTTATATTGGTAAATGTTTTATTTAATGTCAGCAATTATGTATAGAATACAATATCAGATAAATGTCCATCACTTTTAGCCTAGGGCTCGCATACCCTTTTGAGCACATTTTTCATTAAATTCTCACACATTTCACGCGGTATTTCTTTAATTTCATCACGAATATTTTGTTGGAGTTGCACAAGCGTTTCTGGTTTGTTTGCATAAACCTTGCTTCTCAGATATATATCCCCGCAAAAAGAAGTCCGGAGCAGTCAAATCAGGTGACCGTTGAGGCCAATCAACATCACCATTTCTTGAAATAACTTGCCGTGGGAAAACGTCTCACAATAACCACATTATAATCCGGCTGTATGCGATGTGGCACTCGTCTTGTTGACACCACATGTTAATCAAGCCCAAAGCATGCAGTTCTGCTGTTAAAAAGTATTCAATCATATCACGATATCACTCCAAATTCACATGTTAATCAAGCCCAAAGCATGCAGTTCTGGTGTTAAAAAGTATTCAATCATATCACGATATCACTCCAAATTCACAGTTACCGTTACACCGTTTTTCATTTTCAAAGAAGTAAGGTCCGATGATTACTCCTGACCTAATTGCTCACCAGACTGCCACTTTTAATGGACGCAAAGGTGACTGATGATGAATAATTTGAGGGTTTTACATTGCTCAGATCCGACTATTCTGTTTATTCACATATCCATTCAAATGAAAATAACATCCTATGGCATATGTACGGCTGCGTAAATGATCTTGTGGATGAAGCGCTTGTTTCAACAGAATCTTAAATGGAAACAAATGCAAATCCTTGTGCAGAATTGAAAGTTGTTTTTCGAAGATCAAGCTCCAGAGCACGGCGTCGAATTGATGTTTATGGATTGTTTTGAACACTTTCTTGAGCTGCAGTAATGTTTTCAGCCGATCTTGCAGTACGTTGTGGTTCATGCTTGCGCCTATCACCTACAAACCCCCTTTCTTCGAAATCACTCACTACACGATAAATAGTTCGTTTTGTTGGCACTTTGTTTGTCCCAAAAATTTCGCGTAACTTTCTCATCGTCACAGTAATCGATGATTGATTTCGATAAAATGTTTTAACGATTAAAACACGGGGATTTATCGAATATTTTTCCATAATAAATTTGCTACGTGTCTACTTCACGACTGTCAAATATGTATCAATTTTGCGTCAGTTATACCTTGAACATATAATACAATTTGTATTATTTTTTTGAATATTTAGGTAGTTTCACAACGTATATGATTTAAATTACGTGCAGGACTAAACTTAGAGCGAGATAGACGACGAACAAATAAGGTAGATGAAGCGGGATGATCTGAGAGTCTGTCTACGACGAAAACAACGACAGTGACTATGAAAATGCAGTTGATACACGGAAAAAATGCGATGTAGAGTAAGTGGAAATTATTAAGATTATGAACCGGAAATTGTTTCTATCTCGCTATTCCATTTGGTCAAAGAATCATACAAAAAGGTGTTACCTCGAGATGGACGCAAACATACAAATATAAAAAGCTTGGAATTCGTGCACGATTAAAATTGGAACTGCTGCCAGAGTCACCGTCAGTAAAACTACAATTCATAGTGTTATAAAAGCGTCGGAGCACTTACAGCTCTTAAAACTCAAAACATTAAGGTCACCACTGAAAACCGCACATAAGGAGCAGAGATTAATGTTTGCAAATGACCATATGACGTGGATAGTGCAGCTAATTTTTTCCAAGGAAAAGTGTTTCAATATCTATGGTCGAGATGAATACAATTATTACTTCCATGATAACAAGAAGGAATTACAAGTTCAGTTTTTGTGAATAACGGAATGACGGGAAGTAATTAGTAGTTAATAACTGTATGTGCGAGAACAATTAAAATACTCAAATTTCAGCAATTAAATTTTAAAATTTTTAAATTTTAATTGCCAAATTTGTGTTAATGGGTTTTTTTGTAATTTGATACTTTAATGTGTGTGTGTGTATTTTCCCACGGTTAAATAGGGATGTTCACATTGTTGTTGTTTAATTTTTTATGATGTTGGGGTAGGCGTGGGAATTTTTGTCTGTCCATATGAGACCTTGGGAGTTTGTGTCTGTCCGTATGAGACCGTGGGAATTTCTGTCCGTCCATATGTGGGGGGTAGTTTGGTGGAGGGGTGCTGTAGTAACCAAAATGAGTTTGTATAAGTGAGCGTGAGACCGTGGGAATTTTTGTCTGTCCATATGAGAGCTTGGGAGTTTGTGTCTGTCCATATGTGACCTTGGGAATACATGTCCGTCGGTATGTGAGCGTGGGAATTTCTGTCTGTCCATATGTGAGCGTAGGAATTCTGTCTCTACATGGGTGCTATGGCCTAATAGAAAATAATAAATTTTTAGTATCTGACACAACATTTTTTAGGAAGTACAATATCTCAAAAGTGTTGTATAAATGGATGGCCCTAATGTTTGTGGTTCGTTTCTTCTTGCTGGAGTGAGATTTCTTCTTTTATTTTTTAGCTTGTTTTTAATTGTGGTGTGTGTTTACTTAAGATATTTTTAATTTTGGTGTGTGTTTACTTAAGATATTTTGTCCAGCAATTCAGTTATTTCTTTTTTGTGTGCAATGCTTGAGTGTGGGGGAATACTTTGATTATTCTGATCTTGAAGACGTTGTGAAAAAAATTACTATTGCATAAATATTGAATTTGATATTTTGTTTATTTTATACATGACGATCATCGATGGATTTTATTTGGGGATCTGGATGGTGGTGCGATTTCTGTATTTTGTAGAATATTAATATGTGTGTGTTTTTGTGTTCTGAGTGGCGATTGGAATGTCTGCCTGTCAGACAGGGGGTGTGTGTGTGACGATTGGTGAGTCTGTGTGACAGTCCGCTTTTTTGTTGCTTTCCTGGATTTAGCGCAAGTGGGTCAGTATGCAATGTGATAAGATGTACATATTCATGCGTACATAAATATCAACAAATTTATTTCATTTACGCATGTACACATGTACATACAAGTGTTTGCTTCTTGTACAAAAATATTTGCTCGACCGCTTGCTTCAATGAACCATTGTACGAACCGCTGAAATAAGTATTTTGATTACAATTAAAATAAAAAGCCATTAGTTTTTTGTTTTAATTTTTTAGATGCATTTATTTATAAATTTTTCAGATATTTCACTTTTAAAGTAAGTTTTCCACCGAACGAGCTGCCTCATCCAAAATTGCATCGTCCGAGTTTTCATACATTGCCAAAAATATTGGCAAATCGATTGGTGGGAGGATTTCCACACTGATGATATCAACAAGTGAGCGATGCGTTTCTTCAAGCTGTTGAGAGTTTATTGCAAGTAATGCATCCTCATCACCTTGCAATAGCGTCTCGAACTCTTCGTCTTCTTCATTTCGGTGCTGAGTATTTAGCGAGAGAAATAACTCTTCGTCCCCTTCCAGGTGTCTTTCGAATTCCCGCATCATAACTGCTTTAGCCCAGTCTTTTCGAATCTGACGCATGACCCTTTTATATAGAGGTGTCTTCCAAATGGAGGGCATTGTTGAAATGAAATAATGATAGCATTATAAGTTAACAAGTAGATTCGCTGAAAAGTTCTCTTTTTTCTTTAGCTACAAAATTTTTGTAGCATAGACACTCTCTTCGTTCACATAAATTTGCTTACGTGGCAGTTACTTTCTATACAATATGTAGTAAGGCATCTATCTGCCTTACTACACTATAAAACTTTGTAGCCTATCTGCATGCTCGAGCATGCCTCCGTGTTCTGTGTATACCACTTATAAAAACTTTGTTTACATTTATATTGTCTACGTAGCAGTTTCATTCCCTTAAACATTTTGTACCGTATCTGCATGCATAATCATGTCTCTGTACTCTGTATACATAACATTCCGTTCAAAACTTTGTAACGTATCTGCATGCACAAGCATGTCTCTGTACTCTGTACATATCACTTATCAAAATTTTTGTTTACATAAATATTGTCTACGTAGCAGATTCATTCCCTTAAACATTTTGTATCGTAGAGGCATGCATAAGCATGTCCCTGTACTCTGTATATATCACATTCCGTTCAAAACTTTGTAACGTATCTGCATGCACAAGCATGTCTCTGTACTCTATACATATCACTTATCAAAATGTTTGTTTACATAAATATTGTCTACGTAGCAGTTTCATTCCCTTAAACATTTTGTATTGTAGAGGCATGCATAAGCATGCCCCTGTACTCTGTATATATCACATTCCGTTCAAAACTTTGTAACGTATCTGCATGCACAAGCATGTCTCTGTACTCTGTAACTTAACAAAATGTTTGTTTACATAAATATTGTCTACGTAGCAGTTTCATTCCCTTAAACATTTTGTATTGTAGAGGCATGCATAAGCTGTATCTCATATACCCGCTGTACTTCTAAAACTACTTTTTTAAAATTTTGCAACCAACGATTTTTGTAGCTACAAGTTACTAACTATGCAAATACTGAAAACTACTTTTTGAAATGTAGCGTACTAGACCATACTAAACATTTTCACGAATTACTGTAAGTCAAATTTTTTAAGATTGAAGTCAGTACATTTTTGTATATAAAACCAATAAGTCGTGAATATTTCTAAACTCCTTGTGTTTTAAAAAATAGAACTTTTTTTATATTACAAACTAAAAACAGTATATAAATGCATTTATAAGTTGTTTCAACATATATATATATATATATATATATATATATATATATATATATATATCAAGGTTTTTTCAATAAATAAATATTAAAAAAAAAAAAAATAAAAAAAAAAAATGAGTTCTTCTGTTTTCCGTTGTAATATCTGTAATAAGCAATTCAGATACCAAAAGTGCTACTTAAATCATTGCAAAAGTCATGTTCAACCCCAAGATGTGCAGCAGTCCGTACAACCCCAAGATGTGCAGCAGTCCGTACAACCCCAAGATGTATATCATTCCATACAACCCTATAACCCAATGGTCTACAACAATTTGCTATATCAGTATCCCGTGCAATATCAGTATCCAGTCCAGAATCAGTATCCCGTGCAGTATCAGTATCCAGTGCAGAATCAGTATCCCGTGCAGTATCAGTATCCAGTGCAGTATCAGTATCCAGTGCAGAATCAGTATCCAGTGCAATATCAGTATCCAGTGCAGGCTCCAGCGTATCCGTATCCAGTGTCAACCAACCAATTCACAGCACCTATGGAAATTCCATATCCCATTGAATATAGTGTACCTATACAGTTGCAGCAAAATAATAGACCCAATAATAATTACCCAAGCTATTTGCCCGTAGAGAATTCTCCTCAAGACATGGATATAAGTCAAGTTATTCCACATGATCAAGCAAATACTCAAAATGATGAAGTAGAAATGGATATCTCAAATTCTGCGGATGATCTACTCTCTCAAGCTCCAAATGAACGCAAATATTATATAATAAATAGTGCTTTTAAGAATAATATTACAACATTTGGAGTTCTAATAAATAAGGATTGTATTCTATTTGAAGATGTGATTGTGGATAATAAAACTATAATCAAAGAAAGACTTGAAAATAGTCTTGCCGTGCACAACATCATTAAATTTAATATTACTCTAATTGGAGAGTATATTAAAATTGCAAGCGATGAAATGGAATTGTGTACTATTTCCCACCGGGCAAAGATGGATCTTCTATGCATTGGAGATGATGTTGAGGAAGTTATGGCAAAGCAATTTCAAGAAATCCACAACAAAATGTCTGAATTCCAAGAACGGGATTCAGGATGGACATTAATTAGAATTGTTCGCCTCGAAATCGCCATAAATAAGTCATCTTTGGTGAGAGGATCGAACTGGATAAGTACGCCGGAGAAATTAAAAAGTAGAGCTGCCTGCATAAATGTTGAAAACAAGGACATTTACTGCTTTAAATGGGCTATAATATCTGCACTGGATACCTCTGTTATTAAAACACCACAACGTTGCAGCTCATACAACATTGCAGACATCAGCGCTGACATCATATACATGCAAAACGGAAATGAGCTTGATTTTAAAAATTTAAAGTTTCCGTTGGCATTAAAGAGTATTAGGATATTTGAAGAAAGTAATCCTAATATCAGCGTCAATGTGTTCGGATACAACGATGAAAGGAATGAAATTGTTGGACCATTCTATAACACCAAAAATGAAAAATCAACACATATAAATTTGTTATTATTAGAAAATGCTGGAGGATATCAGCATTATATTCTTATAACAAATATATCAAAGTAAGTAAAGAAATATACATTTATTTACGTAAATATATTAATATGTATTCTTATAACTTTTTTCTTTCCACAGACTTTTAAAATCCCAGACTACCAAGCACTGCAGAAAACTTCTGTTTTGTAACAGCTGCCTCCAATATACCCACAATGAGAGGACGTTAGAACAACATAAAGAAGAATGTGGGAAAATTGTTGCGGAGCTACCCTCTGAGGAAAAAGCGGTGTTGCAGTTTAAAGACCAACAACGACAAATGGATGTACCATTTGTTGTGTATGCAGACTTTGAATGCATACTGCAGGAGGTTAGTATTAGAGTAAGTGATAAAAGTAATTATATTAAGAAGCACATACCATGTGCTTATAGTTATTATATTAAATGTAAGCATAATGATAGTTTAGATAAATTTAAATTATATACGGGTAGGGATGCAGCAGAAAAGTTTGTAGAAAATTTGATTGAAGATTGTGAAGATATTTATAATGAATATCTAGCAAACAAGAGGAAAATGGATGCTTTATCTCCTTTCGAAATTTTTAATTTACAAAATGCAATAAATTGTCATATTTGTCACAAACATCTAGGCAATGATAGAGTGCGAGATCACTGTCACATAAGTGGTAAATTTAGAGGCGCAGCTCATAAGATTTGCAATTTAAAATTTCAAGTTCCTAAATTTATACCAGTTTATTTCCACAATTATTCTTCCTATGACTCGCACCTTTTTGTTAAAGAGTTGGGTAAAAAATCTGACAATATAAAAGTCCTTCCGCTCAACAAAGAATTATATATATCACTGTCTTCATTTTCAAAAATGACCGACAACTACAACCTTGAAATTAGATTTTTAGATACAATTCGTTTTATGTCAGATAGTTTAGAATCTTTAGCCAATAATCTTTCAGAG
Source organism: Linnaemya tessellans (assembly GCA_951800035.1). Classification (NCBI taxonomy): domain Eukaryota; kingdom Metazoa; phylum Arthropoda; class Insecta; order Diptera; family Tachinidae; genus Linnaemya; species Linnaemya tessellans. The sequence continues at coordinate 53,026,706 of OX637533.1, forward strand.
CAAGACTTTAACATTATTAAAAAACAATTCAAAACCAAAACAGAGTTTGATCTTGTGAGAAGAAAAGGCGTTTTTCCCTATGATTTTCTAAATTCTTTTGAAAAATTGAATGTTGGTGAACTTCCAGCAAGGGAAGATTTCTTCAACCAGCTCAATAATAAGGAGTGCTCGATTGAAGACTATGATCATGCAAAAGAAGTTTGGAATGCTTTCAGCTGCAAAACCTTACAAGATTACATGGAAGTATATTTAAAAACGGATGTGCTCTTACTTGCAGATATATTTGAAAGTTTTAGAAAGGTTTGCAAGAACATCTACCACTTAGATCCATGTCAGTATTACACTGCACCAGGACTATCGTGGGATGCTATGTTGAAGCATACAAATATAGAATTAGAGCTTTTGACGGATATAGATATGTACAATTTCTTCAAGAAAGGAATACGTGGTGGGCTTGTACAATGTAGTAATCGTTATTCAAAAGCTAACAATAAATATTTAGCTGATTATGATAGAGAGAAGCCCTCAGAATTTATTGTGTACTTAGACGCAAATAACCTTTACGGTTGGGCAATGTCTGAGTATCTACCTTATGGTGGATTCAAATGGATGTCAACTGAAGAGCTAAATCTAGATCCGACAACCATAGAGGATAGTTCAAGCGATGGATATGTCTATGAAGTTACTTTAGACTATCCTTCTCATTTGCATGACTCTCACAATGACCTTCCTTTCTGTCCAGAAAATAAAAAAATTTTGCAAACAAAGCACATTAAATTACTAGCAGATTTTTCTACAAAACAAACATATGTCATACATTATAGAGCTCTTAAACAATGTTTGCAGTATGGTCTAGTTCTAAAGAAAGTACATCGAATTCTCACCTATAAGCAATCAACCTGGTTGAAAAGTTATATAGACTTGAATACCAAACATAGGGCTACTGCAAAAAATGTTTTTGAAAAAAATTTCTTTAAATTGTTAAATAATGCAGTATATGGTAAAACTATGGAGAATGTGGAAAAGAGAAAAGATGTACGAATAGTTACTAACTGGAATAGGACAAACTGTAATCATTTAGGAGCTCAAGATTGGATATGTAAACCTAATTTTCATAGTTTGTCAATATTTTCTGAGGATATGGTAGCGATTGAAATGAAAAGAGTGAAAACCTATTACAATAAACCCATATATTTAGGATTTTGTGTATTAGAGCTTTCCAAATGGAAAATGTATGATTTCCATTATGGGTACATGCAACCCAAATTCAAGACAAACCTATCATTAAACTATATGGACACAGACTCTTTCATTTACACAGTACAAACTGAAGATTTCTATGCTGACATAAAAACTGACGTCGACCATAAGTTTGATACTTCAGATTACCCAAAAGACAATGTATATGGATTTCCTCTGGTAAACAAAAAGGTGTTGGGTATGATGAAGGATGAGAATTGTGGAAAGGTAATGAAGGAATTTGTAGGATTGCGATCAAAAATGTACTCTTTTAGTGTGCAATATCAAAGTGATATTAAAAAATCGAAAGGAGTAAAGAACTGCATTCTTAATAATTATAGTATAGCTTCATATAGAAATTGCTTATTCCATAAGTCGACTGTGTATGATGATATGCTAACATTTAAATCAAAAATTCATCAAATTTACTCAAATCAAATAAATAAAGTAGTATTAAATTATGCAGATGATAAAAGAAAAATAAGAAGTGATGATAAAAGTACGTACGCATGGTATCATTTTCGAATCGAAGAAACCAATCCCGATTACGAACTTGATATGCTATTGTGGGAAATTTCAAGATTAGAAAAGGAAGAAGCAATGGAATAACTGCAACTAATTTTTTAGCTAATAATTTCTATGTGTAAGTAGTTAAATCTAGTAATAAAAGAAAACATGTTTTATTTTTAAGTTAAAAATTGTTTTATTGTTAAGAGAGAGTGAGAAAAAACCAGAATTTTACAAATATATTATATATTAAAAAACATTAAAGATTTTGTTTTATTCTGATTATTTACTTTTAATGAAATAATGCATAATATGAATTAATTAAATGGCTAATTGCCATTTTTCTTAAATAATATACCGAACACCGGCAGGTGTCTGGTCCCTCCACACAATCCGGATGGCTCCAAGGACAGGATTTGAAATGGCCATCGTCCTTGTCTTCATCTTCCATTATACCCATTTCTTCGTTTTGATCCAACATGTCTAGGAAATATTTCATCATATCCCGGTGTTCATGTAGTTGACATCCTTCAAAGTTGATTAGGAATTGCACAATCTTGTCTCTTATTTGACTCATGTTTTTTATTTTAAATTTAATCTTTTTATTAGCAAAATTTACTTGCGTTCCGTTTTACTGTTACTTTGCAACTATAATTGATCATTTCAACGAACCAGTACGAAGGTGCATGTTATGAAATTTAAAAAACGAAGCCTGATCGTTTTTAATCCGAAAAATAATTTAAAATTTTGTGTGAACGACTCAAAAAAATGTATACATATTTGTATCATCTCTCTATCTTTTTTCAACTACTTAGTTTTAAATACTTATATAGATTTCATTTCTCCTCACTTCGTCTTTTGTCAAAATAAAACAAAAAAATCATTGTATAACGATTTTCTGTTAGGCTTCTTACAGTCTAGAAAGCTAAAATCGAGATTAGTTTGCAATAAAAGTTCAAAGCTATAAGTTGTGAAAAATTTCTACCGCAATGGATCTGGTGAAAAAATTTAATTCGTGCAATACAAAAACCTTAATACATATAAAGGATCTAGATGATTCAATCAAATACAACATCCTACGTGCAAAGCGGGTAACAACAAAGTACGGAGAAACAATTCAACTTGAGCTGGAAAACCATATAATGTTTCTCCCGAACCGATATAATGCATTAACCAATGTAGAATTAGAAGATCTTTCGAATGATAAATATCGACTACAAAGAAAAGGAGAGCGAAACCTGATCTTAGATAGCGAGATGCACGAGTTTTTGATACCAAACTCCCAGTACCCTGTTTGGCAGTAAAAATAAAAAAATAAAAATGTTATGTACATATATTTTGTAACTAATACAATAAAACAACGAAAGAATTTTTTAAAATATACAAATATATGCTTATGTTTTATTTCAACTCGTTAGTTGCTTCATAAAGAAATTTTAAACATAAATGACCACAATTAAATGTATTAAAGTTTTGATATTGATTGTAGTTGTATTCAATATTTCTACCTAGATATTTTATTAATTCTAAAGGAGGTTGTAAATTTCCAAAGCTGTCGAAATATTGTTTTTCATCCTTGTTTCTATAGTATGCTACCCAATGAGTACCTGGTCCTGCTGATAAATCTAAATTAATTATTCCACATTCTACTGTCCTTGGCCGTTTTGGTAGAGAATCCAACATATAAACTCCTCTAAAGTGTGGAATATTTCTTGAAAATTTTCTTAGATCAAATTCTGATAATGGTCTGTTGGGTAGCATTTCTAATAGTTTTTTGAATGATCTTTAGAAACAAGTCCATAACCCTTTTTATATGGTTTAAGGTACAGTCCTTCTCCCACAGCAATAGACTCCATTGCCTTATTGTGTCTGGTGGCTTCCTCAAGTTGTTTTTTTGCGTCCTTTGTTGCATTTACAGCCTTAGCTATAGCGGCACCTCCAGTTGTTAGACTACCAAGTGCACCTAGAGCAGTTAGAATTGGAATTAGCGGTAAAAATCCACCAATTTTTGGAACATTGATTATGCGTGGTATTACAACGCGTGCCTTTTTCCCCTTAAGTGATCTGTTGATAACTTTACGAGCGATTTTAATGGCCGAGTTAATGTCTTGTGGTTTTTCTTCCCGTAATGTTTTTGTTGCTGCTCTAATTGAACTATTGAACAGCTTTTTATCATTTAAATGAGTTCGTAACGATAGTCTTTGCCTATTTCTGCTCTTCTTCTCCATACCCATACCAAATTTAGTTTTTGCTTTCATTGCATTGGACACCATATATGCAAATGTTTTTTCTTCAAGACTGCTATTGTTTGAAAGAACTCTTTCCCAAGCTTTATTTTCAAGAATTTTATCAGCTTGGTGTCTACTGTTTAATTCTTTGTTTTTGGAGTAAGCTATATCGTGATTTTTGCAAGCAGCATCCAATAAATTAATTCCTTTATCTCCTCTATCTAAACGCTTTTGTAATCTTGTGCCAGGTCCACAGTACTGATATCCAGGAAGATGTAATTCAAAAGGTAGAGAATTTATTGTTTTATTTAGTAAACCTTCTCCAACGATAGTTTTCTTATGACTGAATGTTTTTTTATAAAACGTAACCATATTATTTTATTCTAGAATAAAAGATATTGTTTTGTGAATTTTACAAGTAGTTATTGAAATGCGCTTAGTAAAACAACACAAAAATATTTTAGTTCGTAATGTGGATGTATTTTCAAATGACAGTACAAAAATAAGACATAGTTCCTTGCTACCAAATTCTATTCGAGCATTAATAGTTGGTCCCTCCAATTGTGGAAAAACTAATGTAATGATCAGTTTGCTAGAAAGTCCTAATGGTCTCAAGTTTGAAAATATCTATTTGTACTCAAAATCTCTGTATCAACCTAAATATGAATACCTAAAGAATTTAATTTCGCCAATTAAAGGAACGGGATACTACACATTCGCAGACAATGAGTCCGTTGTTCCTCCTAGTGAAGCTAAAAGCAATTCAATTATGATTTTCGATGATGTTGCATGTGAAAACCAAAACAATATACGTGCATATTTTTGTATGGGGCGTCATAAGAATGTAGATTCATTTTACTTGTGTCAAACCTACACAAGAATTCCAAAACATTTAATAAGAGATAATGCCAATTTAATTATAATGTTTAAACAAGATGCGAAAAATATGAGACATGTATACGATGATCATGTTGCCAGCGATATGAAATTTGAAAAGTTTCAGTATATATGTCAAGAATGTTGGAAGGATAAATATGGATTTTTGATGATAAGTAAAGATAATGAACTAAACAATGGTCGCTATAGAAAATCATTTGATTACTTCATTGTAATATAAATTACTGTTCATCAAGGGTATCGCTTAGTACATAATCTGGCTTTAAACTTTATACATGTGATTGTTATAACTGGTCATCTAAGCAAAAACTTGATCTGATACATAATAATCTGATCAGATACCTAACAAGCTGATCTGATAACCTCATCTGATAAACTGATCTGATAACCTGATAAACTCATCTAATACGTGATCTGATAACCTGATCTGACACCTGATAAGCTGATCTGATACCTGATAAACTGATCTGATACCTGATCTGATAACCTGATCTGACACCTGATAAGCTGATCTGATACCTGATAAACTGATCTGATACCTGATCTGATAACCTGATCTGACACCTGATAAGCTGATCTGATACCTGATAAACTGATCTGATACCTGATCTGATACCTGATCTGATACCTGATCTGATAACCTGATCTGATACTTGATAAGCTGATCTGATAGCTGAAAAGCTAAAATGAATGAAAAAATTCTAAAAGACTTGGTGACAACAAGAAATATATTAAAGAAAAAGCTTCGTAGTATAAAAAATGGTGAAATAGATACACATCAGCAATTAAGTGATACATTCAAGCCCATAACAGAACCTTTAAAAGAATTTATAAATAGCTCTAAATATATTGATATACCGAATAAAAAAGAAAATAATGATAAGAAAACTGAATATGAGGACAGTGTCAGTTTTCATCCTCAGAACTCAACAATGAAGTTGGAAGCAAGTACCCCTAAGAAACTAATTGAAGAATCAATGTTTAAACAGTCTAATAGTAAAAGTAATAGCGATTTTGATGAAGATGACTTTTATTCACAACATTCTAATCATGACGAGAGTTATCCTGACTTATCACTATTGCAATCGAGAAATGAACTAGATACTAACTATGGTCCACATAGAGATTATAATAACGAATGGAAATTTGGTAGTAGCAACATCGAGTTAAATCAAGATAAAATACAAGTTGGTGGTCAAATATGGGCTCTCACCCCAGGACTGTTTTCTTTGATGTTTCATAAAACACCAAAAAGCTATGATAAATTTGAGCTTGAAATCTATAAAAAAATATTACTTACTACCAATGCACACAGAAGAGATTATAAGTCCGATGGTCAAATCAAGGGGACTAGAGGGTACAAGTACAAAAATATTATTGGAAAACTTTTTAAAGAGAAAAATCATAAGAGCTCATCGGAATTAACAAAGGCTAATTATTTAGGTAAGGGATTGATGCAGGTAAATCCTCATAAATCAAACTATATATACTGGGATGATCCAAACGAGTTGGTAGATCGACTTAGACTACTGCTTGCATCACAGTCTGCAGGTCATACTAATCACAACAACGAGATTGTTTCAATTATTGAAGAACTACGTGAAGCTAATATAATAGTATAAACTATATAAACGGATACACATTTTAAATATAAATTATGTCTGTTGATAAATTCGGACATTATCTAAACGACACTAGCAGTATAATTTCATTGAAAAATGCACCTAAATTTTGGGCTTATTTTTGGATGCGAACAACAACATTGATGTCCAAAACAAAAGAATCAAAAATGTTGCAAAAGCTTTGGAGGAAAACGATGCTATCAATAAATTGTTTTTGCAAACTCAAATGGAAGAAGTAGAACACAAAATTATAAAAGAATTTAAAGAAGATAACAACAAAATGCACAATACTCTAAAAAATCAAATCGAAATGCAACAACATGAAATAATATTACAGTTGGAAGAGAATAAAAAATTGCAAGAAAGCATTTCCAAGATCAGAGCATCCTTCGAAGAAGAAATTGAAAGATTAAATGAGAAAATGTATAGATTTGAAAATTACATGTTTGTGTCAATTGGTGAAAGCGCATCAGATAGATCACAACACACCCCAAAGACTTCTTAAAGCTTAGACATGGATACAAAAAGAAATTTAGTGAACGAGCTCCATAAGCAAGCTCGAAAAATGTTTGGACGTCGTAGAGTTGTTATGAAAGGAATAGACGATCTTTGGCAAGCGGATTTAGTTGAAATGGGGAACTATTCTACATACAATAAAAATTATAGATTTTTGCTAACTGTAATTGACACATTCTCCAAATATGCTTGGGCAGTACCTCTGAGAAGAAAAACAGCTGTTGACACAACGCAGGCAATGGAGACTATTTTTCAGTTGGGGCGTGTGCCAAAAAACTTACAAACAGATGATGGTAGAGAATTCTTCAACAAACACTTTAATCAATTGATGGATAAATACAACATCAAACACTACTCAACGTATAGCATCATGAAAGCATCAATAGTAGAACGATTCAATAGAACATTAAAAGGAATGATGTGGAAAGAGTTTAGTTTTAATGGTTCCTACAACTGGCTTGATATATACAAAGATTTACTTAATGCATACAATAGAAAAGTTCATCGCACCATTAAAATGCCACCGATTAAAGTCAACTCAAAAAATGAAAAACAACTTCTAAATACAGTATACAGTCATTTAAAGATGTACAAAATGTCAAAATTTAATGCAGGAGACCATGTACGTATTAGCAAATATAAACATATTTTTGAGAAAGGCTATACTCCGAATTGGACAACAGAAATTTTCACAATCCAAAGAGTTCAGAATACATATCCTACAACATACATATTAGAAGATTATCTTGGAAATCCTATTAAAGGTGGCTTCTATACGGAAGAACTGTCAAGAACTAGATTTCCAAATACATATCTAGTTGAAAAGGTGATTCGACTGAAAGGGGGCAAAGCATTAGTTAAATGGTTGGGATTTTCTAATCAACACAATTCCTGGATAAGCAAAGATGAAATACTATAGATCGAAAACGAAATAAATCGTCATCCGCAATGATAACAACGACAATAACATCAATATTTTTAATAACTAATGTTAATTTTAAAATAAGATTATGAAATATATATGCAAATTATTCTTATAAACCATGGTGTGTATTAAACTTTATTTATTTGTGAACAGGCTGTTATAATGTCAATAACACTTACTCTGAGCTCTAACTCATCAGCGCTATATGCTAATTATTTTCCTCCCATTGACTTAAACGACTCATATGAGTGTGCGCTAACTGATTTTCATTCATACAACAGTATTCCAAATGTAGACTCATATAACAATATGTTTCATATAGGGGAATATGTAATTGAAATACCAATTGGATCTTATGAATTGAAAGATATAGTTGACTACATAGAAGAGCAATACAAACGACTCAGTCCTGGAGAGCATATTTTTATAGAAGCTAACAACAATACGATGCAAGTTAAAATAAATAGTTCTAAAGACCCGATATATTTTAATAAAGAAAATACAATTGGGAATCTTTTAGGATTCAATAGTAAAATCCTAACACCGACCGAAGATCATTACTCAGATCTTCCAGTTAATATTTTTAAAGTAAATCTCTTGCGAATTGAAAGTAGTATCGCTACTAACACATATATGAACAATTCAAAATCACACACACTTCATGAGTTTCCGATTAATGTACCTGCAGGCTATAAAATAGATGAGATTCCACGGAATCTCATCTATTTACCTGTAAACACCAAAGAGATAAGTTCTCTATCACTGCGCGTGGTTGATCAGAACGGTGATTTAATTAATTTCAGAGGAGAGGAAATTACAATACGAATACATTTAAGACCAACTAAGTAATGATAATATACAATACAAGTATATCACAAAATACGGCAGCCACGTCTCATCCACAGATATTACAACCTAAACCACAATTGAAAAGATCTGCTCGTCAAAGGTCACTTACAACAACAAACAAAAGTTTTCTCAAGTCTTTGAATTTCAAACTGAAAACAAAATGAGCTCAATAATAAACGTATTGGATAAGCCATTGTCTGACGAAAATATAATAAAAAAGGACTATCATACCTACATACCATATCTACAATCGTACAATAATAATGATGAGATTCGAATCTCAATACAAAATCAAGATTTGTACGTGTTACCTAGTGAGAGCTATATATATATGTGGAAGGTTTCGTTGTAGATGAAAAAACTGGAAAATTTTCAGAAAATTTTAAATTGAAAAACAACTTTGTTGCACATCTATTTGATGAAATCCGCTATGAGCTTAATGGTATTGAAATCGATCATACAAGGTATTTAGGAACAACAACCACAATAAAAAATTTGGTATCTCTATCACCAACTCAAAGCGTTGTAATGCAAAATGGTGGATGGCATAAAACTGATGATTTGAATCTTAAGAATGGATATTTTAATTTTTATGTACCACTAAAAATGCTTTTGGGGTTTGCTGAAGACTACAACAAAGTTATACTTAATGGAAAGCATGAATTGATACTCTTGCGCAATAAAAATGATGAAGCTCTTGTACACTCGAGCGTTTCTACTGAAAAATCGAAACTTACAATTTCACTCATCTCCTGGAGAATTCCACACGTACAATTATCTGATCAGAGCAAGTTGAATATGATTAAAATTATTAACAATGGTGCTTCTATACCGATGGCATTTCGTAGCTGGGATTGTCATATGAATCCACAATTGAATACAGGAACAAGTCATATTTGGAATGTTAAATTAGCTGCAAGTAAAGAGCGACCACGTTTTGTATTGGTCGCATTTCAACGAGGTAACAAATTTGTTCACTGTGACCTCACTAATTTAAAAGTACATTTAAATTCAACCTCTTACCCATATGATGATCTTAACATAAAATTTAAAAATGAACGGTATGCAATTCTATATGATATGTATGTAAGATTTCAACAAAGCTACTATATGAATGAGCCTCAACCATTATTAACTGCCCAGGAGTTTAAAGACGACGCTCCAATTATTGTAGTAGATGTAAGCTATCAGAACGAATCAGTCAATACCGGACCGATTGACATAAAAATTGAATTTGAAACAGCAACAAATATTCCAGCAACGACATCAGCTTACTGCGTTCTTATTCATGACCGCGTAATAGAATACATACCAATAAAAGGTCAAGTCCGGAAGGTCTTATAAATTAAATAACATGGATGGTGATATTGTTTTTGTAGACTTGCAAGGTTTCAAAAATAATTCAAATGACTTCATCGCAAAAGAACTAGCTGTAGTTTTCAGCAACAACGAATGCCTCAATTTCATCATAAAACCTCCTTTTGATTTCGCATGTTTATCGGTCAAAAAACAGAGAGAAGCAGTTTGGTTAACAAAAAACTATCATCATATTAACTGGAATGATGGATCAGTCTCATTTCAAAGCGTTTGCAAGTTTTTAAGATCCAATATAAGAAATTCACAAATATATGTTAAGGGGGGAGAGAAGAAAAAATGGCTAGAAAAAATGATTCATCAAACAGTTTATAACATTGAAGACATTGGCTGCATTAATTTTAAACAAATGGAAACTAACCATTCAACATATTTCTATTGTAGCTATCACGACTATGGTGTTTGTGCCTTAAGGAATGCAATTTTACTTAAAAATGAAAATGTTAACAAACTTTTAAATAAATGCTTATAAAAATTAAAATAAATGTCTTTTATTTCAAATAAACACCTATATATATATTTATTTCAGAGAACACACAAACAAATAAACACAATGGTTCATTCATTCAAATGGTCAAGGGAATATTTGGGCACAAAGAATAAACGCTTATTATTTGTTTGTATGTATGTATATGCGTACATAAATATCTACAAATTTATTTCATTTCATACTGACCCACTTGCGCTAAATCCAGGAAAGCAACAAAAAAGCGGACTGTCACACAGACTCACCAATCGTCACACACACACCCCCTGTCTGACAGGCAGACATTCCAATCGCCACTCAGAACACAAAAACACACACATATTAATATTCTACAAAATACAGAAATCGCACCACCATCCAGATCCCCAAATAAAATCCATCGATGATCGTCATGTATAAAATAAACAAAATATCAAATTCAATATTTATGCAATAGTAATTTTTTTCACAACGTCTTCAAGATCAGAATAATCAAAGTATTCCCCCACACTCAAGCATTGCACACAAAAAAGAAATAACTGAATTGCTGGACAAAATATCTTAAGTAAACACACACCAAAATTAAAAATATCTTAAGTAAACACACACCACAATTAAAAACAAGCTAAAAAATAAAAGAAGAAATCTCACTCCAGCAAGAAGAAACGAACCACAAACATTAGGGCCATCCATTTATACAACACTTTTGAGATATTGTACTTCCTAAAAAATGTTGTGTCAGATACTAAAAATTTATTATTTTCTATTAGGCCATAGCACCCATGTAGAGACAGAATTCCTACGCTCACATATGGACAGACAGAAATTCCCACGCTCACATACCGACGGACATGTATTCCCAAGGTCACATATGGACAGACACAAACTCCCAAGCTCTCATATGGACAGACAAAAATTCCCACGGTCTCACGCTCACTTATACAAACTCATTTTGGTTACTACAGCACCCCTCCACCAAACTACCCCCCACATATGGACGGACAGAAATTCCCACGGTCTCATACGGACAGACACAAACTCCCAAGGTCTCATATGGACAGACAAAAATTCCCACGCCTACCCCAACATCATAAAAAATTAAACAACAACAATGTGAACATCCCTATTTAACCGTGGGAAAATACACACACACACATTAAAGTATCAAATTACAAAAAAAACCCATTAACACAAATTTGGCAATTAAAATTTAAAAATTTTAAAATTTAATTGCTGAAATTTGAGTATTTTAATTGTTCTCGCACATACAGTTATTAACTACTGTAATTGCAAAAACTTACTCTAAACTGTAATTGCGACGTTTGTAGTTATTTTGACACCCTTAGTTTAAATTTTCAAAATCACAACACTACCATCCATACTGCTGGTGTTGTTAAGTGCTGGCATTAATAGCAAGATGTTGAAATATTTTCGTGACCAACGTATTCACCAGACTTAAACATTATTAAACACATTTGGTTAACACGCAAAGTTAATGAAATGGTTGGTGGATGCAATAAAATTTGACTGGTCTAAAAAACGTTAAATTACATAAAATCCCTTCGATTCAATGCAATCCAGAATTTTCGACGTTATGTTAGACAAAGGATGGCATACAATATGTTAAGACTCTTATTCATAAAAATTATGAGAGTCTAATAACAGCGTAATGAAACAAAATTTCATATGAAATTTGCTCTATTACACTCTTATAAGCCTCTCATAATTTTTATGAATAAGGGGGTAAATATTTACAGTAACAAAATATTTACAACATCAAAAATTTAAATATAAATGAAGTTAGTTAAAACAAAAAGTAACATTTGCGCTTTTTGTGATTTCTTGAAGTGAAGTTAATCTAAGTTAGCATTAATATTTCTCGGTTTTATAGGTAGCCCAGCATTTTTTAAAGCTTATAGGGAAAAGTATTTTTGTGATTTTTTTCAAATTTTGGTTAACTTTTTTCTCATTTGGGTATCCTTTATGTCATATTTTTGTAAATTTAATTCTAATTTCCGCCCACATGAAGACATTGGAAACAAAGATTCACGAGATATTGTTATGGCTTTAGTCGACAATACTGACATTACTTCGGTTGATGACAATAGTTTTATTGTAGTACATTACTGATAACAATGTCGATAGTTCTACAGACCTATGGAGACTTAATAATAAATTTTAAGAACCAAATTCAGAGTTCTTCTAACTATTGGAAAATATATTTGTATACATAGTTGTATATTTTGCTATAGTTTTTTATTTAATATACTATTGTGGTAATTTTTTTCAAGGTTGGCTTAACGTTTAATTTTTTTGTGTAACACATATTTATAAATAACACTATTTTTGGGATTTTGTGTTCTCTTTTCTTCCGTTTTATTATGAACTATTCTCTCTATTTGAAGCAATAATAACATACCGCGGCGAAAATGATTCCATGATTTCCGACGATGATTTTATATTAGAAAGTATCCAAATCAACATTCCCAAATATTCAAAATGGAAATAACTCCGTTTGAAGCCAGAGCACACTCATACAGGTAGGAGCGATAGCCCAGTTGATTATTTTGTTGTTGGGAGAAATTCTAAACGTCAACATTTGTTTACATATTTACATACATACAAAACTTAAGAGCAAATGTAAAAACAAAAATGTATATTTGATTTTTCGTTTTGCTTTGTTCTACACATTTGAATAAGATTTCACAAAAACCAATTGCATGTAGGTTTATATTGTTGTAGAACCGCTCCTACCTGTATCAGTGTGCCCTGGCTTCAAACGGAGTTATTTCCATTTTGAATATTTGGGAATGTTGATTTGGATACTTTCTAATATAAAATCATCGTCGGAAATCATGGAATCATTTTCGCCGCGGTATGTTAATATATTGTTATTTTTCCTTGCAACTTTGTGCAGCCATTCCGTGATGTATGCATGTCTAGCGACGCCACAAATAAAAGTTTTGGTCGGTGCATCGCACATTAAGCAACGGAACTTAAATTTAACACATTTACCTTTTAACAAGAGTTGGTCTTTTACAAGCATTACTTCTTCCATGAAATCTTTCAAATAATCTTTGATGCAAATTGTTTTAGTGTTCACTAAATATATTTCCACAGCGAGTGGTTGAATTTTTTCAGGAACGTTGAGAATTCTACAAAGAATAGGCCACAATTGCCTCAGAGGATACTCTGTTCTTATATTGCCGGTATGACGGGAAGTAATTACAAAAGTTTACTCCAAACTATAATTGAGAACTTTGCAGATATTTTTGGCCCGCTTTGTTTAATTTTTCAACACCACAATCATACCATCCATACTGCTGGTGTTGTGGAATGCTGACATTAACAGCATGGTGTTGAAATATTTTCGTGGCTAACGTATTTACCAGACGTAAATATTATTGAACACATTTGGGAATGGCTAACACGCAAATTTAAAGAATTGGTGGGTGGATGCAATAAAATTGTACAGGTCTGAAATGTCGTTAAATTAATCTTGAATTTTCAACGTTATTTTTAGACAAAGGAGGTCATACAATATGTATATTAAATATTTACAATAACAAAACATTTACAACAACGAAATAATGTCGCGGAAACAACGTTGTTTAAAACAGACACATTTGGACTGTGTTTTACAACAACAAAAATGTACGTGTAGCTATTACATAAAGGTAAATTTAGTCTTACGACTACATATGTGTGTCGATGATAACAGTTTTATCGTAGTGCATTACTGATGACAATATCGATAGTTCTACCGACTTATGTACATTTTAAGAACCAAATTCAGAATTTTTCTAAAGAATTGGAAAGTTTATTTATACACATAGTTATATATTTTGTTATAGTTTTTTATTTAAAATAAAATGGTAATTTTTTTCAAGGTTGGCTTAACCTTAATTTTTTGGAATTTTCTTTTTGTGTGTCTTTTCTTCCGTTTTGTTATGAACTATTCGAATGAGCATTTTTTTCGTGTCTAACGGAGTTTGTGATACCATACCCAACCCTATTTCTTCAAAGGGAGTTATTTCTGTTTTGAATGTTTGGGAATGTTGATTTGGGTACTTTTTAATAATAAAATCATCGTCGGATATCATGGTTGCTGCGGTACGTTAGTATATTTTCATTCTCCCCTGCAACGTGAGTACACTTTGTGCTGCCATTCCGTGATGTATGTCCAGCGACGCCACAAATAAAAGCTTTGGCCGATGCATCCACGAAACTTAAGTTTCGTCAAAGAAATCTTTAGTGATCCCTAAATTTATTCCTACAGCGAAGGGTTGAATTTTTTCAGGAACGTTGACAATTCTACAAATAATCCGCCACAATTGGACTCGCGAATAATGAAATTCTATCAACGTTAACATCTAGTACAACCTCGTTGTAGCTTTTCAAAATTTATTTAACCTTTTTCAGCTGGGTTTCGATTCCAATGTGGCAATTTTTTCCCGGGAAAACGTATCTATTTGCGATCTGTGCTCTTTTGTCCAGCAGAGTTTCTCTAGAGAGTGGAACATCAAAGCCTTCTTCCTTTAAAATAGACAACAAATTCTCCAAACATATCGCAGTTGGAGCTGTTTCGATGTACCAATTTTGTAATTTTTTTCTTCTAATTTGTCCAGAAAGGTTTCAGCATTTTCCACAATTTTATAGGCACTGATACGAGTATTATGTTCACGTTGCATACCTCTATTATTTATTTATATTAATTTTTGTTTTTGCACAAGTCTTCTAAAATTTTTTCTGCTCATTTTTATTTATTTAATGATTTAAATTAATATTAATACATAAATTTTTAATATATAAATGAAATTTATTTGTTGATGGTTAAGCAATGTCTATATGCATTTCATATAGACATTGCTTAACCACCAACAAATAAATTTCATTTATATAAGTTAATTCATGTCTTACTTTTTATTAAATTAAAATAAAACACATTTAAATATCATTCAATATATTTACTTAATTGTTTTATATTTAATTATAATCCCTTTACAATTCTTAATTATAACTTAATTACGCGTTCCTTTCACATGAGGATTGCTTATTCGACGAAAGACAAAATAAGAGTGAGTAGAGCTTACTTAGAAAGATACTTAAACCAATAATAATATAACGTCTGAGAGAACATAGAATAAAGGAAAAAGAAATAGGAGAAATAATATAAGAAAAGCATAGAAGAAGATCAATACTTTTAATACTACCTTAACTTATATAATAGTATTGTGACAACAATGTGTCAAATAAAAAATTTCATAATAAATTTTTAATAGTTTTTCACAAAACACAAATTAGTTTTATTGTAATCTATAAAATTTTTTTTATACAACAAATTTAAACCAAACTGTTCATAATATCTCTCTACTCGCAAATCAAAAACAAATTTTTGGAAATTGTATATATTGTCATTGTCGCTAGAGAAACTAGTATTGACATAGAGAAGTATAGTTCTAGACTGAGTAGAAGGTGTTGTGCAGTTTTTGGGTTAGGACGTTTTGCAATAAGGGTAAGGGTCAACGTATTTTAAATAACTATTTATATAAACTGCAATATTTGAAAATATTTCTTATTGTTTTAAATATGTAACAAATAACGCAACCTAACATTTTTGGCGATCCTGCTAAAATTTTACCTGAATTGGACAGGAATAATATGAATAAAAATTTAAGAAAAAAAAATATATATAAATAAAAGATGATTGTTGTTGAAGAAAACAAACAAAATTAATAAATGTTGGTGACGACATATGTACATACATATGTATATAACTGATGTGCTAAATTTCATAACTAAATATATTTAAACTGTGATTCAAACATTAAAGCTGCAAATTAATTCTCTGAATTGATGCATAAAATTTAAATAAAATAAACCAAAACGTAAAGGAGGTTAAATTATATATTATTACATAATTAAAATTGCAAAAAATTTTGTGACTTCGTTTAAAAACAAAGAAAGAAAAACAATTTTTTCTGGAGAATAAAATTAACTTTAGTATAGTGAACGAATGTGTAAAATGCTGGCAAAGCTATTTACTTTTTAAGTAAATTTATCAAACTATACAATATAATCTTAGTCATGTTACGAATATTTCGTTCTACGGAAATTTTACGTCGTCAAGATTAAGTAACAGTATTTTCGAAAAATAACCGATTATCTTAGTACCCATCGTTGCAGATCATCACTCGATTAAATAAAGAAGTAAGAATTTATTGTTCACATAATCAGCGCCAAAAATTTCTGCACATGATTATGCGCATTTACAGCAGTATATAAGGAAAAAAAACCATGTGATAAGCGATCATCTTAAATCTAACAAATAAGAAGTGCAGTCACCCAAGTAACAAACGCTGCTCAATATGTACATACTATATATTAAAAACTAATTACTAAATATATAACTACATTTTTTTTTGTAAAAATATTGCTAATTTTATGTACATAGAACCGCGATCACAATTTAGTGGATGTCAAATTAAATTTTTAAACAAATTACAAGTGTTGGTGCCATAATTAACGGGTTAATCTTAGCAAATAATGCAATTATTTTCAATGCACGTTTCCTAACCAAACAACTAAATCATACATTTCAGATTTGCCACCAAATTCTACCTTAATTATTTTAGTTAAGTCAGTAAGCTATATACATATAGTTCCTTTTACGGGGAAAAATATGACAGAATCAGAAAACCTTCATTTGAGCTAGTAAAGAAAGCAGCTACTGATTGGTAAAAGTTTGGATGGACTATGCTATCATCAAAAATACTATCACCCAAATAGTTAATATAATATTGACTTTTGTGCCCCGTTGTAACTAAACAACAAATTACCTAATGGACTACAACAATTTATTTTTTATTTAAACCAGCATTCAGGGGATGAGCACTACATATGGGAAGCATTGTGGCAGAAATAGGAAGGTTGGTTATGGGAAGGAGGATAGATGGAGTAGTGTCTGTGGACGTTCGATTTGAACCTCCCCAAGTTAAAACTAGCAGGATATACCACTGCTGGAAGTTTGTTCCACATACGACCCGTTCGACCAAAGAATGAATTCTCTCTGTAATGCGTGGTGCGGTTCAGCCGCAACTCAACCATAAAGGATGCGCCCTATGTGAAGAGCGATTAGCTCGCAAAAATAAACAGTTTTCAGGCACAAGCTCCCTTATTCCGTTGCAGTATCGGTAGAACAGTGAAACACACCCCACGTTGCGTCGGTGATCCAGTGAGTCACTAGAGTTGGCTACCCTTCTGTCACTGGTGTGCTTCTTCGCTCTTTTTTGTACGCGGTCGAGCAACTTCAAAATAGACTTTGAAACACCGTCCCATACATGAGAGTTGTATTTCATTTTAGGAATTGTGAGGAGGGATGAAGTATATCTTACACCGTCTTAAAAAGCCGAGGCTCTTGAATGCTTCTTTTAAAATATGAAAGATGTGATCAGTCCATCGAACGTCCCACTCTATTTTCATATCAAGAACATCAAGAGCTTCTGATTCCCCAATACCTATACCATCCACATACACGGATCTCGCAGAACCTTTTACCAGCCGCCTATTCGTAAGCACGCGGCACTGCGTCTTATTAGGGTTAAACTTGACCCCGTTCGCGAGGTTCCATTCAGAGATTGACGCGATATCACTTGTTATCGACTCCTTCATTCTCTGTCTTTTGGTGTCAATCTCCTCCAGGCTTGGCCGGCTGGTGAACGAGAAAGAATAGTTAATGCTGCTATCATCCTCGAAAGAGTAGATAGTGTTTGAAGTTTGACATAGAACGTCATTTATAAAGATGAGGAAGAGAGTAGGAGATAGAACTGAATTCACCTTGAACTCGTTTTATGAGATCCCATCTATAACAACTCGTATAGTGCGGTCTCTGAGGAAACTCGCTATCAAACGAGAGAAATCATCACCGACACCAAAAGCAGTCAGTTTTGACAGAAGTGCATCATGCCACACTCCATCAAATACTTTTTAGATATCTAGAGCCACCACCTTACTCTCGCCGAAATGGTGAACCATTTTTCTGTTAACAGAGCCAACAGGTCTCCCGTAGAGCGAGCTCTGCGAAAACCCTACTGTCGGTTGTTAAGTAAGGTGTTGGTCTCCATATACCGTACCAGGTGGAAATTGGTCATACTTTCCATGACTATGGAAGTACAGAGCAGACTGCAAGTGGGCGGTACTTTTCGGGGTATTGCGCCTCTTCTTTCTTAGGAATCGGCGTTACATTGGCTAAATTCCAGCACATTGGAAACTTACCGGCTTGATACGATGCACTGAATAGCTTAGCCAATGGACGCGCTAGCGTCGAGGAGTACTGCTTCAAGACCAGTGCTGGAATGACATCCAACCTGGGAGACTTGTTTATGTTGAGATTCGCTAAAACCTTTTTAAGTGCTCGCGGTCAAAAGAATATTTTTGGCATAGTAACTGATATCCTTTCCACCACGGGCAATTGCTGATTGCTATCTGGCAAACAAGAATTACCTGCAAACATTTCACCCAAAAGGTTAGCTTTATCAACAGGTTCAGTGAATTTTTGATCATGTCTTAAAAGAGTTGGAATTGATGAACTAGCTTTATCGTTTACTCTTTTAACAAATGACCAAAAGCTTTTACTACCTCTCGGCTCAGTAAGAACTTTAGCCGAAGGCGCTGCTCGTATAAAGCTTTTTAACGTCTGAGAACTCTGGCACACGAATACTTCGCTTGTTTGCGCAGTGAATCAGTATTTGCGTTTTTATATATATATATATATATATATATATATATATATATATATATATATATACATATATATAATATACTTGGGAATTGCGTTGATGACAGAAATGGTCTATCAGACAACCAATTTGGCTTCAGGAGGGCGAGGTCAACAGTGGATGCTATAAACGTGGTAGTAGAAACTGCTGCACGGACTATCTATGGCAGGAGTTGGAGGAATGGCACAAAGGAGTACTGTGTAGTTGTGACGCTGGATGTGAAGAACGCGTTCAACACAGCGAGATGGGTGCATATTGTTGATGCTCTAACTCGATTGGACATCCCAGAATATCTGATAGGGATAGTGCAGGATTATTTCCGGTATAGGGAATTGATCTATAGTACAGATGCGGGTATAAGGAAACGTAGGATTAGTGGTGGTGTTCCCCAAGAATCGATACTTGGACCATTGTTGTGGAACGTAATGTATGATGGAGTACTAAGGTTGAGGTTACCTGAGAGAGTGCAGATTGTGGGATTCGCAGACGATATAGCGCTGGTGTGTGAAGCTAAGGAATTGCTGGAGGCAGAAACCATTGCAAATGCCAGCGTACAATTAGTAAAGTCCTGGATCACTGCAATGGGATTGACTCTAGCTGATCATAAAACCGAAGCGGTTTTGATTAGTAGTCGTAAGGCTAGGGAAACTATTACCCTCAATGTTGGCACCTGTTCCATAGAATCAAAGGCATTTCTGAAATATCTGGGTGTGATGATTGACACACGGCTATCTTTTCGCGAGCACTTGCGATATATAGCATCCAAAGCATCAGGGACCTGTTTGGCGCTATCTCGGATCATGCCAAACACGAGAGGGCCAAAGTATCTTCAGAGGAAACTGCTCGCTGGAGTAGTAAGGAGCATTATCCTATATGCACACCCGGTATGGTCAGACTCACTTAGATATTCCACATATGTGGGGCTGGTATGCCCTGTGTATAGGCTAGCTGCTTTAAGAGTATGTAGTGCATTTCGGACAGTGTCGGACGAGGCGGCTTTTATCATTGCGGGTATGATCCCTATCGATTTAGAAATCATGAATAGGGATAACTCTGATTTATGTATGCAAAAATGGCAAGAACGGTGGTCAACCACTGAAAAGGGAAGATGGACTTATTCATTAATACCCGACATCAGATTATGGCTGACTAGGAAACATGGTGATCTGAACTATTACCTAACACAGTTCTTGTCTGGACATGGTTGCTTTAGGTCATATCTATTTCGTTTTAAGCACGACGACTCTCCGTTCTGTCCACACTGTGGTGGGAATGTGGTTGAGGATGCTGAGCATATCGTCTTTGTCTGCTCACGATTCAGCAACTGGAGGTCGTATTTAGCGGAAGGCTTGGGGCGTACGATCAGCCCGGAGAATATTATTCCGACCATGCTGGAATCCTTATTGAATTGGACCAGAGTGTGTAGTTTTGTACAGCTTGTTCTAATAGAACTTCGCAGATTAGCACAGATTCGTAGTAGAGTTAGTACGTCTTAGGATTCGTTAGCTACTGACGATTAAATATGCGCATCAGTTCCGAACCTCCTTACCTGGGAACTAAGGAGGACGTAGGAATAATACTGATAATACTACCCACCCTGATGAAATGCCAAAGCTGTCCCAGGGTGGTGCTAGTGAAGTTGTCGTGGGGCCACTATTGATAGTTGCTATCATTACGTCCATAAAAAAAAAAAAAAAAAAAAAATATATATATATATATATATATATATATATATATATATATATAATGTAATGTACCTCATAATTAATTATAAAATTATCATATTTAATTATAAAGTACTCAATATATTATATAGAATTATAAAGTCGACTATGATAGGTATTTATAAAAGTTAAGTTACAACAAGAATGATAAAATAAAGATTACGCCAACAAGCTGAAATAAAAATACTTTTCTGCGCATGAGGGAGCTCTGACGTCACTCAACATGTGCTCTGATTGGCTAATAAAATTCAGTTGGAGAACTATTATGTTATTGTAAAAACATGACAGTGGGACAAATTGTTATTTTTCTACCTAAATTTTTTGAAAGCAAACAAATTCTTTATAATAATTCCATATATAGATTTTCATTACTTTTAATACAATATTTCACTATTGCTGCAAATAAAATATAGTTTTCAAAAAGAAATTTTTTTATAGAGAACAAACGTCTCAAGGCCTTCTCAAGATTAACATTTGCAAAACTTAATTTCTGAATACGAAATCATAAATTTTTTATAATGACATCACACTGACTTTTTGGTATTTTCAGCCTAAAATTTTCCTTGAGAAGTGCATCTCTAAAAACGGTTCAAATAAATATTTGCTTAATGTTCAAAAATGTACATACATTTTCATTTCCAAAGTTTTATTGTAAGTTTGGAGTCCATCTTCTTTTTCAAGATCTTCAAGATCAGTCGGCTGTGGAGCATTTTCCGTGACCACTTTTTCTTCAAAACTATTCGAAATATCATTTTGTTTTTCAGTTTCTATACTTTTGCAACTTCAGTTTCATTAGCAGTTGTCGTTTCAATTTCAATAGCACTAGTGTCTAAAGAGGGAACTGCATGGAATTTTAATATTTTTGCACGCCGTTTGCTAAATCCTATTCATAACGCCTTAGTAATGTACTGCAAGAATTAATTTTGTTTTAACTTACCCATTTCTAATTTCAAGTTTCTTTCAAAATTCTCTTGCTTGAAATGTAAAGCACAAATTATTTCTTTATCCACATTTACAGGCTTCACTCTTTTGCAAAAGATTACCCATAACTTCCTTCGAGCTTCATCTTTTGGAAAATTGTAAAACGATACAGCTTTTTGAAAACACAAACGTTTTATTAAAAATACTCAAAATATTAGGTTTTAACATAATTTCTCACTTGTTTTTTTGCTGTTACTTTGTTTGCATTTGCCCACTGCACATTTCATATTTGCTCTCTTTCTTATCTCTTCACTTTATTTTGTTTTTTATTTTTCTTAGTTTTGCAGCTTTTAAACAACCAAATTTAAACATTTTTTTATAATTTTAATTATTTTAATATATTTTATATGTATTTATTATAAAATATGACACGAAATTCGTTGTTTATTAAGCACCGATGAAATACTTTTTTTAAAACTCTCTGAGTAAATTAATTACAGGGCTGCCAACTATTACAAAATACATACATTTTTTGTAAGACATTATAAATTTCTCATATGATACAGACTTGGTAACCTTTGCGAGGGGGATACTACGTCATCAAACGGTAAATCATGCGCAAGGCGTAATCTTTATTTTATCATTCTTGAGTTACAAAAATAATTAAGAAAATTCCTACGGGAAATATATTGGAAATTAATAATAACAGATCCTTATGGGTCCAATATTGTAAACTAGTATATAAGCAAGACAAAATTGAAATAAAGACTCAGATTTTATCCTGCCTATAATCCGGCAAAATAGATTTTGTTTTCACTAAGAGCTTTCAACAGCTCTAAAAAAATTAATATTAAACAGGCATCTTAAGCTGCTTTCAACACTGTTCAGCCAGTGGCGTTGATCAGCGCCGACTAAACACGGGTAGGAAGAGATTCTGCTCAGGGAAACATAAAAACATTTACCACTACCTGTGCAAGATCATTACATGGTGATCCAGCCAGATGTTACCAAAGGAGTCCCGACAGAGGAATACCGGCCAGCAGGCGCAAGTAATAACGCACTTATTTATGTGCCAGAAACAGTATATTCCTAGCCGAAAAAACTGACAATCGAAGAATACAAGAAAAGGGATCATACCAAATTGGAAGAAAAACTCGCCGCTATTCCAAAAATATCCAGACCACGTCATAAAAGAGGAGCTACACTGGTTAGATTGCGTAGGAAATTAGCTGCCCTAAGGGAGGCAGTCAACGCAAATCCACCCCCATCTTGGGAGATTGCATCAGAAATTTGGCGGCAAATCGGGATGCTTGAAAACCAGCTAGAATATAACCGCCGCCACAAGCACAATTAATTACAATTTTATTTTGTTATCCTTTTTGCATATGAAAAAAAGTAATTTAAAATGCTATATTAAATTGAATTAAGATTCTATAGGATAATTGTTCGAAATTTTTTTTAAATTTAAATCTCAGAAAGACATGATAAATATTCCAAGGCACAAAGGCAAGTCAACATCAGTTTTTGTTATTCAACTTACACAGCAGAGCAGAACAGCTGTTTTCGAAAGACGCAGCCCTTTCATCATCAGTGCTCATGTATATTGTGTTTGTCACCACTTATTAGGTGGCTTAGTTGAATGTGATAACAGTTCCTATTTACACAAATATTATTGTGAAAAAGAATACGAGAACTGTATCAAGCTGATCTTAACATGTTATTGTTATAACACCCGTGTTACCGTTTGATTATTTTTCTTCATGTCCCATTTTTCTGAATTTTTTGTTCCATCATACCTAAGTCAAACTTTTTTGGTTTGAATTTTATACTTAAGTACATGTGAACGTTTTTCCAATTTATTATTGGTAGCTCAAGCCATAGCTTAAAATAATTTAAAATGTTTATAATATTTTTGATAAGTTTAAAATAAATTACTCTACTATAAAAACAGTTTATTAAGGTATAGAAAAACAAAAACAAAGCATACATATTGGAAATGGTATCAATAAATAAATGTCACGTATAATACAGGAATGTTATAATAGGTATTGCCATAGAAACTGTTATATATAGACTTCACTGTATTCTTTAATATTAAACATAAGCTTAGCATTCGTGAAATTAATACTTGAATTGTCATAATCATATTTACATTTGAATTGTAATTATCTCTTTTTGACTCTAAAATAAACAGTCTCTTGAAATACTCGAAACTTAACAGATTGGCGACGAGCGCAAAATCAATAAATGTGTGTAAGAAATGGGTAATGAAAATGATGTATTAAAAGACATGTTGATCCAACAACAAGCTTGGACAACTAAGATGCTTACGGAACAGAAACAATGGATGGAGACTGTCTTAGGTGCTTCGCAAGCTGGACCTTTAAAGGTACAAAGTGTTAGTGTGCCAACTTTTCATTCCTTTAATAAAGAGATTCAACCATGGGAGTCATATGTAGAACAACTGGAACAACATTTTGCAGCTTATGCTGTACAAAGTGCAGAGAAGAAAAAATCATTTTTTTTAGCATGGAGTGGTGAAGCAATATTTGAGCTGTTAAAAAAATTATTTGGTGGACAAAGTTTGCAAAATAAAACTTATGATGAGTTAAAAGAAAAGTTAACGGAACATTTTTTGTCAAAAGTACATACTGTTGCTGCACGATACGAATTTCATAAGTTAGTCATGAAACCAAATCAAACATATAGAGAGTGGGTAGCTGAGCTGCGTGGAAGTGCGCGAAACTGCAATTTTACTTGTTGTTTAAGCAGCTGCGCTAAGGAGTATACCGACGAGATGATACGAGACATTATAATTCTGCATACTCCACACGACCCCGTACGCATCTCTGCTATGCAAAAACTGCAGCCGACGCTAGCAGAAGTTCTACTGATTGCAGAATCATACGAAGCGACAACGAAAAGCGTACAATTGATAAAAGAAAATAAAGAAGAGAGTGCAGAGGGGTTTGCGGATTTAAATTTTGTACATAAACAAGGAATACCAAAGAATAATAAAAGAAAAGAATATAAATCATGTACTGGTTGCGGGGTATATCATGAAAGGGAGAATTGCCGTTTTCGTTTTTTTGTTTGTCATCAGTGTAATAAAAAAGGGCACATAGCTGCTGTATGTTTGTCAATTGACAATAAAAAGAAAATGAAAAACAATGCAAACAATAACATTGAAACTGAAGGAGCTACCGATCAAATCTTAAGCATAACAGACTTAATAAAAAATGAAAATAATAAAATGTTTATTGATGTTAAAATATCAAACAAAATTATTAAATTTCAATTGGATTCTGGTGCTTCAACGTCAGTAATTACCAAGAAAACATATGAAATGTTGGAAAAACCTAAATTAGAAAACTACAAAAAATCGCTTTTTGCTTACGGTCATACTCGTTTAAACATTCTTGGTCAAATAATAACAAAAATTAAATGTGGTGAAAAGGAGGAACTTGTACCATTAGTTGTTACCGATGTTGAAGTGGGCGACAATTTGTTTGGAGCAGACCTTTTTGAAAAATTTGGTTTTACAATTGTTTAAATCGCAAACTTAGAGATGAATTATGCCGATGAGAAATGTAAACAGCTTCGTGAAATATATAAGCATGTATTTGAGGAGGGCATTGTCACTATCAAATCGTTTAAGGCACGTATAGTCTTAAAAGACAACGCTGTACCAAAATTTTACAAAAGCAGGTCAGTTCCTTTCGCTCAACTGCAAACATTTCAAAAGGAAGCTGAACGAATGGTTACAGGTGGTATTTCGAAACCAATCCAGTTTAGCGATTGGGCTTCACCAATAGTGCTTATTACAAAACCAGACGGTTCCCTTCGAGTCTGTGGTGATTTTAAGGTGGCGGTAAATAATCAAATTGATATTGAACAATATCCATTGCCAACTCGTGAATCTTTGTTTCACAAAATTCGTTATGGCAAAGTATTTTCTAAAATTGATTTAAGAGAAGCATATCTTCAAATGGAAGTGGACGAGTCATCCAAAAGCATTTTAGTTGTGAATACACCAGCTGGGTTGTTTCAGTATCAGCGTATGCCCTATGGTATAGCAAGTGCACCCGCTATATTTCAGAAATACCTAGAGCAATTGCTACAAGGAATTGAAGGATGCGGCAATTACTTGGATGACATAATTATATCTGCTCCTAACATAGAAGAACATATGAGGCGGTTAGAAGAAGTTTTTGCCATTTTATCCGAACATGGTATTAAATGTAAAGAGTCTAAATGCGAGTTTTTAAAAACCAAAATAGAATATCTCGGACGACAAGTTAGTGCAAAAGGAATCCTGCCAGATGAAGCAGGGGTTCGTGCAGTAAAGGAGCTTCGGCCTCCTCGTAATATCAAGGAAGTGGAAGCTTTTATTGGTAAGGTTAACTACTACAAGAACTTTATACCAAATTTCTCGCAAATTTCAGCATCCATAAATCAACTTCGTAAAAAGAATGCCACATTTATCTGGGGAAAAAATCAACAGACAGCTTTTGAGACACTAAAGAACCATATCGTACATGCTGCAGAGTTGGCCCATTTTCAAGAACATTTGCCTATTATCTTGGCAACTGATGCCTCTTCCCATGGGCTAGGTGCCGTTATTTCGCATTTGCTTCCCGATGGAACAGAGCAGCCAATAGCATTTGCCTCGAAAACTTTTGACGTACACCAGCAGAAATACAGTCAAATTGAAAAAGAGGCATTAGCCCTTATTTTTGGAGTGCAACGTTTTCATATTTATTTGTATGGACGAAGGTTTATACTACTAACGGATCATAAGCCCTTGGTAACGATCTTTGGCCCTAATAAACAATTACCTACAATGACAGCACATAGAATTCAACGTTGCACAGAGGGGTATTTTTTTTTTTTTTTTTTAGTAGTAGGACCAGCACTCAGGGGATGTCCCCTATATATGCAATGCATTGCGCTGGAACTGAAAACGAGGGGATAGTATTGAGGGGACAGATTGGGAAAGATGAGAAGATAGACAGTTGTTTTTGTAGCTATTTCAACCTTTTTTGCTTCGCCGGCTAATTTTCGCTACAGGGCCGACGAAGGTGGGTGCTGTTACTCTGCTTTTAGTACATGATAGTGTCAGTCGCGGCCAATTATGTTCAGTGATCAGTTCTATGCCTTCATCACTGAAAACAGGCTGGCAACAACTAACACAACCACGCACTAATGCTGATCAGAAGAATTCAACACAATATTTCATGACTCAGCTGGGGCTCGAACTCAGGACTCTCCGCTTCATAGTCTCGTGTTCTACTACTTCAGCTAACAGCACCCAATCCAATTTAAGCGGCCAAAATTCGAATTTTCAAAACTCACTTTTTCTTTAACTACCCACCGTAGGGTGAAGAGAATAGAATGCTGGACTAGATCCCGTTATTTTTTAATTCCTTTTTGCTTTCGTTCGCTCTCGCCACGCAGTCAAAGTTTCGTGTTGCTAATTGGGCATATGCTTTTTTGCTGTGTTTGAGACAAGTCAACGTGAAAAAAACTTGAGTAAAAGCGTGTTTTCAGTTTATGAATTTTATTAAAATGGATAATTGCAATGCAGATAAATATGATATAATTCACATAGTTTAATAGGAATATAATATATTCTGGTACCGGCAGAGCTACATTGAAAATGATGGTATTTTTGTTAATTTTAATTGATTAAAAAAATTAACTATAGTCATAAAGTTGTATAACACCGCTTAACGCAACTCAGATTCTCGCTCGGGTGTGTTAATTGATATTTCATGGTTTGGAAAAAAAAAATTGGCTGCGGATATGTGCGGATGACTATTTTATAGCCCTTTGAAGTATGCTACTGCTGAAAAATGTACCAAAAATTCTGATGCTTTACTGTACATGCTGCTTTATTGCACACTTCTTTTACACATTTCATTTTAAAATTTAGCATTTACAATATTTTTTGTTTCCAAATCTAGGTTCTTCAAAGGTCAAATTCATAGTTCGTGAAGACGTTTAACGAATTTCCGAAATCTGCAATATTTCATCAATAATTGCTAATATAGCTGCTGCCGAAAAACATGAAATACGTATTTTTGCTTGTTTATATAAATTTACAATTTTAAATGCCACAACATGTCTTTTCTAAATATTTTGCATACAAAATTCAATCAAAATAATTTTGGCCGCCTAGATTGTCCAAATACCCCTCTGTGCGTTAGGCCATCATTTTAATGGCATACCAGTTCGAAATTAAGTACAGAAGCAGCGCAGAAAATGCTAATGCGGATGCATTGTCGCGTCTACCGATTGGACCTGACCCTGATAACAACGAGTATTGCAATTCGATAATAGAAATCAAAACACCAATAAATATTGATATTCTCAAAGAACATACCATTAAAGATCCCATACTAAGCAAAGTAAAACTATACGTGGAAAAGGGATGGCCTGCGTTCATCGGGACTGAAAAAAATGTTTAATTCCCTATTTTAACAAAAAATTCAGTTTAATAGTCAAAAATGACGTCATATTTTGGTAGTCATCAAATTGTTCTCGCGTTGTAGTACCAACAATAATTCAAAAAGAAGTATTAAATTTATTGCACGAAGGTCATTGGGGAATCATAAAAATGAAAAGATTGGCTAAACAACATTGTTGGTGGGTAGGCATGGATAAAGAGATAGAAAGAATGGCATCAGCATGTGAAATTTGTAGTTTACATAGTGCAAGTCCTACGCAAGAGTACAGCAACTGGCCTTCCGCGATACGTCCGTGGCAAAGAGTTCATAATGATTTTGCTGGTCCCATTTTCGGTAGCATGTGGCTAATTTGTGTTGATGCATTTTCGCAGTTTCCTTTTATTTGTCAGATGTTATCGACAACGTCTTCAGCTACTATATCGTTGTTATCCACAATTTTTTCTATTGAAGGGTTGCCAGAAACCTTAGTAAGTGATAACGGCCCTCAACTTACATCTGAACATCTTAAACAATTTTGCTCAACTAACGGTGTACAACATTTAACAACAGCTCCTTTTCACCCCGCCTCCAATGGGTTAGCTAAACGTTTTGTACGTACATTTAAAACATAAGTAGCCAAGAATATTGAAGATGGATTAGCTGTTAAAGTGGCTGTATTGAAATATCTATCAACTTATCGCAACATACCAAATTCGGAAGGAACTTGCTTGCGGTCAAGCGCGGACGTGTTAATAAGTGCTCGTGAAAAACAAACTCTAAAACACAAATTTATAATTTGAGATAAATACTATTGTGTAGCGAGAATTGTAGGAAAAATCGCTGGTGAAAGATTTGCTTAAAATTTTGGGTTATACACTAAGGCCAATCAATAAAATAACAGAAATAAATAGTTTTCAAAAACAGCAAGTGCAAGTGCACTGATAAACTCTTATAAAAAACATAAACGCACAGTCCTCTACGTATGTACATATGTATGTGTGTACATAAATCAGCAAGACGATTTATAAAAACAAATTAACTTTAAATCACAATTTCTTTTTCAACTTATTTGAACACTTAAATTAAACAAATAATCGCAAAATTAAAGAAAGAAAAACAAAGACTTGAAACTGATACCTAATGTATAAATCTAAATCAAAAGTGTTCTGTCTCTCGTGCCGTTAACACGTTTTTCGTCTCTGTGTCTGTCAGTCCGGGCTGTGTTTTAGTTATTTAAGAAAAATTAAATTAATTGAAAGCAAATAAGCAAAAAAAAAATAAAAAAATATATAAACACAAACATTCAAAGAACAAAAATCAAACCAATAAATAGAAAACAAAAATAAATAAAACCAAATAAATTAAATTCTAAAATAAACACGCACCAAATATTAAATTAAAGCAACAAATATCCTCCACTACAATAATAGAACAAAAAAAATCAATAACTTAAACAAGAAAAAAACAACAAAACAAGAAAACAACAGACAATAAAATAATTACTGCATTCCACACCACCAGTGACGACACCCCATACCAGTGTTGGCACTATGAGCCACTATGGGAAAATGGAAGTGGACCAGACCAGGGCTTTTATGACCTGTGTTTCTGCAGTATCAGGCGCCTCCCATCCCTCTTCCCATTAATAAAATAAAATAAAACTCTATTTTATTGGTGCGGTGTACTGATAGCGGCTGGATCATTCACTAGTGAAGGCATAACACTGACTAGTGAATGGTCACTGCAGTTGCTGTCATTGCATCGTATTCACTAATCTAGAGTTTGGATTTCGGTTTTTTTCTCTCATTTTGTGATGGTGGGTAAGTTTAGAATAGACTTCTGTAACATACGTGGGTTAAGAGCGAATTTCTTTTCTGTATATGCTCACGTTTGTCTCCATCGGCCGGATGTTTTCGCCTTAAGTGAAACCCAGGTACATGAGGATGCTGATCCACAGGATTTTCATTTGCCCGGGTATCACCTCCTGTCGCTTTTTACTCTTCATAGGGGCCTTGCAATATACGTACGTAATGAAGTTGTGTATCAATGCCAGCAACCATTAGGCATGTCTGACGCAGAATTTAGCTGTCTTTGGGTTAAATTCAAAGTCGGTACACACTTTTTACATTTCGGGTTTCTGTATAGAAGTCCAAACGCGGAAAGAGATGCTACCATACATGGCTTCGATACTCTTTCCGACTCCATATCAAAGATTCTTGATAGTTGTCCGAGCAGTGAAATTGTAGTTGCTGGTGATTTCAATGTTCATAACACATCTTGGCTTCGCCATTCGAGCCACACAACTTCAGAGGGCCAATTTGCTGAGTTGTTCGCCGCGCACAATCACCTTGTGCAATTAGTTAATGAACCAACACATATTCCATGTGTTGAAGGGCACCAACATAATACTCTTGACCTTTTTCTAACTTCACATCCTGAAAAGTATGAAGTTACAGTGAATGCACCTCTCGGTAACTCGGATCATTGCACCATTTCCGCAACCTTTCCGTTCTCCAAACTTCGCAACGTTTCGCGTGCAGCCACGAAGCGTAGTAAATATATTTACGAAAAGGGTCGTTGGGCCGAGCTCAACGAATTCTTTCGGAATTTTAATTGGAAACTATGTTTTCTTGACAATGATGTCGATTCCATGGCGAAAATGGTTGAAAACACAATTCTACTGGGGATGAAAGCTTTTATTCCCTGTAAGCAAATTTCGGTTAAACCTAGGACGAAGTCTTGGTTTAACCAGGCATGTAAAGATGCGTTGCGATCCAGAGAGGCAGCATTCAGTACTTGGCGTAATAACAAAAATGCCAATACTGATTTGCTACGCAAGAAGGCAAGATCTTCGTGTGCCAAAGTGTTAAGACGCGAAAAGGCTTTATACGAGCAGCGTATTCGCACTAGAATTCTCACTGCCCCCAGGGGTAGTAAGAGTTTCTGGTCATTCGTCAAAAGTGTTAAGGAAAGTGCTAGTTCTTCAATTCCGACTCTTTTGAGGAATGACCAAATATTTACTGACCCGGTTGATAAAGCTAATATATTGGCTGAGATATTTGCAAGTAACTCTCACTTGCCTGATAGCTCTCAACCACTCCCCGCGCTCGAGAGAGTATCCGTAACTATGCCTAAGATATTTTTTCGAGCGCGTGCAGTTAAAAGGGTTCTTGCGGAACTCAGCACAAGGAAGTCTCCTGGGCCGGATGGAATCCCTGCACTGGTCCTGAAGCAGTGCTCTTCGACGTTAGCACGTCCATTAGGCAAACTTTTCAGTACACTATACCACTCCGGTAGATTTCCAATGTGCTGGAAGGTTGCTAATGTAACGCCAATCCCCAAAAAGGGAGTGGCTACTAACCCCGAAAATTACCGCCCGATTGCAATATGTTCTGCTATATCGAAGGTGATGGAAACTATGCTTAACTTCCATCTTGTGAAATATCTGGAGTCCAACAGTTTACTAAACGACCGCCAGTATGGTTTCCGTAGAGGCCGCTCTACGGGTGACCTATTGGCCCTTCTTTCGGAAAACTGGTGTAGTTCCATACACCGTTTTGGCGAAAGTAAAGTGGTGGCTCTAGATATTTCTAAGGCGTTCGATAGAGTGTGGCATGGAGCACTCCTGTCCAAACTTATTGCATTTGGTGTCGGAGACACCTTCTCTCGGTTTATATCGAGCTTTCTCAGGGATCGCTCTATACGAGTTGTTATAGATGGGGTCTCATCCGATGAGTTCAGAGTCAACTCAGGGGTACCGCAGGGCTCCGTTCTTTCTCCTACTCTATTTCTAATTTTTCTTAACGATTTACTTTCCCAAACTTCCTGTCCTATTTACTCTTTCGCAGATGATAGCAGCCTTTCGCATTCCTATTCATTCAACTGCAGGCCGTCAACGTCTGAAATCGAGACGAGGAGGCAGTTTATGAATGACGTTCTGGATAGCGACCTCGCGAAGATTTCCGAATGGGGTCAGGCGAACAGGGTCGATTTTAATGCCCGTAAGACCCAGTGTTGTATGCTTACGCATCGACGTACGTATGACCATGCTGCTTCATCTGTTTCTATGGGTGGTGTAAGTATTATGGAGTCAGGGGCTCTTGATGTTCTGGGCATGAAAGTGCAGTGTGATGTCAGATGGACGGAACATGTCTTTCAGGTCGCAAAAGAAGCATTCAAGTGCCTTGGCTTCTTAAGACGGTGCAAGAGATACTTCACCCCTTCTGATCTCCTTAATATTTACACCACTTACATCCGACCGAAGATGGAATACAACTCTCATGTTTGGGCCGGTGCTTCAAAGTCTATTTTGAAGTTACTCGACCGCGTACAGGAGAGGGCGATGAAACTCATCGGAGACAGTAGAGTAGCCAACTCTATTGACTCTCTTGAGCATCGTCGCAATGTGGGGTGCGTATCGTTGTTCTATCGTTACTATAATGGCAGGTGCTCTGGTGAAATTAGGGAACTTGTTCCTGAAACCCATTCTTTCTTACGCTCAACGCGTTTTTCATCAAGAGCGCATGCGTTTGTGGTCGATATTCCAACGAATCGCACTACGCATTACAGAGAAAATTCGTTTTTTGGCCGAACAGTCCGTATGTGGAACAAACTACCCGCAGATGTCTTCCCCGCCACTTACAATTTGAGCAGGTTCAAATCGAATATCCACAGACACTACTCCCTTTATCCTCCTTCCCAAAATCTATTTTCCCAGTTCCAGCGCAATGCACTGCCTATGTAGGGGTCATCCCCTGAGTGCTGGTCCTACTCCTAAAAAAAAAAAAAAAAAAAAAAAAAAATTGAGAAGTCAAAACAAAGATAAAAAAACATATAAGCAACAACAAAACAAACCTGTCTTAAGTGCAATGGAAAAATCTACTTTGCCCTCACAAAAACGTGTAAGAGAAATACAAGATTCTCCTTTTGAAAAGACACCAGAAATGCATCATTGTACAGACCGTGAGTTTCTTTATCTATTGAATACTAATTCTCCGCTGAGATTAATGCAAGTAATCGATAAGCGGTTTGAAAAATTAAGTGAGCAAATACAAACAAATATACAGGCAATGTTTCATAAATAGGAACAACATCTCTTAAGTGAGATTGATAAAAGATTAAACATTTCAATGAGTGAGTTAAATAATTTGTCTGAAAGAGTATTAACTCTGGAAAAATTAGTGCATGAAATAAAGGACACATCAATGGATGAAATTTTAGCACAAAAAAATGAAAACGTTGAACTAAAAAAAGAAATTGTTTATATAAAGAATTTTGTCAGGAAACAAGAAAATTCAATAGTGTCTCATGATTTACGAGTAGTCGGAATTCCACACATAATTAATGAAAATTTGTATGATGTATATCGACAAATATGTGACACCATAAGTATTGATCCCCCTAACATTAAAGAAATATTCCGTGTTCAAATAAATAAAAACAATAATTACGTAAATAAAAACAAGACTTAAATAAAACAACTGATGCTGCAATTATAATTAAATTTAACACACCTTATGATAGAAACTACGTACTTAAAACTATAAAAAGTTATATCAAGGTAAAAAAGGACTGTCTTCGTCTGGATTTAATCGGTCTTAACAGCCCAACCCCTTTTTATGTTAATGAGAACCTTACTGCTGAAAACCATAAAATTTTTCTGCGAGCACATAAGCTCAAAAAGGAAAAGGTCGTGTCTGCAGCGTTCACGTAGCGTGGCATTGTCTATGTGAAAAAAAAGGAAAATGATGATCCTATACGAGTGGATGAATTACATGTTTTAAATCAGTTTTTTCTTCCTAATAATGGAGCATCAAATATTACATAGAAATAAATTTTTGCAACTTAAATTATTAATTCTTATATTAATTTGTTCTGATGCTAACTTGTTTGTAATTATTATTATCAAGACACCTACTTATGTTATTGCTATTTTTATTATTGTTATATATGAAAGATGTTTTATACTTAATAGAGATGTATACGCTTGCATTGCAAAATTAATCTACAAGATCAATGATGTCAAATTCTTGTAGTATAATTTAAGTATTATGCTCAGAATTCTTTCCAAAAATAATCTGGGAGTCAAAATATGTCACATAAACGCGCAAAGCTTAAATAATAAAATGGACGAATTTAAATTTATTTTTGAGAACTCTGATATAGACATTATATGTATCTCAGAGACATGGTTTCACCCAGAAATTGATAATCAGATTTATAACTTAAATGGGTATCGTCTCTTTCGCTCTGACAGATGCACAAATGGTGGTGGTGTAGCTATGTACGTAAGATCTAATATCATATCCAGAGAAAAAACTAAAAATTCTGATGAGGGAAACATTGAGTATATTTTGATTGAAATTTTTAACAACACTGAAAAGCTTTTAATCGGGACTATATATAGGCCCAATAGAAATATTAATATGGATTCCATGCTAGAACTGATAAGTTATTACACTATTGGATATGATAACATTGTATTAACTGGTGACTTCAACTCGAATATTCTTGAAGACAATCATTTGGAAGATGATATGAACTCTATTGGTCTAGCCCTTTTCAACAACAGATCCCCAACTCATTTTTCGGCCACTTCAAGTACTTTGCTAGATCTTTGTTTTGTAAGTAACAAACATAGACTTCTACAATTTGATTAGCTATCAGCATCCTTGTTTTCACGGCATGATTTATTATTTATCGTATATGACTTCAAGCACTCTAACAGCATTAAACCTCAAAGACTGCAATACAGAGATTTTAAAAAAATAGACAGTCAGTCTCTTGCCGCAGAAATATCATCCGTAAATTGGAACTATGTTTTTTACATGGCTACTCTTGATGAACAGTTAGCTTTCTTACAACAAAAACTTAATTATCTTTTAAATAAATACGTGCCTCTCAAGTCAAACGTTAATAGAAACAATAAACCGTGGTTCAATACCGAAATCAAACTGCTAATTGATGCCAGAAATCGAGCGTATGAAAGATGGAAACGATTTAAGACACCGGAGCTCTTTAATATTTTTAAAGCTGCCAGAACTAATGTTAACATAAAAATAAGAATGGCTAAGATATTGTATTATCAACATAAATTCCAAACATCGGTTGACTCACGTAAAAAATGGGCTGAAATTCGTAAGATGGGGTTAGTAAACCAGAATAGTTCAGACACATGTTCTATTGACGTAAATTACTTAAACCAACAGTTTGCAAGTATATCAATGCCACAAATAAATACAAGCTTTTATAACAATGATGGTCTAAATCAGCGTAGAAGGAATGAATTCAATTTTATCCAATTTACAAGAGAAGATGTACTCGAGTCGTTTCTTCATATCAAATCAAACGCAGTGGGTTATGATGGTTTGCACCCAAAATTTATAAAATTGACACTACCGTACACACTTGCTTCATTCGTCCATCTTTTTAATACAATTGTTACAACGTCTACATTCCCTACACTGTGGAAACATGCTAAAATAATACCGCTCCAAAAGCAAGATAAAACTTATCGACCAATTGCAATCCTTCCATTTTTATCAAAGGTCTTTGAAAAGTTATTACACTCACAAATAAGTCGTTTCATATTTCAGAATTCATTGCTGAGTCAAAGACAATCTGGTTTTAGGCCAAAACATAGTTGCATTACCTCTCTAATTGATGTGTGTGAGGAAATAAAGTGCCACATTGATAAACGCCAAATGATATTATTCCTGATTCTCCTAGATCATTCAAAGGCATTTGACACTGTCCATCATTCTGTTTTATTTTTTAAATTAAAATATATGTGTAATTTCTCTACAACGGCAATAAAACTACTCTCATCTTATTTAAATAATCGAAGCCAAAGTGTTTTCCATAAAGACAATATAGTTGCTATAAGCCAAGAGGTGTACCACAGGGTTCAATTCTTGGGCCACTACTATATTCTATTTATGCAAATGACCTTCCAGTACAGATAGAACATTGTAAATTACAAATGTATGCTGACGACGTGCAATTATTTATAAGTTGTAAAATTTCAGATCTAACAAATTGTATAAACTTAATTAATCATGATCTAAAAAAGATTCATGTATGGGCATCTGCAAATGGTTTAAGCATAAACCCAAAAAAATCGGTTACCTTGATAATTGGAAAACCAAAAAACTTCAATATAAGCCTACCACCAATACATATTAATAACGTAATTATCAATGTAGAAACCGCAAAAAATCTTGGAGTTGTTTTTAATAAGGATTTAAATTGGTCAGATCACATTAAAGCAAATTGTGGCAAAACTTTTTCCATGTTAAGAAACCTCTGGGTGTCCCAATATTTTACACCGACTCATATTCGACTGCTGCTTGCTAAAAGTTATCTGTTACCAACCCTAATGTACGGTTGTGAGTTGTTTGCGAGCTGTGATGCTGGAAGTAGGAGAAGGCTAAATGTGACGTATAATAACATTGCAAGATATGTATATGGTGTAAACCGATACAGTAGCATCTCACATTTTGCCAAGCAAATGTATAATGTCACCTTTGATAATTTATTGAAGTGTCGAGTTCTTATATGTCTACACAAAATCATATATGATCATCAACCAGCGTATCTTTATCAAACGATAACTTTCTCCAGATCAAATAGAGGTTACAAAATAAATAACATAAAATACAATAAGGCGATTTCTGAGCAACATTTCTTCATTAATTCAATCAGACTCTTGAGCCAATTACCACCTCAAATACAATTAATAAGCAATGCAAGTCATTTCAAATCTGCCATATTCAAACATTTTTCCTAATGTGTGTTTTATTTTTCAAATATTATTATTTTATTTTTCTTTTTTTTTAAATTTTGTACGTCTTAAACTTTTTTTTGCTTTTATGATTATTCACCCTTAATTTAATATGAATGTGTATATCTATTTATTTTTTTTGCCAAATGCCTAACCAATACTGTAATATAAGATTTATTCTTGATGTATTGTATTGACGAAATAGATGAATAAATGAAATGAAATGAAAAACCCCATCCGAATTACTTCACGGCCGTAAAATACGAACACTGTTAACTCAAATGCAGAGAAAACCTCCAAAACAAGAGCTTGAAAACCTCCAAGACAAGAGTACCAAATACAAAGTTAATGATCCTGTTTTTATTCGAAATTTTTCGAGAGGAGAAAAGTGGATTAATGGAAGAATTGAAAAGGTCATCGGAAAAATTGTGTACATAGTAAAAACAGATTTTCATAGTTATAAAAGACATCAAAGCATAGAATTATTACAAACCAAACAATGAGTCCTTTTTTACATCCAGTAAAAGGTTGGTTGCTGGTTGACGGAACCAGCATCCAAGAGAGGACAGATCAACTGGAGTCGCCTGATAAAAACTCTACTCCACCGCTAGCAATAGAGTCAGAACTAAGAAGAAGTCAGAGAACTCGCACTGCTGTGGCTCGGTTCAACCCGGATGACCTTCGGAAAAAGAAGGGGGGATAATGTTATATATAGAGTTCACTGTATTCTTTAATATACACATAAGCTTAGCATTCGTGAAATTAATACTTGAATTGTCATAATCATATTTACATTTGAATTGTAATTATCTCTTTTTGACTCTAAAATAAACAGTCTCTTGAAATACTCGAAACTTAACAGAAACATAGTCGTATGGTGTTACCAAGTAAGCAAAGTGTACAACTCATACATAGCGTTGCCACTTGAAAATATTGAATTGATAAAAATT
This sequence comes from Linnaemya tessellans, assembly GCA_951800035.1. Lineage (NCBI taxonomy): Eukaryota > Metazoa > Arthropoda > Insecta > Diptera > Tachinidae > Linnaemya > Linnaemya tessellans. The sequence goes on from OX637533.1 coordinate 53,064,932, forward strand.
TGTGAATTATTTAGAATAAGAAATCGGTTGTAAGAAATGATTGTAAATGAAACAATTAAATATCTATACATATGATTTAGAAAGACTAGAGCAAAACCTAAAGAAGAGCAAAAATAGATATTACTCCTTAGAGTATCGCAGTGAAAAAATCGCGTACCTAAAGATTTTGGAAAGGAGATTTTTGAAATTCTAGAAACTTTGGAAGAAGAGAATTGCAAAGAACTGGCAATAAAATATAAAGAAATAAGCGATAGAATATTAGTATTATTACAAAAGTTAAATATAAAATCGACAGAATCTGACGTGAGTTCGAGGGTAGATATTGGTTGTCCTTCAAATATGGCGCAATTTGACATACCAGTGGTGGGTAAAAACCTGCAAGTTTTTAAAGGTTCGTATGAATCATTAGAAGATTTTTTGGTCCAAACAGAGTTGCTGCATGACATGTTGCGAGAAACGGACAGAGAATTATTTGTGATATATGTCTAGAATTTTAAGCTTACAGCAAGCGTTAGGAGTATTTTAGGTCGTGCTAATAGACGAGTTACCTTTACCGATTTGAGAGACTCGTTAGTTGCATCGTATGCAAATCCCCGAACTTTACAACCAGTGTTAACAGAGCTTAGTACGGTTCGTCAAGGAAATGCGGACATATCATCCTTCAAGAAAAAAATTACGCTGCTCACTGAACAATTGAACAACTTTGAAATAAAATCGCTCGAGGATCCGACACAGCAAACGAAAGAAGCAGAGTTTAAGATGAGTGATAATATGGCTCTGAATGTATTTATGAAGGGTGTCGATGCAGAGTAGATTGCGAGTCGTCAGAAGACGTTAAATGAGGCGGTAGAGAAGTGCAGAGGAGTAGACAAACTCCTTGTAATGTATATAGTGTTAGGAGATCGCATATGGGGAATTTCCAGAATTACTCAGGCAACAGGTATGGCAACTCAACTAGATACCACCACCGCGACAATCCATTTAGTCGAGATTCTAAGCAGTATCGTGACATTCACAATAATAGCAAAGACAGTAATCAACAGGGTAACTACGATACATAAAATGACAGTCTAGCCACCAATGAATTACAACCATACCAATAACAGATACGCACAGAGCCATAGTAATAATTTTCATACCAATAGAAAAGGAACGCCGAACGGCAACAGAAGTTTTAGATCGGGAAACTAGATAGGCGGGATGACGATGCGTGTCATCCAAAGCCAAAAGTTTACAGATTAACAATTAATGCTAATAGAATACTTAAAATAAATTGCCCGAGTAGGATGGGGAATCTAAGCTTCTTGATAGATACAGGTGCAGACATTTCTGTTTGTAAAAGAAGTGAAATAGAAGATATACATAGATATGAGAAACATCTCGAAAATAAGTGGAATAACCCCAGAGACAATAGAGAGTATAGGTACAGCTTATTTAGGACTTCGTTTTGGCGAACAACACTTTAATCATGTATTTAGTATAGTTCCAGATGATTTTCCCATACCAACGGATGGAATAATAGGAAGGGAAGAGGTGTAAATAGACACAAACTGCATATACAACACTGACATTCGTATACCCGCAAGATCAGAAACCAAGAATAGCGCCAGGGGTATTTGCAGCGAATACTGTGATACCAGCGGTAGGAACTAAGCACGAAAAATTTTTGAACACGACTGACCACGATGTTCACGTAACAAAAGGTGTCTTGACATTGAAGAATTTGGAGGACTATGAAATTTATAACTGCGGTAAAATTGACGATCACAATAGCAAAGAACGGGTGCAAAAGATTTTAGAGGCTTCAAACGTTGAAAGTATGGATCCGATGGCCAGAAGATCGTTGATAGATATAATTATCGAGTATAATGAGATCTTTCATTTAGGTAGTGAAAAACTCACAGTGAATAGTTTTTACAAACAACATATACATACAACGGACAGTGCTCCGGTGTACACAAGACCATATCGCCTACCGGAAACGCAAGTAAAAGAAATATATGAGCAGGTGGAGAAACTCCTGGATGAAGGCATTATTGAACAATCAGTAAGCCCATACAACTCACAGTTATTGGTTGTACCGAAGAAATCGGCGGATGACAAACACAAATGGCGTTTAGTAGTAGATTTTAGAAGACTTAATAAACAAATTGTTAATGACAAGTTCCCTTTAACAAGAATAGAAGATGTGTTGGATAATTTGGGAAGCGCCAAATATATTTCCACGTTGGATATGACGAGCTCGTTCCACCAAATTGAGTTGGATAAAGATTCTAGGCCATTAACGGCATTTTCGACTAGAAATGGTCATTTTCATTTTAATCGTTTACCGTTTTAGTTTTCAGCGAATGCTGACAATAGCATTAAGAGGGCTAAGCTCTGAAGCATTTCTGCATGTAGATGACATTATTGTATTCGGCTGCAGCGTGAAGCATGATCATGACAATTTGGCGAGAGTATTTGAGAGATTGAGGCAATATAATTTGAAACTAAATTCTAGCAAATGCTGTTTCTTGAAAACTGAAGTAGTTTATTTAGGGCACATGATAACAGATAAAGGAATACGTACAGACCCCAATAAGCACAGCGTCATAGAGAATTATCCTGTGCGAAGTAACACTGCTGAGGTAAGAAGGTTTATTGCGTTCTGCAACTACAACATACGTTTTGTCAAAGATTTTGCACTTATAGCGAGATATTCAAATCAACTTCTACAGAAAAACAACCAATTCGTGTGGACTGATGATTGCCAGAAATCATTTTAGACTCTCAAATCAAAATTAATAAGTCTTTCCATCCTGCAATATCCTGATTTTGGCAAACCGTTTATTTTCCATCCAATTTTGCATTAGGAGCAGTGCTGTCACAAGGGGAGAAAGGCTCAGACCTACCTATATCATACGCGAGCAAAACTCTGTCGAAAGATGACTTGAACAAACCTGTTATTAAAAAGTAGCTATTAGCCATACACTGGGCTATTAATTTCTTTCATCCCTATCTATACGGTAGAAAATTTTACGTAATTACGGACCATAGACCATTAATAATCCGTCATATAAAATGACACGCATAGCAGTCGATCTTTGCGACTAGATTTCGAAATAGCATATAAAAAGGGCAAGATGAATACTAACGCTGACGCGTTGTCAAGGATAACAATAAATAGTGAGATGTTGAAAGGGATGATTCCTACAGGGACAGAGCAAAATATGAAAAAATTACCATTACGCGGATTATGACAAGAAGCTCGAATTTTCGAAATAACGACATTGCTGTTAAAAAGCCAGATCAACTTTTTACATGGGAGTGCACATCGATTTCGGACGTCAGAAAAGTAAGAAAATTATGATTTGAATTAGGGTCACAGTTTCGGAAACCGCATACCATAGTTACTGCTTTAGAGGTATTAGTTAGGTGTAGTGGTAATCTGGCGGACACATTGTTGTCGTTAGAGAAGCTTTTACCAAGGATGAAATCGCTCAATATAGAAGAACTAGCTCTGAGTAATAAAGACGAAATATTTAAAGTTATAACCAACAAAAAATTTGCAGATGTTTTTAATAAGGTAAATGGCGAAAATTTGAAAATTTTATTGTACACGTAACCCACGCGTATCACAGATGTAGACAGACATAATAGTTTGATTAATGAGTATCACAATTCTCCACTAGGAGAACACTTAGGCGTAAGGAAAACGACGTTAAGATTGAAACAGAAGATCGTTTGGAAAAACATGGGAAAAATTATAAAAAAACACGTGTTGAGTTGCAAAGAGTGCAAAATCAATAAACAAACTGTTCATACAAAAGAAAAGCTTGTTGTAGCTGATACACCAGGAAATAGTTTTGATGTGATTTCGATAGACACAGTAGGTCCACTTAGGTACTCGAATCAGTTCAGATACATATTGACCATACAGGGCGATCTGACGAAATATATTATAGCATATCCAATTGAATCAAAGGATGCGAAAACTGTTGCGAGGGCAATAGTTACGGAGGTATACCTAGTATATGGGAGTTTTAAGGTACTCAAATCGGATAAGGGAACTGAGTTCTTGAATGAACTTTTATATGAGGTAAGTAGTCTATTAGATATCAAACAGGTTTTTAGTACACCCTATCATCATCAAACGCTTGGCTCTATAGAAAGGAACCACAGAGTCTTGAACGAGTTTCTGTTAAGTTTCTGCACAGACAACGAGTGGGGCAAATGGATCCCATATTTCTGCTTCGCTCATAATACAACACCTCATGTTGACACAGGTTATACACCTTTTGAACTGATATTTGGAAGATTGCCAAATCTCCCTAGCGATAATGCATTGAATAATAGACCTATGTATAATATAGATAATTATACACAGGAACTAAGAACACGTCAGCAATTCTCTTTGAACAATCGAAGATTAAAAGAGTAGACAATTGTCTAAAAATTAACCCGTTAATGGTAAAAGGGAGACTTGGTACTAGTACGCAAATACAATAGAAGAAAAAACCAGCGTCCATATCATGGTCCTTATAAGGTGGTAGATACTGAAGGAATAAGTTCTATAAAAATTTAAAAAGGTTTTAAAAGATATGTGTAAAAGCTAGTTATATATATATATATATATATATATATATATATATATATATATATATTGTTACAAAGTTTAAAAATAGATTCAAATATTACGACAATGAGGCTATATGTACTTGGCAGCACTGCCAAATCATCTCTAGTTGTCAAAATGTTACAACCCTGGTCAACACAATGCAGATAATATTTGAATTAACGGAAATGGAATATTCCGGATACATCGTTGAGAATATACAAGATCATTCGAGGCTGTGCGATAATAAGTGTAAATAACAACAACGAAAAACCAAGCAACATCAATGCTAAGAGATGATGATTTGTTCTTAATGATCTTGTACGCAAGTATTCGCTGCTAACAAAAGCTAAACATGTACACCAATATATACAGCAACATACACACAAATATGCACATAAACATACCCACATAGTACAAGAAGAAACAAAACTACGCAACACACAGAACAATCATACATACAACCACACATAGTTACAATAAACAAAACACACAAGACAGCATTGTCATATAAACAAACACACGTATATAGCTACATGTTAAGTAAAGCACAACCAACAACAACCATGACCAGATGCTTCGCGAAGTTACCAGACGATGTCATTTTGCTATATAAAGTCGCTGCCAGTAATCAGCGGGATCAGTGTGATTTTAAATCTAGACGTGTTTACATCGCTAAGTGTTTAGTAGTACAAATACTCGTGTTAATAAAGTAGTAAATAAAGTGTTGCCGCATTATATTTCTAAAGTTAATTGTCTGTGTTTTTAATTTGATGCAATTAAACGAATCCTTAAAGGATAAGTAAAAAGCGTTTTTACGAAAAGGTCTATAAACGTAACAATTGGTGTCAGAAGTGGGATTGCAAAAATAATTAAAAAGGACATTGCAATTTAAGAAAAAAAAGACATTAAAAAATAATTATGAAATTTGATGAGCTAAAAGTTGAACAGCTAAAAAAGGAGCTTAGTAAGCGGGAAATGCCAACAGCAGGTAACAAGGCTGAACTGCAGAAGAGGCTGATAGATGAGTTTAAGAATCGCGGCATAGACATCGGGACATACGAGTTTGAGGACAAATACGATGTAGAGGTATGTCCTTCTGCTACGACCAGCAGCATGGACATAAATTCATTGTTCGTCGTTATGATGATTCAGATAAAAGGAATCAATGATGCACAAACTGAAATTAAACAGAACTCAAAGATCAGCACTGAAAAGCTTGTAGCCGATATACAGGAGTCAAATAGAGCCATGAACGAGACTCTGGTAGATGTTTCTGAGGCCATTAATAGAAGGGTGCATTCTATTGAGAATAAATTCTCAGAGCTGGCAGATAGAGTCCAAAATCTAGAAAGCGGTGGCCTGGAACAGCATGCAAAAGAGTTCGAAAAAAAATTGCATGCTCTAGAGGACAAAGTGCATAACCTTGAGTGTAGTGGCGGGCCAGTACGAGCAGTTGCGGAGGTTTCTGCGCGAATAAAAGAGCCATGCTTTGACGGCAGCGTACCATTGAGCATCTTTAGATTCCAGTTCGAGACGGTTGCTAGTAGAAATGAATGGGATGCTGAAGAAAAGGTCATAGAGTTGATTTTGTCCCTAAAGGGTACAGCCGCAGAGGTACTTGAGACCGTGCCAGTGAGCAGCAGAAACAACTATAATGAAATAATGGCAGCATTGCAGCGCAAGTATGGTGGTGAGAACAAGCGCGATTTATACAGAATAGAATTGCGATGTAGAGTTCAAAATCCTAACGAGTGTCTACAAGATTTCGCAATGGAAATCGAGCGTTTAGTGCAGCTCACATATCCAGGCGATGTGTCCAGACTGCGTCTGGACACATCAACGGGGAAAAGCACGTACTTACCATAGACACAGGGGCGTCGCAGTCAATAATAAGGCCCGATATAGTAAAGGGGAAATGCGATCGTTTAAGTAATATACGGCTACGTACAGCTACTGGAGAGCCTGCCGCTGTCTATGGTAAGATTGAATTGAAGGTGACTATAGCCAACATCAACGTGAGGCATGTGTTTATTGTTGCCGATAATGTCGATGAAGTAATTATTGGAGCCGATTTTATGATTAACCATGGCATTAATCTACACATGGGGCAACAGCTGATGATTTGGTCTAATGTGGAAATACCCCTTGATGTTGGGTATGGCAGCAAGCCGCAAGTAAGAAAAGTATTTGCTATTGAGAGTCAGACGTTACCGCCGCAGTCTGAAACAGTTATATGGGCGCGTATGAAGGGAGATTGTGAGGACAATCGGTTGTGGGTTGTAGAACCAGCAGATCTAGTAAAAACTAGCAAAAGCTCTAGTACAAACTAGTAAAGGAGGAATAGTCCCTATAAGAGTACTTAACTTGGCAGACCATGAAAAAGTCATCAAAGAAAATTGCGATATTGGCCAGTGTACTCCAGCAGAGGAAATAATAAGCTGCGAGAGGAAGATAGAGCCTACCAATTTGTCCGCCAAAGAACGTGAACATTTTGAGGAATACGTAGGAAAATGGGTAGCAGGACTGTCAGCGACAGACAGAAATAAAGCCAAACAGTTGCTAAAAAGGCATGCCAGTATCTTCGCCATGGGAAACGAAAGCCAGGGTAGAACTGCATTGGTTAAACATGAAATTAACACAGGCGAAGCTAGGCCGATTAAACAGCCACCCAGAAGTGTACCCCTAGCAAAGCGAGATGAAGTCAAAGAGCTTGTAAGAGAAATGGAGCATGAAGTTGTAATTGAGCCATCTTCTGGTCCTTGGAGTTCGCCAGTAGTCTTAGTTAAAAAGAAAGATGGCAGTACTAGATTCTGCGTAGACTACAGGAAGCTCAATGACATAACCAAGAAGCATAGCCATCCGCTCCCCAGAATCGATCACACTTTGGACACACTAGCTGGTACAAGATGGTTCTCTACGCTAGACTTGCGAAGCGGATATTGGCAAGTGGAGGTTGCAGAGAAGGACAAGGAGAAAACTGCCTTCAGCGTCGGTAACGGATTATAGCAGTTCAAAGTTATGCCATTTGGTCTCTGCAATGCTCCGGCCACATTTGAACGCCTAATGGAGAAGGTACTGAAAGGACTCCACTGGAAGTCATGCTTGGTATATCTGGATGACATAATCGTGATGGGGAAAACTTTTGATGAACAGCTCAAAAACATGGCAGAAGTTCTTCAACGGATATCATCAGCTGGATTGAAACTCAGCCTGAAGAAATGTGCATTGTTCCAGAAAGAAGTGAAGTATTTGGGGCATCGTGTTACAGCAGAAGGAATCTCAACAGATGAAGATAAAATACAAGCAGTAAGGGACTGGCATCAAAGTAAAAATCTTCATGAATTGCGCAGCTTTTTGGGCCTTTGTACATACTACAGACGCTTTGTGCCAAATTTTGCCAGTGTAGCTGCAAGCCTGTATGAGCTGATAAAGAAGTCGATACCATACCATTGGGGAGAGCCACAGGAAAAGGCTTTCCAGAAACTTAAAGGGTTATTGTGTACGTCACCAGTACTAGCGTATCCCATACCTGGAGAAAAATTTGTGCTGGATACTGATGCGAGCGGCTATGGCATAGGGGGCGTGCTATCCCAAGTAGTTAATGGCACTGAGAAAGTCATAGGATGCTATAGCCGTATACTCTCAAAACCTGAGAGGAACTACTGTGTGACACGACATGAGCTTCCGGCAGTATTAGAATGCATTAAACATTACCATAAGTACCTGTATGGTCACACTTTACATTAAGGACTGACCATTCTGCACTGAGATGGTTATTGCAGTTTAAAAATCCTGATGGGCAACTGGCAAGGTGGATTGAGCGCCTGCAGAGCTACGACTTCAGTATTGAGAATAGAAAGGACACAAAACATAACAACGCGGATGCTCTTTCAAGGAGACCCTGCTTTTTCGAGTGTAAACATTGCGTTAAAACCGAACAAAAGGAAGGAGTTGTTGATGTTCGGCTAATGCACATCGACTCTGATGAAGACTGGTCAGCGGCACAGAGGGACGACAATATACTGGGGAAAATTATAGCAGCCAAAGAGGAGGACAGAAGACCGTCCCGGAAAGAAATTTCGGCTGAGAGTCCACTCGCCAAATCTTATTGGGCACAGTGGAACAGCCTCAAGGTAATAAAAGGGTGCCTATACCGCCTATGGGAAAGTGTAGATGGCAAAACAACTTCAAATTTGATAGTTGTGCCATGCTCCAAGTTAAGTAAAGTTTTGCAAGAATTTCACAATGGACCTAGTGGCGGTCATCTTGGAGTAACAAAAACACTTGAGAAACTGAAGCAGCGTTTTTATTGGGTTGGATGTCAACAAGCCGTAGCCGACTGGATAGCAAACTGCCCACAGTGCATAGCAGCCAAAGGCCCAGTAAGAAGAAGCCGCTGACAGCTACAGCAATACAACTCGGGAGCACCATTCGAGTGGATCGCAATGGATGTAGCAGGTTCTTTTCCCGTCACTGAAGCCGGAAATCGTTATGTTCTTGTGGTAATGGACTATTTCAGTAAATGGCCAGAGGTATATGCTATACCTAACCAAGAAGCAAAGACAGTTGTAAATGCATTCGTCAACAACTGGGTATGTCGCTATGGTGTCCCAATAGAATTACATTCCGACCAAGGAAGGAATTTCGAGTCTGCCATATTCAGGGAAATGTGCGAATTATATGGGATAAAGAAAACCAGAACAACGCCGTTGCATCCACAGTCTGATGGCATGGTAGAGAGGTTCAATCGCACCTTAGAAGAGTACCTGCGAAAAGTGGTAAGCAACCATAAGAGGGATTGGGACGAGCACATTCCCAAATTTTTGATGGCATATATGTCAGCTGTACACGACTCCACATCGAGAACGCCAGCTAAAATTATCTTCGGGACGGAATTAAAACTGCCTGGTGACTTGGAATTTGGTGTTAAGCCAGCTTTAGAAGAAGGAGCCACTTCGTCCTAAGAGCAGGAGAATTTAAACGAACTGCATGATTTCGTGCGTAATAGAATCAAGATGGTCAGCGACAAGATGAAGGCTAGATATGACCGCGCAGCAAATTCGGAGGGATTTATGGAAGGTCAATTGGTTCTACTTTATAACCCACAACGGAAAAAAGGATTGTCCCCAAAATTACAGACTCACTGGGATGGCCCGTATAAAGTGATTAAGAGAGTGAATGACGTTTTGTACCGAATACAGAAGCACAATAGCCCAAGGTCGAAAATGAAGATAGTACATCTCGAACGATTGGCACGCTATGGAAGAGGTGATTGTATGCCTATTCGGGTCGAACAGGCTTAAGTGGGCGGCAGTGTTACAAAGTTTAAAAATAGATTAAAATATAACGACAATGTGGCTATATGTACTTGGCAGCACTGCCAAATCATCTCTAGTTGTCAAAATGTTACAACCCTGGTCAACACAATGCAGATAATATTTGAATTAACGGAAATGGAATATTCCGGATACATCGTTGAGAATATACAAGATCATTCGAGGCTGTGCGATAATAAGTGTAAATAACAACAACGAAAAACCAAGCAACATCAATGCTGAGATGATGATTTGTTCTTAATGATCTTGTACGCAAGTATTCGCTGCTAACAAAAGCTAAACATGTACACCAATATATACAGCAACATACACACAAATATGCACATAAACATACCCACATAGTGCAAGAAGAAACAAAACTACGCAACACACAGAACAATCATACATACAACCACAGATAGTTTCAATAAACAAAACACACAAGACAGCATTGTCATATAAACAAACACACGTATATAGCTACATGTTAAGTAAAGCACAACCAACAACAACCATGACCAGATGCTTCGCGAAGTTACCAGACGATGTCATTTTGCTATATAAAGTCGCTGCCAGTAATCAGCGGGATCAGTGTGATTTTAAATCTAGACGTGTTTACATCGCTAAGTGTTTAGTAGTACAAATACTCGTGTTAATAAAGTAGTAAATAAAGTGTTGCCGCATTATATTTCTAAAGTTAATTGTCTGTGTTTTTAATTTGATGCAATTAAACGAATCCTTGAAGGATAAGTAAAAAGCGTTTTTACGAAAAGGTCTAAAAACGTAACAATATATATATATATATATATATATATATATATATATATATATAAAAATATATATACATATATATATATATATATATATATATATATATATATATATATATATATATATATATATAAAATATATATACATATATATATATATATATATATATATATATTATATATATATATATATATATATATATATATATATATATATATATATATGTATATATATATATATTTTTTTAATTCCAAAAAAAAAAAAATTTTAATTTATAAATGTTTTTAAATTGTAAAAATTTTTCTAAGGGGTTGAGCTTTTATGTACCTTATAATTACTTATAAAATTATCATATTTAATTAATAATTAAATAATGTTCAGCCAGTGGCGTTGATCAGCGCCGGCTAAAAACGGGTAGGAAGAGATTCTGCTCAGGGAAAAATAAAAACAATTACCACTACCTGTGCAAGATCATTACAATTATAAATATAATAATAAGTTAAATCAAATTTGGCATGCAATTTTTTGATGTGAAGTTAATAATTAGAAAAAGTGGAGTAGGATATCAATAATAAAGTTAAGAGAACAATGAAAAGATTAGCGCTCACGTATATAAAAACAAAGCCAAGAATGGAAAGTTAAGATTTCTACCAATTAGATATTTATAATGCAATTACTACAATCAAATAATACAAAAAAGCCACGTCCCAATTTTGTACAGTAATAAAGGTATAGATAGTACCTGGTATAATTTTAATTAGAAACAAGTATGCATATGTCTAAAAACTATAAAAACAATGCCTTCTGCATATTTGAGTTTTTTTTTTATTCCACGTCTCTGTTTTCTCAGTATATTTGCTTCTTCGTTCCTTAGGTATTTTTCATTTACAAAAAAATAAGTCTGACTTACATCAATGACCTAATTTCGATTACGTTTTACGTATTTTCTTACTTATGTACTTTTAAATATTTGTACAAGGTGTGGAAATCAAACTTAGTTTATAATTTAAAAAAGAAACAAAGATAAAATTTCGTTTACGAGCTATTTTGGAAATCCTTTATTATATTTATGTTTAAATAAAATTATAAGCATTAATTTCTAAATATGTTAGTTTTGTTTCTTGTCACAGAGGAAACTAGTTAAGGGAGTTTGTGGATGATCATGGTTGGGTTGGGCTACATGTTGCACCTTTCACCAATTGGCAACATAATTTATAACTGCAATGATAATAACACCTTTCCTTCTAACTACAATTATAATTCGTCATATCAATTTTTTTCTTTTAAAATGATCTAGTTCCTAAAAAGTTTTATCACACTTGTTAGATTTCATTTATAATGGATTATGTTATAATCTCGCTACGCATGCAATTATAATTCTTATTATATGTAGCGTTTTCTTCCTCATGAGATAAGTTCCTAACCCCTCTTAATTGCCGACGAGCCAGAGCTGGAATAATATATGCATGCGTGAACCTAACCGGAATCCAATGAAATACGTCTTACTTGGTTAAATGCTACAAATGGTCGAAAGTATGGTGAGCCAATGATTAAAATTAAGGGGTAGGTGTACTATTTAATTCAATTGATCCCGTTTAATTTTTTTTGTCCTAACTTATAGCAAGTCAATAAATGACAACATTAGAAGAACTGAAGATTCAAGAACTTAGGGACGAAATCGAACATTATACAAAAGAGAAAAATGATTAAGATTCGGAAATAAACCGATTTAGCGAGGCTCTTTTAGGGGAAATAGAAAGTTTTACTATTAAAAACTGTATAAATTGGTCAGAACACCGAACTCTTCAGCGAATGGAAAATTTAGTAGGTTAGAAACGACCTAGATGCTATTTTGGCCGAAATTAATAAGGTTATTGCAGAAAATATAAATAAGCAATCAAAAGAAATAAAAAATTTTAAACATATAAATACAACAGTTTTGATTGTATAGGCAGAACAAATGAAGAAATTTTTGTATCATTACCTTCTACAAAACTCGTTGGCAATGCATTTCAACTTGGTCGAGGAAATAATGTTAAAACATTGAATAATATAATAAAATTAATAAAAAACACAATTATTTAATAGCAAGGTCCTTAGATAGCGATATTGTGGAGCTCAAGCAGTCGCGTCAGCTTATAACAGAGAATATCAAAACGTTCTCAAGAAGACTTTTGACTCTTAAAAATATAGTTAGAGAAATAATGAAGGAAAGGTACAGTGCGCAAGAGTCTGTTGGCCTGATAAGCGAAATAACAAGTTCACTAGTAACATCTTTCAAAATTGGACTGGCAGATTCTTCATTGCAGCAATTAATGTTTTCCAGCACCGAAACAGATTTAGATAAACTTGTGGCCACAGCTCTTAAAACTTCTCTATTATTACAACCACAGTGCATGCAAATGGGAATATACCCTCAAATGCAAATTCAACAAAATTCTCAAGTGCCTTCAGTTTTAACACCCAAGTCCCATCGCCTCAACAACTTGTTAATAACTTTAATCAAATGAATTCACAATATGGCCAAGTTCATAATCAAACACAAAATCAGTGGCCGAACCAATATAACATGTACTCAAAGCAGAGTAACAGCACCCACCTCCGTCGGCCCTGTAGCAAAAATTAGCCGGCGAAGTAAAAGGTTGAAATAGCTACAAAAAACTGTCTATCTTCTCATCTTTCCTAATCTGTCACCTCAATACTATTTCCCCGTTTTCAGTTCCGGCGCAATGCATTGCATATATAGGGGTCATCCCCTGAGTGCTGGTCCTAGATAAAAAAAACAACATGAATTTACCTAGTTATAACATTTTAAATCCGACAACACCTAATTTCAATCCACATATCACTGAGACCTATCCTCTAGACTCAATGTTGCAACAGCAGGAGCAAATAAATATTCCTGCTACACAACAATTTAAAAGACTACCTCATTTACAACAGTACTAACAACATGTGGTTTTTGCAATAAAGCTAACCATACGTATGCTGAATGTAGGCAGCGTCGTTATTGTGGAAACTGCAACTCCTATGGACATGAAAGGGACACCTGTCCAGAATCAAAAATTCTCGTAAGCAATACATATAAGAGCAAAATAAAATATAGATGGTGTTCTAGAACAGGGCATCTAGAAGAAAATTGTTATAGTAAAAGATATAATAACTATAACTCTACAGAAACTAAATCCGAAACCCAATGTAGTAGGAAAAATTACGGAAAGAGTAGACAACGTTCACCCTAATTTTAGTTCTAAGCAGTGATGTTATCTCTTTTATTTCGATTTCTGTACAGCTCTAATATAATACCGTTTTTAGCTAAAACTACCGTACGCAAAGTCTGGTACCAAATTAATAATAAACAAGTAAAAACGTTATATTCGACCGGGTCGAATCTTAAATACCTTCCAAATATTTAGTAAGTGAATTTAAAATGTTTAACTTAGTGGGACAGAGTTATTTTATATAATATCGTACGTCAACGACCACTAAAGGGGGGCGGGGTTCAAAATTAGACAATATCATGTTTTCCACAGACGAACGTATGGGCATTGCTAGACCGTCTTAGACTTCATCCCTGATCAAGAATATATTTACTTTATGGGGTCCAATTCTCTTTTGAAGATATTAAAACTGTATTTTGGCGGGGTCTGGCAAGGTCTGTCGGGGACTCATTTCACATTTGACATAAAACTCTAAAAATAAATGCTTGGGATAATAATATACAAAATAAAGTTTTAAATATTTTTTATAGGCTCATATACGGGGCAAAAGGGGAGGAGGGGGTAGGGCAGAAACAGGCAGTCATAAAAGTCTAAAAATAAATGCATGGAATAATTGTATACAAAATTAATTATTTTTTTTTGGTAGGGCCATATAGGGGACATAGGGGGAGGAGGGGGTAGGGCAGAAATTGGCAGTCATAAAACTCTAAAAATAAATGCTTGGGATAATTGTTTACAAAATAAATATTTTTTTTTTTTTTTTGGTAGGGTCATTTAGGGGGAGGAGGGCTAGGGCAGAGTAGTACCAGGTTTTGTCTCAGCTTCGTCATTAAAGCTTAAAAATGTCATTTTTGAGGAATGTAGGCTTAAGTAAAACAATGTGTTAAATTTGTATGCTATTTTTGCATATAATAACGCCCACTAATTTTTTTTCATTTTATAGCTCCAAGTTTAACGTGTTGGACCGTATTTGACATAAAAATACATCATTTGCTTAACAAAATAACCAAAAAACTTTAAAAATCATGTTGTTTTTACTGGGTTAGTTTAATTCTTCTTAAAGGAACTTTTTTCCCTCTTGCCCTATTTAGCCCATCTCCGAACTTAACCTTCTCCAAGCTTCAAATTATATTTATGCCAAATTTTAAGAGTCTAGCTGTTTTCGTTTGGACTGAACCGTGATTTCCACAGATGGACGGACGGACATGCTCAGATTATCTTAGATATCATCACTGATCAAGAATATATATACTTTATGGGGTCTGAGGTGGATATTTCGATGCGTTACAAACGGAATGACAAAGTGAATATACCCTCCAAATTCTTTTTTGGAGGGTATAAAACCGTTTGGAATTCAACTACAATTGACATTATTTTGCATAGTTGTAATTAAACCGTACATTTTTGATGTTTTTACTGAGAAATATGTAGTCGCAAGAGAATTTGCAGTGAGGAATTTGTATATGGGCTGTCACAAAACTGATCAATTAACACAGTTATGAATTCGCCCTGGTAGACACATTATGGAAAAAATTTTTGGGGTCTAACAATTAAAAATTAAATCTTTTTAAAATTACTGTACAAATATAGAAATTTTCTGCTTACCGTTCAGTGGGCTAAATTACCGTAACACGGGAATTAAAACAATAATCTGTTAACATCAGGTTGATACAGTTCTCGTATTCAATTCCCTAATAAAATTTTTTTAAATAAGAACTGTTATCATATTCAACTAAGCCACATAAGCACTGATGACGAAAGCGTTGCGGCTTTCTAAAACATCTATTCTGCTCTGCTCTGTAAGTTGCACAACTAAAAAACTGATGTTGACTTTGTGCCTTGGAATATTTATCATGTTTTTCTGAATTTATACCAGTAAAAGTGCTATATTCGGCTGTGTCGAATCTTAAATACCCATCAAAGATGTAATTCTTCTTTCTTGCTAAAACAGAAAGTAGGTTTAAATAAAAAATCAAAATGATGTTATCGGTTACTTTTATATTTATGAAAACGTTAAAATTTTTTGGCTAGCAAGCTAAATGTTTGGCTTTTCTTATTTCTAATACCTCTGAACGTCTTTCAAATATATTAAATATGTTTAATTTAAAAACAAAAAGTAAAAATCTGTTTCATGTACCCCAAAAAGTTCTAATTGTCCAACCGTAGAATTGTATTTTAGATTTTTTGGGTTTTTAATAACAATTTATGTTTTCCTGATATATAAAGTAGGTATAATCATCATAAAAATTAGGAACTTATATGCCTACTTTTATGCACAAAAAAATTTCGATTCTCCAACCCTGGAACCGTATTTTTAATTTTTAAAATTTTTAATACCAATTTAATCCTTCCTGAAGCATAAAATAGGTTTAAATCACTATTAATATTAGAATCAAGGTTAGATTTATCAATAGAAATTGAAATCGAAATATCTAATATTAAAACAAAAAGGTGCCCATTACAGTGCATAGGAACCCCAGAATTATGAAGAAGTGTGCATGAATTCGTAAATGCTTGCAAGCTTTCGTTTTGATTGTATAGGCAGAACAAAAGAATAAATTTTTGTGTCATTACCTTCTACAAAGCTCGTTGGCAATGCATTTCAACTTGGTCGAGGAAATAATGTTAAAACATTGAATAATATAATAAAATTAATAAAAAATAATTATTTAATATCAAGGTCCTTAGATAGCGATATTGTGGACCTCAAGCAGTCGCGTCAGCTTATAACAGAGAATATCAAAACGTTCTCAAGAAGACTTTTGACTCTTAAAAATATAGTTAGAGAAATAATGAAGGAAAGCTACAGTGCGCAAGAGTCTGTTGGCCTTATAAGCGAAATAACAAGTTCACTAGTAACATCTTTCAAAATTGGACTGGCAGATTCTTCATTGCAGCAATTAATGTTTTCCTAATCTGTCACCTCAATACTATCCCCTCATTTTCAGTTCCGGCACAATGCATTTCACATATAGGGGTCATCCCCTGAGTGCTGGTCCAAGATAAAAAAAAAATGACATGAATTTACCTAGTTATAACATTATAAATCCGACAACACCTAATTTCAATCCACATATCACTCAGACCTATCCTCTAGACTCAATGTTGCAACAGCAGGAGCAAATAAATATTCCTGCTTCACAACAATTTAAAAGACTACCTCATTTACAACAGTACTAACAAAATGTGGTTTTTGCAATAAAGCTAACCACACGTATGCTGAATGTAGGCAGCGTCGTTATTGTGGAAACTGCAACTCCCATGGACATGAAAGGGACACCTGTCCAGAATCAAAATTTCTCGTAAGCAATACATATAAGAGCAAAATAAAATATAGATGGTGTTCTAGAACAGGGCATCTAGAAGAAAATTGTTATAGTAAAAGAAATAATAACTATAACTCTACAGAAACTAAATCCGAAACCCCAAGCAATACTTTAAAGTCCTCACTTTAGTAGGAAAAATTACGCAAACAGTAGACAACGTTCACCCTAATTTTAGTTCTAAGCAGATGTTATCTCTTTTATTGCGATTTCTGTACAGCTCTAAAAAAATAGCGTTTTTAGGTAAAACTACCGTACGCAAAGTCTGGTACAAAATTAATAATAAACAAGTAAAAACGTTATATTCGACCAGGTCGAATCTTAAATACCTTCCAAATATTTAGTAAGTGAATTTAAAATGTTTACCTTGGTCGGACAGAGTTATTTTATATAATATCGTACGTCAGCGACCACTAAAGGGGGGCGGGGTTCAAAATTAAACAATATCATGTTTTCCACAGACGAACGTATGGGCATTGCTAGACCCTCTTAGACTTCATCCCTGATCAAGAATATATTTACGTTATGGGGTCCAATTCTCTTTTGAGGATATTAAAACTGTATTTTGGCGGTGTCTGGCAAGGTCTGTCGGGGACTCATTTCACATTTGTCATAAGACTCTGAAAATAAATGCTTGGGATAATAATAAACAAAATAAAATTTTAAATTTTTTTTTTATAGGCTCATTTACGGGGCAAAAGGGAAGGAGGGGTAGGGCAGAAACAAGCAGTCATAAAACTGCATGGAATAAAATAAATGCATGGAATAATTGTATACAAAATTAATTTTTTTTTTTTTTTTTGGTAGGGCCATTTAGAGGGTGAAGGGGGAGGAGGGGGTAGGGCAGAAATTGGCGGTCATGAAACTTTAAAAATAAATGCTTGGAAAAATTGTATACAAAATTTAATATATTTTTTTTTGCTTTGGTAGGGTCATTTAGGGGGAGGAGGGGGTAGGGAAGAAATCGGCAGTCATAAAACTCTAAAAATAAATGCTTGGGATAATTGTTTACAAAATAAATGTTTTTTTTTGGTAGGGTCATTTAGAGGGTGAAGGGAGAGGAGGGCTAGGGCAGAGTAGTACCAAGTTTTGTCTTAGCTTCGTCATTAAAGCTTAAAAATGTTATTTTTAAGGAATGTAGGCTTAAGTAAAACAATGTGTTAAATTTGTATGCTATTCTTGCATATAATAACGCCCACTAATTTTTTTCATTCTATAGCGCCAAGTTTTACGTGTTGGACCGTATTTAACATAAATATATATCATTTGCTTAACAAAATAACCAAAAAACTTTAAGCATTATGTTGTTATTACTGGGTTAGTTTAATTCTTCTTAAAGGAAATAAGTGGTGACAAACACAATACACATGAGCACTGATGACGAAAGCGTTGCGGCTTTCGAAAACATCTGTTCTACTCTGCTGTGTAAGTTGAATAACTAAAAAACTGATGTTGACTTTGCGTTGAAATATTTATCATGTCCTTCTGAATTAAAAATAAACAAAAACTTTCGAACAATTAGCCTATGAATCAATCTTAATTCAAATTTAATATAGCAATATAAATGTTCGTTAAAATGCTTACTACATAGAAATTTAAGCTATGGCTTGAGCTAACATTAAAAATGAAAAACGTTCACATGTACTTAAGTATAAAAATTCAAACCAAAAGGTGATGGAAAAAAAAGTTAAGAAAAATGGGACATGAAGAAAATAATCAAACAGTAACACGTGTATTAAAACAATAATGTGTTAACATCAGGTTTATACAGTTCTCGTATTCAATTTCCTAACAAAATTTTTTCAAATAAGAACTGTTATCATATTCAACAAACACAATACACAACATGAGCACTCAGGGCTGCCAGAAATGCCGATTTATCGGCATTTTGACGATTTTTTACTCCAAAAATTTCAATATGCCGATTTGCCGATTTTACCCCTAAAAATGCCGATTTTTTAATAATAGTGTGGAACATCTTTTATTATATAATTCTTCTTTTAATAACAATTCAATTGCCTTGTTGTAGGTGTGCACGAAATTCCGATGTTCCTTAGAAAATAAAACTTTAAAAGAAGGATTCTTTATTCTAAAGATTATTTGAAAATGAAAAACTCTAATTGCGAAATAAATAACGATTAAATAAAAATATCAAAATCTAATATATATGATTGATTTATGAAAACCACATTATTTCCAATTTTTGTATTATATTTACGAATTTTGTTCAAAAATTTTAGGATAATATTCTAAATTTTTAATTGTATATTGTAACTCCTATTTTAGAACCTACGAGTAGAGTTAATTTTTAGGAAATTCTGAAATATAATAGCAAAATTTGTAAATACTATTGGAAAAGACGTATATATTTTAATTGGAACGAAGTTCCTTATGAGACGTTGCGGAGGGGTACCCTAACCGGGAAGAAACGTCCGTAACGTAAGATATTTTGTTTCTAACTCAATGTTTAAGACGTATGAGTAATACAATTCCATACAAACAATTATTAATCATACGCAGCCGGGCCGTGACAGAATTCAATTTCGTTTGGGAACAAAACTGATTCTGTATTTTCGTTGATAGGCGAAAAGAAAAATCCTAATAAAAAATGTATACCCGAATAATAATTTTCTTTATACCTCGAATAGAACTTAAAATTAATATTTTTATAATAAGGAACTGCGTTCCTATCCGGTGTCCCACGACACCACACATCTTTTTTAATTATTTTATACTGTTTTATAAAAAGCAAGTTGATCTTATGTATTTTTTTTAAGTAAAAGTCATTCTAAATGAATAAAATAATAAATCGTTTCTTTTAAATTGCCAATTGGGAGATTAAACGAAACCCCAAAATAATTTCAAAACTTGTGAGGTGCAAATTTATTGATCTATACATGCTGTTTAATAAATTATATTGAATTGTTTTTGTTTATATTTCAAAATAAGTTTTTTAATTAATGCCGATTTTTTGCGGATTTTAAGAAATGAAAGTGCCGATAATGCCGATTTTTTTTGGGAAATTTGCTGATTTTTCACGAAATCAGCTTTCGAAAACTGCTGTTCTGGTCTTCTGTGTAAGCTGAATAACTGAAAAACTGATGCTGACTTTCCTTTGTGCCTTGGAATATTTATCATGTCTTTCTGAATTTAAAAA
Source organism: Linnaemya tessellans (assembly GCA_951800035.1). Lineage (NCBI taxonomy): Eukaryota > Metazoa > Arthropoda > Insecta > Diptera > Tachinidae > Linnaemya > Linnaemya tessellans. Next base: position 53,085,316 of record OX637533.1, read on the forward strand.
ACAAAAACTTTCGAACAATCAGCCCATGAATTTTAATTCAATTTTACACCTTATTTTAGTAACTTTAAACAATTTAAAATAGTTGGTGAGTACGAAAGAAGAGTTTTCAACGTTATTAGTAAAAAAATATATCTAGTAGAATCTTAGATCAAGAAAAAATATCAACTGAAAATTTATGTGGTCATTACAATCACATTTTTCGTTTAGAAGGTGATCCTCCAACGCATTCGTCGGTGTTGACTTATAGAATTCCAACCAAAGTTCACCAACCTGCAATTAACCAAAAGTAATACAGATTCCTCATTGCTAGTGGTTCCTAAAAAAGCCAGGTCTAAATGGATAAAAACGATGGCGTATAGTGTTGGACTTTCGGACTTGCAATAGATAAAGACGTTTTTCCGTTGCCTAGAATCGAGTATATTCCAGACCAACTAGGTAACTGTTGTTATTTTTCTACCTTGGATTTAGTAGGTGGCTACCACCAGGTCCTAATAGACGATCGAGATAAAGCGGAGACGGCATTTAATGCGGCGCGGGGTCGTTATGAATTCAACAGGATGGCTTTTGTTCTTACGGGAGCGCCAGCCACATTCCAAAGTGTAATGAATTACATTCTGACAGGTCTCAACGGAATTGACTGCTTTGTTTACTTATGTATGGTGTGGTGTAAAATTAGATTGTTATGATTATTTCTTATTACCTGGAGGGTCCCATGGGAATCGCAGGTGTTCTGTTTATTCTTTTGCTGTTACAACTCTCTTTTCTTTAACTTAAAACTAGCTATTTATACTTTCTTAAAATTAATTAATAAATAATTTCTTACGACTAAGCTATTTGCTTAATGACCTAAATAATTTTAACAACATTGAATGCACTAAGTATTACTGCTGCGCTAAGAAATTAGTGCAATGCTTCATGTACAATTGTTTTTCTGCTGTTGACCCAAATGGTATCAATAACGTTGCACCATTTGTCAACGCAAACAGTAGTTGAGTTGAATGCGCTATCAATGCTGCGCTCACAAATTAATGCGACATAAAAGTAGGAGGGATGCTCAAGTTTAATTCACAACATCCCTCCCCACTTGATGGTAGAAAACATCTATTCCTTGATGTTTCCACTGGTGCTATTGTTACTAATTGTGTCAGTTTTTCTTATACTAACTGTTTCAAACATATTTTGGTTTAACAAATAGGTGATTTATTATACTATAGCGACTCACAACATACCTCCCCCTTCAACGGAAACAATATAACAGTTTTTTCTTTTGATCCTGTGATTTCTAAGATCTGGGTCAAGTTGATATGATATTGTTAGTGTTTCCTTTATGTTGGTACTTGTAGTATCTTTATAGCCTTCTTTTCCTTCAGGGATGCTCTTGAACTTATGTTCTCGGTTGTATACGGATATATCAAGAAGACAGCATCAACACGAGATAACCCGATAAGGTTGCCCTCGGATTGAACATCGATATGTTGGGGGTTCAAATGGGTATTTTAATGCTATGAATGGTCAGTTCCACTAGAAAACTAGCCAGTTTCATCACAACCATGAGCACTTATCTTGGAACGCATGTCCATTTTCATAATGGATACTTGCTTTTATTGACTTGTTGAGTAGACTCAGTAACAATCAAGGTAAATGAATGTTGTTATCTATCCTAAAGCTACTCATCGTTCTATTCGTCCTCAATCTTCAATCAGTTCGCTATAGATAGACGTTCTCTTTTCCTTAGAGTTTTGGTATATTCAGTGTTATGAGCTGCATGTAGCTCAGTTATATGTATGCTTGCGCCAATTTACAAAAAAACTCCTTATTTCTTCAGATCTTTAGCACCAAAAAATACCTCACTAAGTATATTGCAGTATAATTCCGCTTGAAAACCTTGGATAGAAGTGTGACAATAACGAAACCAGCATCGACTCACTCAATGTGTACGGATAGACGAATGGCAATCTTCTGTAGTAGATTTCTAAGGGTTGTAATCTATAAAAAGATGTTTTTTATACCCTCCAAAAAATAATTTGGTGGGTATATTCACTTTGTCATTCCGTTTATAACGCATCGACATATCCATTTCAGACCCCATAAAGTATATATATTCTTGATCAGTGAAGAAATCTAAAATGATCCGTCCCTCCGGCCGTCTATGGAAATCACGATTCAGTTCAAACGAAAAGAGCTAGACTCTTGAAATTTGGTATAAATATATTTTGAAGCCTAGAGCAGGTTAAGCTCGGAGATGGGCTAAATCGGGCAAGAGGGAAAAGAGTTCCCCTAAGAAGAACTAAACTAACCCAGAAAAAACAACATAATTTTTAAACTTTTTTGGTTATTTTCTTAAGCAAATGATATATTTTTATGTCAACTACGATCCAACGTTATTATATTATTAGTGGGCGTTATTATATGCAAAAATAGCATAAAAATTTATCAACTTGTTTTACTTAAGCCTACATTCCTTAAAAATAAAATTTTTAAGCTTTAATGACGAAGCTGAGACGAAACCTGGTACTACTCTGTCCTACCCCCTCCTCACCCTTTACCCCTTATATGACCCTACAAAAAAAAAATTTTAGTTTTGTATACAATTATCCCAAACATTTATTTTAAGAGTTTTATGACTGCCGATTTCTGCCTTTCCCCTCCTCCCTCTTTGGCCTCTAAATGACACTATAAAAAAATATTTAATTTTGTATACAATTATCCCAAGCATTTATTTTTAGAGTTTTATGACTGCCGACTTCTTCCCCCCCTTTTGCGCCCTAAATAACCTTACCAAAAAAATTTTGTATTTTCACGAACATTTATATTGCTATATTAAATTGAATTAAGATTCATAGGCTAATTGTTCGAAATTTGTTTTTTAAATCTCAGAAAGACATGATAAATATTCCAAGGCACAAAGAAAAGTCAACATCAGTTTTATTCAACCTACACAGCAGAGCAGAACAGCTTTTTTCGAAAGCCGCAACACTTTCATCATCAGTGCTCATGTGTATTGTGTTTATCACCACTTATTAGGTGGCTTAGTTGAATGTGATAACAGTTCCTATTTACACAAATTTTATTGTGAAAATAAACGTGTTACCGTTTGATTATTTTCTTCATGTCCCATTTTTCTGAATTTTTTGTTTCATCATACCTAAGCCAAACTTTTTTGGTTTGAATTTTCTACTGAAGTACATGTGAACGTTTTCCAATTTTATTATTGGTAGCTCAGGCTTAAATTTGTATGTAGTAAATGTGTATGTAATTTGTATTTGTATCAAACGATAACACGGGTATTAAAAACAATAACATGTTAACATCAGGTTGATACAGTTCTCGTATCGTTTTTCACAATAATACCGAATCGAATATAACGTTTTTACTTGTTTTAATTGTCATTGGGACTTTACTTCCCGGAGTAATCTGATAATGCAGACTACTAGGAGTTCTGTTTTAATTGTCATTGGGACTTTACTTCCCGTAGTAATCTGATAATGCAGACTACTGGAAGTTCTGTTTTGGTGGCCAATAATTCGTCTCACATGTATTTCTGATCTACTACTTGTCAGCAATGGTGTACTACGGCCGTTAGATGGAAGTTGTTTCAGCTCTTGCTCTCTCTGGTGTGCTACTAGTACGTTCTTTTCCTGCTGAATGTCGGTGTAATACGTATAAAATCGATGTATGTATGTAAAAATTTTTTTTATGTTGTTATTGTTGAGTTTCCGTCGTGGCTTCAGCTACTTCTTGATTGTTGCCGGCAGGAGACTATGTATGCGCCTTGTGTTGTCAAAATCAGATGATGGTTGTTGTCTTAGCTGCATTTTCGTCCTTCTTCTTGTTTCATTGAGCCGATGTTGCACTTATCTTATATTCTAACTATAATAATGATAATTTTAAAATTTTGTTTTTGTCTCTTATGTATTTACATTAATAGGATTTGAAGAACTAAGTGTTTAGCTTATGCATAAATTGATTCGGATTTTTAAGCTGTGTTTGATGACTTGATAGCTTGTGACACACCTTCGGGATTGTGTTTACTTTTTGAATAGGAACCAACTATATAAAAAAATTACTGTATAATTGTAACTAGAGGGGTGCTCAAAAACACCTCAACACTTTCCAGGCATTACCTATCTATTTATTATTATGTGTTTCTTATTAACTAACTTATATATTACATAGATGTATGTATATCTGTTTTTTTAACTTCCATTGACAATTTCATTAACAAATTGTTTTTATACCCTTCACAAAAAAGTGAAAGGGTATATATAGGTTTGTCATTCCGTGTGTAATTTCTTCGATACCAATATAGGACCCCATAAAGTATATATATTCTGGATCCTTATGAATAGCGATGACGATAGAGCAATGTCCGTCTGTAGGTGAAATCGGCTTTCCCAAGCCCCCAGAAGAGCTAGAGACTTCGTTCTTGGACCGTTGGATTGGAAATTAACTTAAATAGAGTGATATTGAAAATTATACAGATCCGATATATGGTTCCAGAGCTGGAAAGCTTACACCTATTTCTCGACGCAAAATTTATGCCAAAAATCAAATATTTTTTTTAATGTTTGTAAATTAAACCTATTTCGTGCTTTGGGAAGCCTTAATGGTCTATTAAAAACTAACAAAATTTAAAAAAAATTTTCTGGGGATGAAAAATTAAAAATATTTTTTCGGCCCATTCCTTATTTTGTAGTAACTAAAATTGTTGAAAATTTTAAGTTTTTCTTAAACTTCATGAAGATTCGCATTGGATAAAAAAAAATTTTAATTCAAATTTTCCTTCCAGGGGTGGGAAATTGAACAGGCAACTATTTTTTTTTTTTTTGCTAACTAAGCCTGTCTTATAATTTAGGAAGAACAAAATTGGTATCAAAAATTCAAAAATAAAATTTCGAATCCAGGGATGGACAAGTGCAATATTTAATAGTACATGAAAGTGACCAAAATTGTTAAAAATTTGATATAATTCTTAAAAAATATTACTTTATACCTCATGAAGCGTTGCACTGATAAACAAAAAATTTTCGCTTCCAGGGTTGGGAAAATGAAAGTTCTTTTGGTACATGCAATATTTTGTAGTACATGTAATAACCAAACTGGTTACAAAATTTTAGTTTTTCTCAAACAAAACTACTTTATACCTCATGAAGATTTGCATTGATTAAAAAAATTTTAAAAATTAAAATTCAGCTTCCAGGGTTGGGGAATTGATTTTTTTTATACATAAAAGTAACCAAAGAGGCAATTGACCTTGTTTATTTTTTGCCAACTAAAACTATTTTATATTTTAAGAAGAACAAAATTGGTATCAAAAATTAACTGAATATTAGTTAAAGATAACTGAATATTAACAATAACTGAAATTAGTTAAAGATCTGTGTAGTATTAAGTGGACCATTCATTTTTGTTTGTGATGTACCAAATTATTTATATTATTATATATTTATTATACATATCTGTGTCGTGTAGTTCAGTTTTATGATGATAAATTTTAATAATAAATAATTTGACAATAACATAAATCATAAAACAAATAAATAACACCCTTAAAGAAGTTTGCAAAAAACAAACAAAACGTTGGGTAAAAAAATATGGTATGGTGTTTATTCATATTTGGTGATAATTATTTCTTATAATTTTTATTCGATATTTTGTTAACAGCTTCTTAACATGTTCAGGAAATAAAAATTATTAAAATTTTTTAGAGAAATACTTTTGAAATATGACATGAAAAATTATTCAAAATATTTATTTTTTAAATACAATAACATAAAAAAATATATAAAAAATTTTTCAACATTAACAATTTATAGTAAAAACAATTTTTCAACTTTAAACATTTATAGTAGAATAAAATTTTTTAATATTAGTAAATTATAATAAAAAATTTTATAAGAAAATTATTTTTTCATATATGTATAACATGAAGAACTTATAGTAGAAATTTTGGCGCATATAAATAAACTTAAAAAAAAAACAAGTAAAAACGTTATACATATTCGACCGGGACGAATCTTAAATACCCTCCAAATATTTGGTAAGTGAATTAAAAATGTTTAACTTGGTGGGACAGAGTTCCCTTATTTAATATCGTTCGTCAACGCCCACTAAAGCGGCGGGATTCAAAAATAGACGATATCATGTTTTCCACAGACGAACGTATGGGCATTCCTAGACCATCTTAAATCACTAATCAAGAATATACATACATATTTACTTTATAGTGTACAATTCTCTTTGCAGGGTATAACAACTGTATTTTGGCGGGGTCGCTCTGGCAAGGGCTGTGTGGGAAACATTTCACCTTTGTCATAAAACTCTAAAAATAAATGCTTGGGATGATTATATACATTATTTTAAAAAAAATTTTTTTGGTAGGGTCATTTAGGGGGTGAAGGGGGAAGAGGGGGTAGGGCAGAAACAGGCAGTCATAAAACTCTAAAAATAAATGCTTGGAAAAATTGTATACAAAATTTAATATATTTTTTTTTTGCTTTGGTAGGGTCATTTAGGTTGAGGAGGGGGTAAGGAAGAAATCGGAAAGAATTGTTTACAAAATAAATATTTTTTTTTCTTAGGGTCATTTAGAGGGTGAAGGGGGAGGAGGGCTAGGGCAGAGTAGTACCAGGTTTTGTCTCAGCTTCGTCATTAAAGCTTAAAAATGTTATTTTTAAGGAATGTAGGCTTAAGTAAAACCATTTATTAAATTTTCATGCTATTTTTGCATATAATAACGCCCACTCAAGTGGGGCGGGGTTAAAAAATAGTTTTTTATTTTATGGCTCCAAGTTTAAGGTGTTGGACCGTATTTGACCAAAAAAACTTTAAAAATTATGTTGTTTTTTCTGGGTTGGTTTATTTCTTCTTAGGGGAACTTTTTTCCCCCTTGCCCGATTTAGCTCATCTCCGAACTAAAGCTTCGAAATATATTTATACCAAATTTCAAGAGCCTAGCTTCTTTCGTTTGGACTGAATCGTGATTTCCACAGACGGACATGCTCAGATCGTCTTAGATTTCATCACTGGTCAAGAATATAAATATTTTATGGGGTCTGAGATGGATATTTCGATGCGTTACAAACGGAATGACAAAGAGAATATACCCTCCAAATCCTTTTTTGGAGGGTATAAAAAATACATAAAGGAGCATACATATGTATATATACAAATGCACATACACATACGATCATACATACATATGTAAATGTGACGCGCGAAATAGAAAGGGACCTAAGGGAAAACCCCGGTTTTGTTCAGGAGAGCCAGCTAGCTCGGTAGCATTTTTTGAACATTTTAATCAAATATCAGACTTTTGACTCCACTGCACGATTAAAATAATCATTTATGATATCTCTTTTGAGTCAAAAATTAATTTTTTGTGTGAGAAAATGGTACCCTTGATGCGACTCTCCAGAAAGAGTATTTTGTGACTCGTTTTTCTTATTTTATACAGATAAAAGCAGCATAAAAAAGAATCATATTAGGATCATTTGCGTGATTATATTATGACTCACGCATTTTGCAAGATTTGTTTTTTGCTTTTTTAAACAAGTCGCTTTCTAAGCGTTTCTAGGAGTCTTTTTGTAAACTTTTTTAGATCACCAAACTGATTAATCAGTTTTTCATCATCTAAAGGAATCCTAAAAGACTCATTTTGTTGATATTATCATAAACAATCTCCCAGTTTGCTAGCTGGGTATATACATAACACACATATAAGTATACACATACATATATCTATATCTATATATATATATATATATATATATATATATATATATATATATATATGTATATATATATACATATATATATATATATATATATACCCAGCTAGCGTTTTTGCTATTTATATTGAAATGCGAAAGCAATTCCTTTCGCATCGCATAACAGAGTAACCCCCGAGTCTTTTTCGACTCCACTGCACGGTTAAAATAATCATTTATGATATCTATTTTGAGTCAAAAAGTAATTTTTTGTGTGAGAAAATGGTACCCTTCTTGCGACTATCCAGAAAGAGTCTTTTCTGACTCGTTTTTCTGATTTCATTCAGAAAAAATCAGCATAAGTGTGCAGTCATGCTTTTTCGGGTACACATACAGGTTGTCGGCTCTGATTGATGAAAATCAAAAACTTTTTATATTTTATTTTGACGTATAATTATTTTGATAGTCTTCAATTGTGATTGACGATAGAAAATTGTCATTGTTTTGTTATCGAAGTAAAAAGGTGGCATTTTCGTGTGTAAAAGTGTTTCTTTTTTTATACCAACTTTTCATCCATAGTTTTTTCTTCTTTTCATGTTTTCTTTTGTAACACAATTGCACAAGAGGCAATTAACAATAATTCATCATCCGATGATGACATGTTTAGAAACGAACGCGGCGAAGTCTCCCTTTAAACGATAAAAACACGACACTCACAGATATGCACTGATTGACGTGTTTTTTATCGTCTCCAGGGCGACTTTAAACTAGTCGCTTTATAAGCGTTTCTAGGAGTCTTTTTGTAAATTTTTTAGATCACAAAACTGATGAAAGAAATCCTAAAAGACTCATTTTGCTGATATTATCATAAACAATCTCCCAATTACTAAGTGGGTATAAATTTATTGTTACAAAGTTTAAAAACAGATTCAAATATAACGACAATGTGGCTATATGTACTTGGGAGCACTGCCAACACAAAATGTTACAGCCCTTGTCAACACAATGCAGATAATATTTGAATCAACGGAAATGGAATATTCCGGATACATCGTCGAGAATATACAAGATCATTCCAGGCTGTGCAATAATAAGTGTAAATAATAACAACGAAAAACCTAGCAACATCAATGCTAAGAGATGATGATTTATTCTTAATGATCTTGTACGCAAGTATTCGCTGCTAATAAAAGCTAAACATGTACACAAATATACACAGCAATATACACACAAATATACACAGCAACATACACACATAGCACAAGAAGAACCCGCTTGTTCGGCAAAACTGCTATTGACGGTTTTTCTGTAATAAATTCGTCACTCACAATTGCCATTACCTACTTGCAGTACCAATATATTATATGAATTCGTTGATCGTATATAAGCAAGCGAGCAAAAGAAAAATGTATACAACAAAGGAAAAATGTGTACAATAGTTTTCTAGCCCGAACACAACAAAAGCGTCCTTGGTGATCTCTTCGGCTAGTCTTCATTTCATAACAAAGCGTCGGCGTCATTCGGGATTTGAAAAGTAGTTATTCTGTGTTTTGATCTACAAGTGTGAAGTCGATAATTACGGTTGTTTAACAATTCTTAAGTATACTAGAAATCTTTTTGTTTAATACAATAAAGGTAACGAAGATGAGCAAAAGGCACTTAAAAAGAGTAATAAAAAAGGAAAAAGAAAATTTTGTAAAAGAAATGTTGAAAGTGGGCATAGAAAATTTAAATAACAGAACTCAAATTGACTGTATTGAAATTTTTGAAAATCATGATTCTGTGCAATGTGAACCAGAAGAAGAAACAGTTTCTGACCATAATAGTTTGAAAGAAGAGAGTGTCAATTTAAGTATGAGCCAAAAATTAATTAAGTTAAATGCGAAACATAGACCTTCACGAAATTGCGTTAAGGACTTAATAGAGATTTTAAGAGAAAAAAAATATAGTTGTGACTCCATTTTACAAGTTTTTTTGTTCCAACAAACCGATAGTAGAGAATATTGCAGGTGGATCATATATCCACATTGGTATGCCAAGAAACTTAAAGAGGATAGCCGATGTCATTAAGCTGCCTGATAACATTATAATTGATGTTAATGTAAACGGGTTGCCCCTCTTTAAAAGTTCAAAGGTACAACTTTGGTCAATTTTAATAAGACTTACCAATGTGGAAGATCGACCAATATTCCCAGTTGGAGTTTTTGTTGGTAAAAGTAAGCCAGCGACATGTGAAGAATATCTTTTGAAATTTGTTGATGAAATTTCTTCTTATTTAAAAAATGGTTTACAGCTAAGGGAAAATATTTACAGAATGCAAATAAGAGCAGTTCTCTGTGACGCTCCAGCACGAGCATTTATTTCTGGCACACCATCTCATGCATCGCGGCATGGATGCTCAAAGTGCACACAAATAGCAAACAAAAGGGATGGGATATTAACATATGCCACATCATCTGGAGTACTTATTTCAGATGAAGATTTTTGTGCTCAGAAATATCCTACACACCATTTGCCAAAATATCTTTCACAAAAAACTCCCTTGGAACACCTCAATTTAGGCATGATTACGCAAATACCACTAGATTGCATGCATTTGGTAGACTTAGGTGTAATGCGAAAGTTTTTAATGCGTTTAATTAATAAAAAAATTTGTTTTCAAGTATCGTCTGAAAATATTCAAAACATTTCAAGAAAACTAATTTCTCTGCGCGTTCATATTTCATCCGAATTTATACGAAAGCTTCGATCTTTGGATGAAATATCATATTGGAAGGCCACTGAGTTCAGACTCAGTACACTGGTCTCGTTGCTCTCAAAGACGACGTACATGAAGATGTTTTCTACGAGTTTTTGTTGTTGCATTGTTCTTACAGAATGATATGCTCTCCAAAGCAGTGCAATAACAATTTAAAAACAATCGAAATTCTGTTAAACTTGTTCGTAGAAAACTTTCCAATAGTTTTCTGGGAAAATAGTTTGTCATACAACGTACATAATCTCACCCATTTAAAAGAAACCGTTGAACTGATTGGCAATCCAACCGAAAATTCGTGCTACCCCTTCGAGAATTATTTGCAGGGGTTAAAAAAATGTATCAAAAGACCATCTAATATTTTGGAGCAGGTTTTTAGAAAAGTTTCTGAAGAAAAATTTTGCATAGAAAAAAAAATCAAAGGTCTTCACTTACTTAAAAACAAATTTTACTTCAACAACTCTTACTTAACGACAAAATCATCGGACAACATCTGCTACGTTGAACCTGCAATACCTGTTCAAGTCCAGGGGTTTTCACATGAAAATGGAGGAACTTCAGTTGGACTTAAGTTTTTGAACATTCAAAGTTTTTTAAAGAGCCATGTGATTCAATTACTCTTGGAATTTTTTTGGTAGATTGTAAAATTTCGGACGATATTTATTACTTTAAATTAAATGAAATAGAATGTAAAGCAGTTAGGTTTCCTTTTAAGAAACAGTTGATTTTAGTTCCAATTTTACATGCCTGCCTTTAATGCTTTTTCTAACCGTTATTTCTATTAAACATTAAGATGAATAACAACATGAGTTCCTTGCCAAAAAAAAAGGTGTCAATTTTGAGAATTCCGAAAGTAAGTATTGTTTTGTATGGGCTATTGTACATATTATAATTTAAATAATTATTTTGTTTTCAGACAGACAAGCTAACCCGCAAATATCCAACAGCGACCTTTTTGAAAAATTAAATGAAGTGATCGAAGCAACAAAAAATATTCAATTGCAAATAAACGTTTTACAAGGTATTTTTTATGATCTATAGATACATTTACACAAACTACTATATACATTGACATAACATTATACCACTTAAACATATAAATCAAGAAATATCTGCATATGTGTTTTTTAGGCCAAATGAAATTCGTTGCTGAATCCCTGGCAGAAAATAAAATCTTAGCAACGAAATGTTTGAGGCAATCTCGTGATGATGACTCACTTGCCGATAGGTTTCCAATTCGGTCTGAAGAAGATCTTGTTCAGTTCGATAATCAAATTAATCCGGACAACAAGAAACAATATGTAAGATTATTTGTTCTTTAATTATTAAAGTATATATGAGTAACGTTTCCAATTATATTTTTTAGATTAAAGCAATGAGATGCATTCTTGAATCTGCCGGCGTTCACAAAAATTTAAGACGTATTTTGGGTGACGATGTCATTATGGCCTACAACGTCGATGGTGTTCAAGGGAAGAAGAGTTTTAAAGAACACAAACAATTTTTTTCAGTACTTTCAGGTAAAGAGCACTTAATATTTTGATATTTTGACTGAATGTTAATTAACAATATATTTTCAACCATTTCAGAAGCGGTCGCAATGACTAATATTAACAGTGTTGGGCCAGCGGATGAACATATTCGAAAGGCAATTCAAATTCAGAAGAGGCGGATATTCAAAAACATGTCGCTGGAGAGGAAAGCTGCGAGAACGAATGATGTAAAAATTCCAGCTTTTTGTTTGTTAAAGGTTAACGTGAATTAATGTGATATTTTTTGTTTTCATTTAAATTTTACTTTTCTTTTACCTTCTTTTGTTTTTTATATTTATGTTTATGATATTGTTTTTGTTGTTTTTATGTGAATTAAAGTTTTTTTTTTTTTAATTTTTAGTTGTATAAGATTTAAAAGACTGTGAATTAAAGTTTTTGTTATTTATTTATTTATTTTATATATTTAATGTTAGTTTTATAAGATTAAAAAACTGTAAACGCTGTGAATTAATAAATACAATATTATATAAAACCATTAAACATTTTTCATTACTAAGCATTTACGAAGTACTTCATTATCCAACGCTAATGAAACCGTTCATTATTTAGCAGCAACGTGGTAATTCGTCCGACTTCAGTGTTCTTTTCATCATAGTATTTTTGTGAATGAAAACTATGATGAATATTCGTCACTGTTTTCGTCAACGGAATGTAAGCGAGAGGGTGGCAATTGTATACTTCCAATGACATCCCCATGTTAAATTCGTCACTCAAACGCACTGCGTAGGTATTGCAGAGCAAGTATAGGTAATTGCTTTGTGCATAATGGTATAATGACTTATGGAATGTATCCGCGGACAAGCGGGAAACAAAACAACGTAACTCACAGACCACTCATACATACAACCACACATAGTTACCATAAACAAAACACACAAGGCAGCATTGTCATATATATAGATGTAGAGGTATGTCCTCCTGCTACGACCAGCAGCATGGACATAAATTCAATGTTCGCTGCTATGATGATCCAGATAAAAGGAATCAATGAGGCACAAACAAAACTGTTGGAGTCAAATAGAGCCAAAACGAGACTCTGGTAGAGGTTTCGGAGGGCATTAATAGGAGGGTGGATTCTATTGAAAATAAATTCTCAGAGCTGGCAGATAGAGTCCAACATCTAGAAAGCGGTGGCCTGAAACAGCATGCAAAAGAGTTTAAAGAAAAATTGCATGCTCTAGAGGATAAAGTGCATAACCTTAAGTGTAGTGGCGGGCCAGAACGAGCAGTTGCGGAGGTTTCTGCGCGAATAAAAGCGCCATGCTTTGACGGCAGCGTACCATTGCCCAGCTTACAGGGTACAGCCGCAGAGGTACTTGAGATCGTGCCAGTAAGCAGCAGAAACAACTATAATGAAATAATGTCAGCATTGCAGCGCAAGTATGGTGGTGAGCACAAGCGCGATTTACACAGAATGGAATTGCGATGTAGAGTTGAAAAGCCTAACGAGTCTCTGCAAGATTTCGAAATGGAAATCGAGCGTTTATTGCAGCTCACATATCCAGGCAGAGTCACGCGTTCCTGGACCACTTTACAACTGAGGCGTTCGTGAATGGCATTCGCGACTCTGATGTTAAACTGGCTGTGTGCGCTACGCAGAAATCCACTTTCGCTGAGACCGTTTCATTTGCGCTGGCTCAAGCGACTGCTAGGATGGTTTTCAAGCCACAAATATGTAAGGTGCGGAATGTGGAGGTTTTGTACGAGAATGATAATAACCTGGTCGCTAGTGTTAAGGAGGCAATGCGACAACTGTTGGCGGAAAGTGCGCCAAAGAAAAGCCTATATGTTTTAATTGCGAAAAAATTAGTAATTTTCAGCGCAACTGCCAAGAAAAAGAGGTAGATCTGTTTAGCCACCAAGAAACAGCAAACGGGTGAACCAAATAACAGCACAAGAGTCCCCGTTAAACTAAAACGAGCTATCACTAAGGGGTAAGAGCTAGCTCCCACAAACGAGGGCCCCACAGTCTCCATATCAGTGATGCAGCAGAAAAATAGCAACCTTACAGCGTCGGGACACATCAACGGGGAAGAGCACCATGGACACAGGGGCGTCGCAGTCGAAAATAAGGCCCGATATAGTAAAAGGGAAATGCGAAGTGAAGGTGACTATAGCCAACATCAACGTGAGGCATGTGTTTATTGTTGCCGATATTGTCGATGAGGTAATTATTGGAGCCGATTTTATGATTAACCATGGCATTAATCTACACATGGGGCAACAGCTGATGATTTGGTGTAATGTGGAAATACCCCTTGAAGTTGGATATGACAGCAACTACAAGTAACAAAAGTATTTGCTTGTAGTAAGAATTTTAACGAACATTTTATATTGCTATATTAAATTTGAATTAAGATTCTATAGGCTAATTGTTCTAAATTTTTATTTAAATCTCAGAAAGACATGATAAATATTCCAAGGCACAAAGGCAAGTCAACATCAGTTTTATTCAACTTACACAGCAGAGCAGAACAGCTGTTTTCGAAAGACGCAACCCTTTCATCATCAGTGCTCATGTGTATTGTGTTTGTCACCACTTATTAGGTGGCTTAGTTGAATGTGATAACAGTTCCTATTTACACAAATTTTATTGTGAAAAAGAATACGGGAACTGTATCAACCTGATGTTAACATGTTATTGTTATAATACCCGTGTTAACGTTTGATTATTTTTCTTCATGTCCCATTTTTCTGAATTTTTTGTTCCATCATACCTAAGTCAAACTTTTTTGGTTTGAATTTTATACTTAAGTACATGTGAACGTTTTTTTCCAATTTTTTATTATTGGGTAGCTCAAGCCATAGCTTAAATTTGTATGTAGTAAGAATTTTAACGAACATTTTATATTGCTATATTAAATTTGAATTAGGATTCTATAGGCTAATTGTTCGAAATTTTAATTTAAATCTCAGAAAGACATGATAAATATTCCAAGGCACAAAGGCAAGTCAACATCAGTTTTATTCAACTTACACAGCAGAGCAGAACAGCTGTTTTCGAAAGACGCAACCCTTTCATCATCAGTGCTCATGTGTATTGTGTTTGTCACCACTTATTAGGTGGCTTAGTTGAATGTGATAACAGTTCCTATTTACACAAATTTTATTGTGAAAAAGAATACGGGAACTGTATCAACCTGATGTTAACATGTTATTGTTATAATACCTGTGTTACCGTTTGATTATTTTTCTTCATGTCCCATTTTTCTGAATTTTTTGTTCCATCATACCTAAGTCAAACTTTTTTGGTTTGAATTTTATACTTAAGTACATGTGAACGTTTTTTTCTAATTTTTTATTATTGGGTAGCTCAAGCCATAAAAGTATTTGCTATTGGGAGTCAGACGTTACCGCCGCAGTCTGAAACAATTATATGGGCGCGTATGAAGGGAGATTGTGAGGACAATCGATTGTGGGTTGTAGAACCAGCAGATCTAAAGAGAGATCTTATAACAGCAAAAAATTGCGATATTGGCCAGTGTACTCCAGCAGAGGCAATAATAAACTGCGAGAAGAAGAAAGAGAGAGAAGAAGAGCAAAAGAACAGTTTGTGGAATACGTAGGAAAATGGGTAGCAGGACTGTCAGCGACAGGTAGAACAGTTGCTAAAAAGGCATGCCAGTATCTTCGCCATGGGAAATTAAAGCCAGGGTAGAACTGCATTGGTTAAAAATGAAATTAATACAGGCGAAGCTAGGCCTATTAAACCGCCACCCAGAAGTGTACTCCTAGCAAAGCGAGATGAAGTCAAAGAGCTTGTAAGAGAAATGGAGGGTGAAGGCGTAATTGAGCCATCTTCTGGTCCTTGGAGTTCGCCTGTAGTATTAGTTAAAAAGAAAGATGGCAGTACTAGATTCTGCGTAGACTACAGGAAGCTCAATGGCATAACCAAGAAGGACAGCTATCCGCTACCTAGAGTCGATGACACTTTGAATACGCTAGCTGGATATTGGCAAATGGAGATTGCAGAGAAAGACAAGTAGAAAACTGCCTTCAGCGTCGGTAACGGATTATGGCAGTTCAAAGTTATGCCATTTGGTCTCTGCATGCTCCGGCCACGTTTGAACGCCTATACATATCACTAGTAAGGCCAAATCTAGAGTATGGTTCCATCATTTGGGATCCTTACTACCAAATACATATTGATCGCATTGAGTCTGTTCAAAAACAGTTTCTTACTTTCTGCTTAAGAAACATTTACCATGACCTAACTCAACTTCCGCCGTATTCAACAAGATTAGCTGTAATTAACCTGCCTACTTGAAGAAGCCGGAGAATAATGCTCAATGTAGCTTTATTGAACATTGTCACGTTTAACATTCCACAACGCTCATTACGATCATTTCAACCTTTATTTGTTAGAACTTTTCGTACCAACTTTGCTACGTCTGATCCACTAAGAAGATTATGTTGTTGCTTTAATGAAATGTATAATTTTATCGATTTTTCATTAGATATATATACTATTAAAAGGTATATAATACTATTTTTAAATAACTAAATTTTAATTCCAGATTTCTGGTTTATTGCAATAATATAGTTTGTAAGGAATTAATCCATAAACTAAATTAAAATTAAATTAATAAAAGCTAAACATGTACACAAATATACACAGCAATATACATACAAATATACACAGCAACATACACACATGGCACAAGAAGAAACCAAACTACGAAACTCACAGACCACTCATACATACAACCACACATAGTTACCATAAAAAAACACACAAGACAGCATTTTCATATATACAAACAAACGTATATAGCTACATTTAAGTAAAGCACAACTAACAACAACCTTGACCAGATGTTTCGCGAAGTTACCAAACGACGTCATTGTGACCTTAAATCTAGACGTGTTAACATCGGTAAGTGTTTAGTAGTACAAATACTCGTGTTAATTAAGAAGTAAATAAAGTGTTGCTGCATTATATTTCTAAAATTAATTGTCTGTGTTTTTAATTTGATGCAATTAAATGAATCCTTGAAGGATAAGTAAAACGCGTTTTTACGAAAAGGTCTAAAAACGTAACAATATATTATAAAGTTGAATGTTTGTGAGTGTGGATGTATGGACCTTTGTTCCTCTTTCACGCTAAAACTACTGAATGGTTTTTAATGAAACTTTACAATAATTTAGCTTATACATCAGAATAACAGATAGGCTATAATTTATAAACATATTGAGTAAATTGTCCAAAATATAACGATAAGTGTCAAGTAAGTAGGAAACAATTCTACAATCGGTGACATGTTTTGGCGTGCGCCACTAATATCGTTGAAGTTACACACGTTTCTAAAGCACAAAATCTGCACATTTTGCAGCAATTTTATATGAAATTAATGCTGTCGGCGCTGCCGTAATTATTGCTGTCGGCGCTGCCGTTGTGGGGTTTTTCATACCAAATTTTCGATAAATATTTTATTATACTTCCTAATGTACTTAATTAAGTTAATCTTACTTCTACACCATTTTTATACCCTTCACAAAATAGTGAAAGGGTATATATAGGTTTGTCATTCCTTGTGTAATTTCTTCGATATGCACATGGGACCCCATAAAGTATATATATTCTGAATCCTTATGAATAGCGATGACGATAGAGCGATGTCCGTCCGTCTGTAGGTGAAATCGGTTTTCCCAAGCCCTCAGAAGAGCTAGAGACTTTGTTCTTGGTCCGTTGGATTGGAAATGAGAGTGATATTGAAATTCATAAAGATCCCAAATATGGTTCCAGAGCTGAAAAGCTGACACCTATTTCTCGACGCAAAATTTATACCAAAAATTAATTATTTTTTTAATGTTTGTAAATTAAAGCTATTTCTTGCTTTGGGAAGCCTCAATGGTCTACTAAAAACTAAAACAATAAAAAAAAATTTCCAGGGATGGAAAACTAAAAATTTTTTTTCGACCCATTCCGTATTTTGTAGTACATGTTATAACTAAAATTTTTGTTTTACAAAACCTCTATATACCTCATAAAGATTTGCATTGATAAAAAAATTTAATTTTTGCTTCCAGGGTTGGGAAATTGAAATTTTTTTATACATAAAAGTAACCAAAAAGGCAATTGACGTTTTTTTTGCAATCTAAAACTATTTTATATATTAGGAAGAACAAAATTGGTATCAAAAATTAAAAAAAATATCAAAATTTCGAACCCAGGGATGGACAAGTGGAATATTTTATAGTTCATGAAGGTGACCAAAATGGTTGAAAATTGTAAATTTTGCTTAAATAATACTACTGTATTCATCATTGGTTGCATTGGTTAAAAATAAAACAAACAAAATTTACATTTCACTTCCAGGGTTGGGAAGTTTAAAGTTTTTTTTTTGGTACATGCAATATATTGTAGTACATGAAAATGACCAAAATGGTTGCAAATTTTAAGTTTCTATAGCCTTTACGTGTGTAATTTCTTCCATATGCACATGGGACCCCATAAAGTATATATACTCTGAATCCTTATGAATAGCGCTGACGATTGAGCGATGTCCGTCTGTACGTGAAATCGGTTTTCCCAAGCCCCCAGAAGAGCTAGAGACTTCGTTCTTGGAGCCTCAATGGTGTATTAAAAACTAAAAATACCAAAAAATTTTTTCAGGGATGGAAAATTAAAATTTTTTTTGTCCATTTCGTTGTAATGATGGTGTAATAAAGATGTTTTGGGTGTAATGTATTTAGTGTTGGTCCCTATAGGATTCATATTTATTTGAAGAGCCTTAGAATCTTCGGCGGCTCTCTCTCATAGCAAAGTTAATTGCCGAAGTTTATTGAGAAATAAAAATGCTCAGTTTTTGAAGAAAAGATTATTACTGTCTATATTTGAATTTAACTCCAGCTTATATACTATTTTTATTCTATGTTTTCTCAAATGAATTTGAACTATATCCCCTACTTATTCTATGTTATTATCACTCTTCTATTTATTCTATGTTGTTCTTATTATTCTAGTAACTCACATTATTCACTCCTATATCATATGCACTTTCAATGACCCAAATCAACTAGCGCAAGTCATTTGAAACTGCATAGTTTACATTTCTTTAGTGTGCCGGTATTTCTTTCTGTTCTTCCATAATGAGTCAGCTTATAATATTTTTTGTGTTTTTCTTTTGTTTACAATTTATTTGTTTGGTTTAATAAATTGAATTTGATTTGTTGTATACGGTTGTGTATGCACATGCATTTCTCTTGTTTCAATTTGTTGTGAATGCACATACACTACACCCCTACCGTTTTAAAGAAAAAAAATATATATATTTTTTTGTACTAATGTATAAAAATATTAAATTACTCGTACAAAAATTTTTTTTCTTTTTCTTTTTAAAAAAATTTTTGTTTTGTTTTACATAATAGCTTAAACTAATTTTAATTTATTTTTGTGTACAGTTATTTGTTTATTATTTTTTTAAATTGTGATATTTACATCTTGTATGTTTATTACTTTAAAAGGACATATATATTGGTTATCGCTTTTCTTAGCGTTATCATTTCTTAAAAATACTTTATCTCCTAATCTTATTTAAATATCATTAATATTTTTATCTTTAACATTTTTCTGTTTTATTTTCTAATAAATTTCTGTTTGCCATTTCACGGGCATGTTTTAATTTTATTTGTAATTCTGTGATATAATCTTCATAATTATAAAATTTTTCGTTTGACATGGTTTCAGTTGGCATTGCTGCTAATCTTCCATATACCGGTTCAAATGGATTAAAATTAGTGGATGTATGTGGTGTGGTATTATACGCGAATGTATAATATGGAATCCATTCATCCCTATTGTATTGTTCCGTGAAGGGACGCATGTATTCATTTAAAACTTTGTAATTTCTCTCAATACTACCTAACGTCTCGTGATGATAGGCTGTTGAAGTTACATGTTTAATTTCCATAAGTGTACATACTCTTTTAAAAAGTTCATTAACAAATTCAGTTCCTCTGTCTGTCTTGACAACGTCAAAACTTCCGTATTTTAATATAAATTTTTCTACTAATATTTTTCCTATCTCTGATGCTTCTCTTGTTTCTATTGGGAATGCGTCAATGTATTTAGTCAATTCACATTGTGCTGTCAGTATATATCTGTATCCGTTTGATATTCTTAATGGACCGACTGTGTCTAATTGTATACACTGAAATGGTCTGGTTGGTGTGTTGGTAATTTGGATTGGAGCTTTGGTATGCCTAACAATTTTATTCCTTTTACAACTTTCACAATGACTTATAAAATCCTTTATCATTTTACACATATTCTTCCATATAAACTTCTGTTTTATTCTAATGACAGTCCTACCTACTCCCGCATGTCCATGTCCAGGGGTTTCATGATATTATTTTATAATTTCTTCTTGTTTCTCTTTTTCCAGTATTCTTTCTGGTTGTTTAAATAATATAATCTCTATAGGTCTCTGCCTATCTTAATTCCTATTCTGCATGCTATTATAAATCTTCATTAACTTCTCCTCACGTACGTACTTAAATATCATATTATCCTTTGCTAGCGTTACTGTATATATTTGGTTGTCACGTAAGATCTTAGTCAACTTCTGCAAGCCTGAAACTAAATTCGAGTATGCATTTTCGTTACCAGATATAATTACTCGATTTCCAAAAATTTCTACCTTTGGCATGCTTTTCTTTACCTCCTTTCTAATAAATTTCAAAATCGGATATCCTTTAATTTGCGAAAACGAAATGCTATTCCACATATAATTCTTTCTATCTTCATTATTCACATCCTTTTCTCCTGTAGTACTGTCTTGATTTGTATCTTTCTCATTATTCTCATTTAATTTTTTCTAGTCATTACACTTATAGATTTTGGTATCATCTCTTTTAAGTCATTGGAATCTATTTTAATTCTTGATAAAGCATCCGTATTAGTATTTACTCTTCCCTGCTTACGTATTATCTCAAAGTCATAATCCATGAGTTCTAATCCGATTCTTGTTAGTCTTGATGAAGGGTTCTTGTGAGTGAACAATGATACTAGTGGTCTGTGATCAGTCACCACTTTAAATTTTCTACCGTATGGGTATGGTCGAAAATGGGTAATTCCCCAATGTATAGCTAACAATTCCTTCTCTATTACGGGTTTATTAATTTCGTGTTTATTAAGAGATCTTTTTGCGTATGAAATTGGTAAATCGCTATTTATTTCACCTTGTGAAAGTACTGGTCCTAAAGCGTAATCTGTTGCATCAGTGGTAAGTATAAATTCCTGCTCGAAGTCTGGGTATTGTAAAATTGGTGGGCTTGTTACTATAGTTTTTAATTTTTCAAATGATTCTTGGCAACTTTCTGACCAAACAAATTTCTGTTTCTTCTTTAATAACTTGGCAATCTGAGCAAAATTTTTACAAAATGTCTATAATAATTGCATAATGCTACGAATCTTCTTACTTCGTCTGCATTTTTTGGGACTGGATAAGTTTCAAGTTCTTTTCTTTTGCTTGGATGTGTCATTATTCCTTTATCCGTAATGGGATGTCCTAAATAAACTACCTCAGGCTTTAGAAAATTACATTTAGGTGAATTCAATTTCAGATTTTGGTTTCTTAATCTTTGAAATTTTTTGTTAAATTATTGTTATGGTGTTGTAAAGAACATCCAAAGACAATTATATCGTCTACGTATATAAAAGCATTGGAATCTAAACCTGTTAATGCGATCGTAAGCATTCTTTGAAAGGTGTTGGATGATATTTTGAGACCAAATGGCAATCTTTTGAACTGATAGTGTCCATTATTTGTTGAAAATGCCGTATGAGGTCTGGACGCTAGCTCTAGCTTTATCTGGTGGAAGGAGCTTGTCATGTCTAATGTTGAAAAATATTTTGCTCTTCCTATTTTGTCCAGCACTTCATCTAATTGAGGTAATGGGAATTTGTCATTGACCAATTTTTTGGTCAATTGACGATAGTCGACAACTAATCTCCATTTCTTTTCATCGTTGTCACTTTTCTTTGTGACCAGGAGTAATGCGGAATTGTAAGGACTAACAGATGGCTCAACTAAATCTTCCTCTATCAATTTCTGAACCTGTTTCTTGATTTCTTCCTGTTGCACAGTGGTCCAAATGCTCAATCTAGCCGGAAGAAAGTCCTAACTCGCTTTTAAAAAGCATGTACATATATTTTATCAGTAGAAATACTCACTAAAAAAATGGGCGCAATCTGTAATGGGCGTGGCAGATTTTTTGTTAAATAAATAAAACTAAATAATATATCTATTTTTGTGTAAAACAATATTTATTTATTTTTCTAAAATTTAGAAGTTTTATCACAAAATTTGATAAATTTGAAAAGATTTTTCCATCTATCATTGTTAAATAAAAATTATGGATGATATTAATTGTTTTGCCATCTTCACAAATTTGAGTTGGAATTATCGCAGCTATTTGATTTTTTATAGCATCAATTTCTTTTGTAGCTAGAGAATTGCTTTCTTTTTCAAATACAATTTTGATTGGCCTGCAAAATCTTGTGGAAGATGGTCGTGGATTCTGCCAAATTACTTTATTACCTTCTTTAAGCTGCAGAGGAACCAAACAAACTTCAAACAAATGTTCATCCGTTTGAACGGCATCGGTTTCACTAAAACCTTGCTTATATCGTGAATGTCCACTGCTACCATCGCATCCCCATTTATAGGACAAAATAAGCTCTGAAGAATTACACTGTTGCAAAACTTATTTTTGGTGCTTTAAAAGTCTTTTTGCAGTGTGATCTACTAAGCTTTGCAAACATACTTCCGCCGACATTTCAGGCACGTTAATCCCATCATTTGGATAGCATTCCT
Organism: Linnaemya tessellans; assembly: GCA_951800035.1. NCBI lineage: Eukaryota > Metazoa > Arthropoda > Insecta > Diptera > Tachinidae > Linnaemya > Linnaemya tessellans. The sequence goes on from OX637533.1 coordinate 53,108,153, forward strand.
TTTTCGCAGCCAACAGTTTATGGTAAGAACAACATGTTGTGAATGTGGTAATCTATAGTTTCTAGTATAAACAGGTGTATTGTCCGTAGTCAGTAAATTTTGTTGGTTAAAATTATTCGCTGTCAAATGTTCTCCATCCAAATGAAAAATGTCCTGAAATGTCTGACATATCTCCTCTATAGTCCTCCTTGCTGTGGTGTCAATTGTGTCTATATTCAACAAACTTTTTAATTTCTCCTCGTGTTCTCTTGAGTTATACCTCCCCTCATGAAGAATGTTGTAATATGATAATAGTTTGACCTGTAAGTCTAATTTTGATATTGTAACTTCTTTATTTGAAGCATTTAGGATTTTGATGTGTTTCATTCCGTTCCTGCGAACTATCGTATTGGCAACAAAAACATTTTCACCAATCTGCTTCGCACATATAACACTATCTTCTCTCAACTCTAAATTAATTGCCTTAATTATCTCACTTCTAGCTGCTATTTTAAAATTATTGATACTTGCCGTCATTGGAAAAACATATTCAAGTTTATTCACCGTAATAGCCAAAGTATAAGTTTCATAATCCATCTTTGCCAACTATTTAATGAAAAAATCTCTGCCTAGAATACCGTACTTTGTTATTGGAAATTTCTCTTTCACTACTTGGTATTCATGGTCTATTATATCCTCTGGAAATACTATTCCCAAAATTGATGTGCCCTTTGTTTGCATTTCTTTGTTTTCAATACCCGTCAATCTGCAAGCGTTGTGTTCTCTTATCTCTTTATTTCCTATAAATCTCTCTGCGCCCGTATCTACTAAAAATTTTATAAAATGTCCTTCATCGGTCTTGAATGTCACAAAATGCGGTACGTTTGCGTGTGAGTTGTACGTCTTTAAGGCATATTCCTTTTTAGAAATAAGTTCCCCTACATCTTCTGTTAATTTTACTCTTGAGGATTGCAGGGGTCTACTTCGTTTCCCTCTTCCTGAGTAACATATATCCTTCGTTGATTTCTAGCTCTATTGTTTCCAAAATTACTATTTCCCCGGCCATTACCGACATAGTGGGTAGTCCTTTTATTGTATCGGTTATTCCCCCGTTAGTTATTGGTATTCCCGTGACCATTTCTGTTATTATTGATGATCCTATTATTCCTATTATTTTCACCTCTGTTATATGTATTCACCCTAGTGTCATTGTGCTGCCTATTGTTATTGAATCTACCATTAAAAAAATTTCCATTTCTGTCAATGTACATTACCGATTTCTGTTGTGGGACCGTTTCCGAAGCTATTTTAATTGCTTCATTCAAACTCTTGGGTCTAGCCGCCAACACTGTGGTTCTATGCGGTAAGTGCTACCTGATCGTTCATTTTGATGACAGTTGCCTGTTCTGAGAGTCTAATTCTGCAATTTGCAGTTCATTCAGACTAGCTATTAACGACTCAATATTATTGGCGAACTGTGTTACCGAATTACTACCCTGTATTTGTTTTGCTAATTCCGTATGTATGGAAGACAATGTTTTCCTAGGTGCGTATATCCTCCTTAGAGTACTTACAAAGGTTTCTATAGAGCTTGGTACTTCCTCTGAAATCAATCTATTTTTCACACCATCTGCCAATTTAGTGACCAGAATAAACTTCACTAACTTATTAGTTTCTGTACTGTCTTTTAAGGTCTCCGCATAAAATTCTACTATACCTATGAAATTGTTTAACTGGTTTATCTCACCCTTGAATTTTGGTATTATCTTAGATGCGTCTAATATACCAAACGAAGCCATGTTTATATCTTGATCTATCTTTAAATAGTTCAGAATTTTATTCTCAATTTCTTTTATCTCCTACAATGAGCAATTCTCATATTTTACTGTAAAAAGTTTTAATTCTTCAATTTCTTGTAAAGTTTTATTTATATAATGCTGTGTGTAGGTTCTGTTCGGATTCTTTTTCAATTTTCTATAAATACTTATTAGCTTCTCCATATGTTACACACCTTATACATTCTGTATTCTACTACTTATTCTAATTGCTTTTTTCTTCATGTAGTTCTTATAGCATTCATGTAGCTTACTAATTACAAATACAATTAAAAGTAACAAAATAATTTGCTGCATATGGCCTTGTGTGACCGTTAGGACTCCCCTATTATTTTCGTTCACAATAATGGCTTCTTTAGAAAACCAACCACCCATTTTCATTAATTAATTTATCAATTTATTTCATAAAGAAAAGTAAATTATTTAGTATATTATTTTAGTATATTTATTTTTCGATTCTTCTATACTTAGTACTTCTAATGGCATCAATTTCCCTTAAAATTTCAGATTTCTCGGCCGTATTGCCGGTTAGATGAAGTCTGCTATAAGCTTCGGCAGTGAGCTTTCGTCTTTTTAATGCCTTATCACCTCTCTTCTTTTTCTGCTCTTTCTGTATTACAGGAGTTTGTATCTTTGGTACCTCTGTTTTCTCTTTTTTTTGTAGCCGTTTCAGGTATTCTTTAGCAGATATCCTCTTTTTTCCTGGTTCTCCACCACGGGCTGTGGGATATATTGGGCCTCAAGCAACTGTTCCCACTTTTTAAAAAGCTGATCAATTTCTTGCTTCGTTGCCTCTATTTCGTCCATGAAAAAAAGAAATAAGAAAGGAAGTAATGAAAACTGATGCCTGTACTTCAAAAAAATTCTCGTGGCCCTTGTTCCAGTCTGGGCAGGATCGCCATGTAATGATGGTGTAATAAATATGTTTTGGGTGTAATGTATTTAGTGTTGGTCCCTATAGGATTCTTATTTAATTGAAGAGCCTTAGAATCTTAGGCGGTTATATCTCATGGCAAAGTTAACTGCCGAAGTTTAATGAGAAATAAAAATGCTCAGTTTTTGAAGACAAGATTATTACTGTCTTTGTTTGAATTTAACTCCAGCTTATATACTATTTTTATTCTATGTTTTCTCAAATGAATTTGAACTGTTTCCCCTACTTATTCTATGTCATTATTAATCTCCTACTTATTCTATGTTATTCTTATTATTCTAGTGACTCACATTATTCACACCTATATCATATGCACTTTCAATGACCCAAATCAACTAGCGCAAGTCATTTGAAACTGCATAGCTTACATTTCTTTAGTGTGCCGGTATTTCTTTCTGTTCTTCCATAATGAGTCAGCTTATAATATTATTTGTGTTTTTCTTTTGTTTACAATTTATTTGTTTGGTTTAATAAATTGAATTTGATTTGTTGTGTACGGTTGTGTATGCACATGCATTTCTCTTGTTTCTATTTGTTGTGTATGCACATGCACTACACCGTATTTTGTAGTACATGTAGTAACTAAAACCTCCTTATACGTCATGAATATTTGCATTGTCCAAAAAAAAATTTTTTTAATTAAAATTTTGCTTCCAGTGGTGGGAAATTGCACTTATTTTATACGTGAAAGTAATCAAACAGGCAACTGATATTGTTTTTTTTTCTAACTAAGCCTGTCTTATGGTTTAGGAAGAACAAAATTGGTATCAAAAATTAAAAAATAAAATATAAAATCTCGAATCCAGGTATGGACAAGTGCAATATATAATTGTACATGAAAGTGACCAAAATGGTTAAAATTTTGAAATTTTTCTTAAAAAAAATTACTTTATACCTCATGAAGCGTTGCACTGATAAAAAAAACTAAAATTTCGCTTCCAGGGTTGGCAAAATTAAAGTTTTTTTTTTGTACATGCAATATTTTGTACTACATGTAATAACCAAACTGGTTACAAAATTTGAGTTTTTCTTAAACAAAACTACCTTATACCTCATGAAGATTTGCACTGATAAAAATAAATTAAAAAAATTAAAATTTCGCTTCCAGGGTTGGGAAATTGAAATTTTTTTTATACATAAAAGTAGCCAATGACGTTGTGTTTTTTTTGCTATCTAAAACTATTATATATTTTAGGAAGAACAAAATTGGTATTAAAACTTTCCAAAAAAAAATCAAAATTTCGAATCCAGGGATGGACAAGTGCAATATATTATAGTTCATGAAGGTGACCAAAATGGTTGAAAATTGTAAATTTTTCTTAAATAATACTACCCTATTCCTCATGAAGAGTTGCATTGGTTAAAAATAAAACAAAAAAATTTAAATATCACTTCCAGGGTTGGGAAGTTTAAAGTTTTTTTAGTACATGCAATATATTGTGGTACATGAAAGTGACCAAAATGGTTGCAAATTTTAAGTTTTTCTTAAATAAAACGAAGATTAGGATTGGTAAAAAAAAATTTAAATTTCGCTTCCAGGGATGGGAAATTTAAATTTTGTTTATACATAAAAGTAGCCAAAAAGGGAACTAACGTCGGTTTTTTACTAATTAAAATTATTTTTTAGTTCAAGAAAAACAAAATTGATATCAAAAATTAAAAAGTAAATCAAAACGTAGATTCCAGAGTTGGATAACTGCAATATTTTGTAGTACATGGAAGTGACCAAAATGGTTACAAATATTAAGTTTTTCTTAAATAAAACTATTTCATGCCTCATTAAGAGTTGCAGTGGTAAAAAAATTTAAATTTCGTTTCCAAGGTTGGGAAATTGAAATATATAAAAGTAACCAAATATGCAATTGACGTTATTGTTTTTGCTAAGTAAAACTATTTTATAATTCATGAAGAACAAAATTGATATTAAAATCTTAAAAAATCAAAATTTCGACTCCAGGATTGAACAAATAATATATTGTACGGTACATGAAAGTGACCAAAAAGTTTAAAAATTTAAATTTTTTTGTCAAGTAAAACTATGTTACATCTTTCAATTAAACCTACTTCCTGTTTTAGCAAGAAAGAAAGAAGAATTACATCTGTGAAGGGTATTTAAGATTCGGCACAGCCAAATATAGAACTTTTACTTGTTATGTATGCATTTCATCATCAGAGTATGTTTTTTAAAAGTTTTATATATATTTACTTTTTATAATCTCCAAAAAAGAATTTGGAGGAAATATTCACTTTGTCATTCCGTTTGTAACGCATCGAAATATCCATCTCAGACCCCATAAAGTTATTTATATTCTTGATCAGTGATGAAATCCAAGACTATCTGAGCATGACCGTCCGCCCATTAGTCTGTGGAAATCACGATTCAGTCCAAACGAAGAGAGCTAGACTCTCGAAATTTGGTATGATTATACCTTGAAGCTTAGAGCAGGTTAAGTTCGAAGATGGGCTAAATCGGGCAAGAGGGAAAAAAGTTCCCCTAAAAGAACTAAACCAACCCAGAAAAAACAACATAATTTTGAAAGTTTTTTGGTTATTTCGTTAAGCAAATGATTTATACTTATGTCAAATACGGTCCAACGCCTTAAACTTAAAGCCATAAAATAAAATAAAAATTATTTTTGAACCCCGCCCACTTTAGTGGCAAAAATAGCATAAAATTTAATATTTAACAAATTGTTTTACTTAAGCCCACATTCCTTAAAAATAACATTTTTAAGCTTTAATGACGAAGCTGAGACAAAACCTGGTACTACTCTGCCCTACCTCCTCCTCCGCCTTCACCCTCTATATGACCCTACCAAAAAAAAAATTTATTTTGTATACAATTATCCCATGCATTTACCAAGCATTTATTATTAGAGTTTTATGACTGCCTATTTCTGCCCTCCTCCCCTTTGCCCCCTAAATGACCCTATAAAAAAAAATATTTTTAATTTTGTACATAATCATCCCAAGCATTTATTTTTAGAGTCTTATGACTGTCTGTTTCTGCCCTACCCCCTTCCTCCGGTCCGTAAATGACCCTATCAAAAATATAAAAAATTTATTTTGTATATTATTATCCCAAGCATTTATTTTTACAGTTTTACGACAAAGGTGAAATGTTTCCCCCACAGCCCTTACCAGAGCGACCAAATACAGTTTTTATACCCTCCAAAGAGAATTGTACCCTATAAAGTAAATATGTATATTCTTGATTAGTGATGAAGTCTAAGACGGTCTAGCAATTCCCATACGTTCGTCTGTGGAAAACATTATATTGTAGATTTTTTAACCCCACCCCCTTTAGTAGGCGTTGACGTACGATATTATATAAAGGAACTCTGTCCCACCAAGTTAAACATTTTAAATTCACTTACTAAATATTTGGAGGGTATTTAAGATTCGACCCAGTCGAATATAACGTTTTTACTTGTTTTAAATGTATTTTATGCAAATATTTTGATTATATTTATTATGGGATTCTGGGGATTATTCTAAGAAAGTCTTTGTTATTAAAATAACGTACTCAATGCCAACTCTGATTTACACAGGCAAATAAACAATAAGTATGAGAAAGACAACTGCATGTTAAATTGTATAAGGTAGGGTTGCATTTTTTTCCCTTTGACATATAAATGTAATATATATTTTTGTGAGTCCCCGCGTACTGTTATACAAATGTCAAATTGAAAATTTTATATTGTGCACTTCTAGTTTGAGTTTAAACAGTGAAGAAACTATACTTAAATAAATAAAACTATTTGCATTAAAATAAAAATTAAAACAAGTTAAAACTACAAATATTATTTTTAAAACAAAAGAAATTAAAATAAGCTAAGAATGAAGAAAAGACATCTTCAAAATTGCCTTTCAAAAGAAAAAAGGGCATTTGAGTCCGAAATAAAAATATATAAAAGTTTAGTGATGAGTGGTAATAGTGAAAGTGTTGGAAAGGATTTGCAGAAGGTAGGGGAAGTGATAGTTTGTGATGTAGTACCATCCAATTCTGCAGGTTATGTAAGGAGTGAATTTATGTTAGGTGAGTTAGAAAGTGATAGTATTGAACTTGAAGCAGGGTCCGTTTTTTAAGAAGAAAGTCATTGATTATAAATAAATGTTTAATTTGTTAAATCGATATTTTTTAAAGCCATACTTTTTGTTTTTGTTGTAATTTGTCTTGTTACTATTGTAAAACAAAGCTTTATCGATTCCATTTATATATGTATGTATATGACTAATCCATAGACTAAATAAATAAAAAGAAATAAATTTATATGCAGGTTATCAAGAAAAGTGTTAGGAAATCGAAAAAGATTTTGCAACAGTTGTTTCTTAGGTTCGATGAACGAAAGGGGTGCAAACATGGAACAAGGAACGTTTCTAAATTAGGCAAATTTACTTTAAATCCTAAAAAAGAGAAAGATAGCTTTTGTTACTGCGAAAAACTAGGTCCCATTAATATTATTGTCATAGCAAATTCTTCAGGATCAGACAAATTTGTTTGCCAAGTTTTTCAAGTAAGAGAAATTTACTTTGAGCAACCTTTTCTGTCCTTAAATGACCTCGGCATTGTCGTTGCTAGCGATTTAGTAAATGAAATGATATACTCTTTAAGCATTTTTGTGTTCCAAACGGTAACAAATTTCTTCTTATACCTCTTCTGCATAACCTTTTTCACGAATTTAATTACTAATTCCCTCTAGCTGAACTTAATAATGACAATATAATTATAATAAATGATAATAAATATTATAATAATAATGGTAATAGATATATATAACAATAAAACACACATATATGTATATATATATATATATATATATATATATATATATATATATATATATATATATATATATATACATATATAAAAAAAACAATAAATTTTATAATAACTATGATATTATAATAAATGAATAAAAACAAATAAATCAATAATAACGATCTATATATGTATATAACAAGTAAAAGTGCTGTATTCGGCTATGCCGAATCTTAAATACCCTTCACAGATGTAATTCTTTTCGTTTGAATTTTTCGGCTAGGAAGCTAAATGTTTGGCTTTTCTTATTTCTAATACCTCTAAACGTCTTTCAGATATATTAAATATTTTTAATTTAAAAACAAAAAGTAAAAACCCGTTTCATGTACCCCAAAAAGTTCTAATTGTCCAACCGTAGAATCGTCTTTTAGATTTTTTTTGGTTTTTAATACCAATTTAACTCTTCCCGAAGTATAAAAAAGATTTCATCCACAAGAAAACAAAATTATGAACTTATATGTTTAATTTTATGTACCAAAAAACTTCGATTTCCCAACTCTGGAACCGAATTTTTAATACCAACTTAATTTTACCTGAAGTATAAAATAGGTTTAATTCACTAAAAAACAAAATTTGGAATTTATGTGGGTAGTTTTATGTACCAAAAAATATAGATTTTCCAACTCTGGAACCGAATTTTTAATTTTTTAAAGCTAATTTAATTTTTGTGAAATATAAAATAGGTTTAATTCACAAAAAACACAAAATTTGGAATTTATGTGGGTACTTTTATGCACCAGAAATATTTCAATTTTCCAACTCTGGAAGCGAAATTTTGTTTTTTAAGATTTCAATACCAATTTTGTTCTTCCTGAATTATAAAACAGTTCCTGAATTATAAAACAGTTGTATTTAGAAAAAATATTTAAATTTCCCAACCCTGGAAAAGAAATTTAAATTTTTGTTTTTTTTACCAATGCAACTCTTAATGAATCATGAAATAGTAACCATTTTGGTCACTAGAATGTACTACAAAATATTGTAGTTATCCATCTCTGGATTCTCAGTTTTGATTTTTTTAATTGTTGATACCAATTTTGTTTTTCCTGAACTAAAAAATAGTTTTAATTAGTAAAAAACCGACGTTAGTTGCCATTTTGCTTACTTTTATGTATACAAAAATTTCAATTTCCCATCCCTGGAAGCGAAATTTACTTTTTTTCCCAATGCTAGTCTTCATTAAGTATAAAGTTTTATTTAAGAAAAGCTTAAAATTTGTCACTTTAATGTACTACAATACATTGCATGTACAAAAAAAATTTTAAACTTCCTAACCCTGGAAGTGAAGTTTTAATTTGTATTGTTTTTTTTACCTACGCAACTCTTCATGAGGTATAAAGTAGTATTATTTAAGAAAAATTTAAAATTTTGAACCATTTTGGTCACCTTCATGAACCATAAAATATTGCACTTGTCCAACCCTGGATTCAAAATTTTGATTTTTTTGGAAAATTTTGATACCAATTTTGTTCTTCCTAAAATATAAAATAGTTTTAGTTAGCAAAAAAAAAACAACGTCAATTGCCTCTTTGGTTACTTTTATGTATAAAAAATTTCAATTTCCCAACCCTGGAAGCAAAATTTTAATTTTTTTTTTTTTTTTTTTATATCAATGCAACTCTTCATGAGGTATAAAGTAATTTTTTAAGAAAAATTTCAAATTTTTAACCATTTTGGTCACTTTCAATATTAAATATTGCACTTCTCCATTCCTGAATTCGAAATTTTATTTTTGACACCAATTATGTTCTTCCTAAATTATAAGATAGTTTAAGTTAGCAAAAAAAAACATCAGTTGCCTGTTTGATTACATTCACGTATAAAAAAATCAATTTCCCACCCCTGGAAGCAAAATGTGAATTTAAAATTTTTATTGGCCAATGCAAATCTTCATGACGTATAAAGAGGTTTTGTGAAAGAAAAACTTGAAATTTTTGACAATTTTAGTTACTACATGTACCACAAAATAGGGAATGGGGCGAAAATAAAATTTTTAATTTCCCATCCCTGAAAAATTTTTGTTTAATTTTTTTAGTTTTTAATGGACCATTGAGGCTTCCTAAAGCACGAAATATGTTTAATTTACAAACATTAAAAAAATTGATTTTTGGTACAAATTTTGCGTCGAGAAATAGGTGTAAGCTTCCCAGCTCTGGAACCGTACTTCGGATCTTTCTGAATTTCAATACCACTCTATTTAAGTTCATTTCCAATCTAACGGTCCAAGAAAACCCCCATGTACAGACAGACGGACATCGCTCAATCGTCATCGCTATTCATTAGGATCCAAAATATGGATCCTTATCGGTTAAGAAAACCGATTTCATGTACAGACAGACGGACATCGCTCAATCGTCATCGCTATTCTTAAGGATCCAGAATATGGGTCCTATATTGATATTGAAGAAATTACACATGGACTGACAAACCTATATATAGACTTTAACATTTTTGTGAAGGGTATAAAAATAAGTTGCATTGTGTTAGTAATTGATGTTCTCTGGAATGCGTGAACCGGTTTTGTTTCTGCAAAGTATATATGAAAGGTCAAAGTTTATATGAAAGAGGCAGAACACACTGGATGAATTATGCTGGCATAACATGGCAGCTTGTAGGCATTTTCGGTGAAGAGGGTAGTTTTTGGTTGGCATAATTTTTCAACCAGCTTCAATGTATTAGTTTTGTTCTCAAAGGAGAACAAAACTAATACATACACACTTATGAAAACACAGGTTCTTCGTTTTGTTTTGTACAGAGCGGTTTTTAGTCTTTAGTTGTCCATCTTTGTGTAAACATGAACTTCAAAACAAAAGGGGGTTGGTCGCGCCAACGACCATTAAAATTGAAGAATGAGTCAGTAAGGGTTTTTTCGGTAATTTCAGAAACTTATAAAAATTTTTGCAGTAATTTTAGTAACTAGTAAAAGTTTTTGGTTACTGAAAATTTCAGCAAAATTTTATTGAAATTACGTAAATAACTTTTACAGGTGACGAAATAAACTTATATGAATGTACCTTTAAAAATTCACTTTTCACGTTTAGATTAAAAAAAATGAAGGTGTTCTTTTTTAAATGATGTGTCCTTTTTTCTTTTTTGACTATTAATTTTTTTTTTCTTCAAACTCCTATATTAAAAGTCTTATTTTCTCAATACAATAAAAGTTATAATCACCAATACAATATTATCATCACCAAATGGAGTGTGCAGAAATGAAAATCTTTTTATCAAATTACTGTAAAATATTTGGACATATTTTATTGTTTAAGAAACATTAATATATGCTAGTTAGAGGGCCATAGTGAATACAATTTTTATTACATTTCAAAATGCCTTTTTGCATTGAAAAACATGGTTATCGTAATCATAGCTGATCTTAAATAGGGTGCAGACAATTTTCTATTTTCGGCAATTTCCTTAAAGGTTCCTCCTGTAGCTAAAAATCTTAAAGTTGCAGAAAATTTTTCTTCAACCGTATTCGCTTCTTTTCTTTGCCTTCTCATCTTCTAGAAGTAATGCTGCAGCTTCAAAGTTACAGGCACTAGAAATTCCTCCTAAGATTATTGCAAATTTTTCATCACTTATTCCAGCCATATTTGCGCTAAGTTTGTTTCATAATGTATGCGTACAGCGAACGAAAGACAAACATCAAATAAACAATAAAATACTAACACACACAAAGCTGTGTATACGTATACAATTTTATGCCAGATAAATTAATCCAGTGTGTTTCGAAAAGAACAAAAATTAAGCGGACTAAAAATTCATACAGTGTGTTTTGCCTCAAAGATCAATACCAATGTTTTTATGTATAAACGGTCTCTGTATGTTGGTTGGTTCATGAGTTATAGCCATTTTAGTAAACACTGCATTCATTTCGAAATATTTGAAAATATTTGAGTTAATATTTTGAAAAACTAAAATACAATTCGTTTTTAAATTCATTACAATTAAATTTTAGTCAAACCCTTAATTTAATTTATATACTTAGCTATTGTAAAAAACAACTTCGGGGATCTATGAAATATATCTAATATATAAAAATTAATGTTTTTTTGTTCGTATTTTATGCGCGGTCAAACCGCTCAACCGACGCAATGAAGTTTGGTGCACTTAGTATGTGCAACTCCGAGATGGTTATAGGGGACTAATTTTTTAAAACTTGGACCAGGAGGGCGATACGGGGGAAATTTCTATCCCTCCGAAACTCTCAAACCGATTTTAATGAAATTTTGATCATAGATAGATCTGCGTCTAAAAATTCGCCTAGGCTATGTGTATTTTTAAAGTCAGGACGAAGAATGCGATAGGGGGAAATTGTCGCCCTTCCGAAACGCTCAAACCGATTTTAATGATATTTAGAACAAAGGTAGATCAGTATCTAAGAAGTCATATAGGCTATGTACATTTTTGAAATTAGGAGCAGGAGGGCGATAGGGGGAAATTTCTGACCCTACGAAACGCTCATACCGATTTTAATGAAATTTAGAACGTAGATAGATCTGCGTCTAGACAAGCACATAGACTATGTAACTACGCCCAGGAGGGCGATTAGGGGGAATTTTCTGTTCCTTCGAAACTAAAAAACCTATTTTAATGAAATTTAGAGCATAGATATTTCTGTGTCTATAAAGTCACACAGGCCATGGCTATTTTCAAAACTAGGACCAGGAGGAAGTAATGGGGACGATTTCTGAGTCTCAACTTAATTTTGGTGAAGTTTAAAATATAGATACCCCTTCATTTAGAAGGAGACGTACGTCATAAATAAATGCGTAGACTTCCAACTCTCAGCCTGTCAATAAAAAAATTACAACCCTCTTCACGTTTACGTCCTGTATATTCAACAAACTTGAGAGAGGCAACTCAACACACATCCGCGAGCGTAATGTTTGCACTTTAAAATCCGATAGAATGTATTATTGTTGCACACACAAACATTATTTATATTTGGTTAAATATTTATACCCTTCACAAAAAAGTGAAAGGTATGTCAGTTCGTGTGTAATTTCGTTCGATATTTACATGGGACCCCATAAAGTATATATATTCTGGATCCTTATAAATAGCGATGACGATTGAGCGATGTCCGTCTGTCTGTACGTGAAATCGGGTTTCCCAAGCCACCAGAAGAGCTAGAGACTTCGTTCTTGGACCCTTGGATTGGAAATGAACTTAAATAGAGTGTATTGAAATTCAGAAAAATGCGAAGTACGGTTCCTGAGCTGGGAAGCTTATACCTATTTACCGACGCAAAATTTATACCATAAATCAATTATTTTTTTTAATGTTTGTAAATTAAACTTCTTTCGAACTTTGGGAAGCCTCAATGGTCTATTAGAAACTAAAAAAAAGTTTTTTTCCAGGGATGGGAAATTAAAACTTTTTTTCGGCCCATTTCGTATTTTGTAGACATGTGGTAACTAAAATTGTTAAAAAATTTAAGTTTTTCATTAACAAAACATTTTTATTCGTCATGAAGATTTGCATTGGCAAAAAAAAAAATTTTATTAAAATTTTGCTTCCAGGAGTCGGAAATTGATTTTTTTTATACGTGAAGGTAATCAAACAGGCAACTGATGTTGTTTTTTCTTTTTGCTAACTAAAATTGTCTTATAATTTAGGAAGAACAAAATTGGTATCAAAAATTCAAAAATAAAAAATAAAACTTCGAATCCAGGGATGGACAAGTGCAATATTTAATAGTACATGAAAGTGACCAAAATGGTAACAAATTGGAAATTTTTCTTAAAAAATTTACTTCATACCTCATGAAGCGTTGCACTGATAAAAAAAACCAAAATTAAAATTTCACTTCCAGTATTGGGAAAATGAAAGCTTTTTTTGGTACATGCAATATTTTGTAGTACATGTAATAAACAAACTGGTTACAAAACTTGAGTTATTCTTAAACAAAACGACTTTATGCCTCATGAAGATTTGCATCGTTGAAAAAATTTTAAAAATTTAAATATCGCTTCCAGGGTTGGGAAATTGAATTTTTTTTGTAGTAAAAATAAATAAAAATTTCGCTTCCAGAGCTGTGAAATTAAAATTTTTTTTTATACATAAAAGTAATCAAAAATACAAATACGTCGGATTTTTACTAATTAAAACTATTTTTTAGTTCAGGAAAAACCAAATTGGTATCAAAAATTGAAAAAAAAAAATCAAAATTTAGATTCCAAAGCTGGATAGCTGCAATATTTTGTAGTACATGAAAGTGATCAAGATGGTTACAAATATTACGTTTTTCTTAAATAAAACTATTTCATGCCTCCTTAAGAGCTGCATTGGTAAAAAAAAATTTAAATTTCGTTTCCAGGGTTGGAAAATATAAATATTTTTTCTGCATAAAAGTAACCAAAAAGGCTATTGACGTTGTTGTTTTCGCTAATTAAAACTGTTTTATATATCAGAAAGACCAAAATTGGTATTAAAATCTTAAAAAATCAAAATTTCGAATCAAGTGAGTAAAAAGTTTAAAAATTTTAATATTTTTTTGTCAAGTAAAACTATGTTATACCTCACTAAGAATTGCTTTGGCTGAAAATATAAAAACTCGCTTCCAGAGTTGGAAAATCGAAGTATTTTTGGTACATAAAAGTACCCACATAAATTCCAAATTTTGTATTTTTATTGAATTAAACCTATTTTATATTTTAGAGAATAACTAAATTAGTATGAAAAAATTAAAAATTCGGTTCCTGGAAAATCGAAATTTTGTGGTACATACATTTGGTACCCACATGAATTCACAACTTTGGCATTTTTTCAGTGAATTAAACATATTTTATACTTCGCTACGAATTAAATTGGTGTTAAAATTTTTAAATTAAAAATTCGGTTCCAGGGTTGGAAAATCTAAACTTTTTGTACATAAAATAACCATATAAGTTCCCAATTTTGGTTTTTTCAGTGAATTTAACCTATTTTATACTTCGTTAAGAATTAAATTGGCATTAAAAATTTTAAAAACTAAAAATTCGGTTTCAGGGTTGGAAAATCAAAATTTTTTAGTACATAAAATTAGCTATATAAGTTCCTAATTTCGGTTTTTTGTGGATGAAATCTGTTTTATACTTCGGGAAGAGTTAAAGTGGTATTAAAAGCCAAAAAAATTAAAAATCCAATTATGATGAATTATACCTACTTTATATATCAGGAAGAAATAAATTGGTATTACAAACCAAAAAATTTAAAAGACTATTCTACGGTTGGACAATTAGTTCTCTTTGGGGTATATGAAACGGATTTTTTTCTTTTTGTTTGTAAATTAATCATATTTAATATTTTTGAAAGACGTTCAGAGGTCTTACAAATAAGAAAAGTCAACATTCTGCTTCCTAGCCGAAAAATTTAAACGTTTTCTTAAATATAAAAGTAACCCACAACATCATTTTAATTTTTTAATTAAACCTACTTTCTGTTTTGGCAAGAAAGAAAAAAGAATTACATCTGTGAAGGGTATTTAA